>VZRS01001528.1:287963-421795 GCA_013398055.1 Ifrita kowaldi | reverse complement strand
CCCCCCTCCCTTAGCGGGAGTCGCCCCCGGCCCCCCAGCCGCGATCCGCTGCCCGAGGCTGCTCCTCCCGCCCCGGGTGCTTCCGTCGGCCGCCGCCCCCGCCGGGCTGCGGCGTCAAAGCTCTCGGGGACGCTGCGAGAAGGCGCGCCGGCCTTTCCTCTCCTGGCCGCGGAGAGAGCCCCTTGGCCGCCGGGGCCTGGGCACGGCGCGGGGGAGGGTCGGGGTTCACTCAGCGCTGCCCCTCCGTGGGCCGTGTGCGCCAAGCGCCCAAGGCTTCTCCTCGTGGGAAGCCCTGAGCGTGTGGCGGGGGACGCCCAGGGCAGGGCACTACGGTGCGGGGTGTGCGAGTGGATGGAGCGGGGGGGGTGCTGCTGGTCCCCGGGTTTGTACCGGTGTGAGCGCAGGACGTGCCGTCCTCCCGCAGCAGGAGGTGGCGCGGGCAAGGAGCGACTCGAAACTGGAGTTGGTAGCCCGGGACTGCACGGTTAGCTCGGGTTTTGAGGGAATTTAGGGGCTGGCCTCTTCTCCCAGGCAATTAGCGACAGGACGAGAGGATGTAGTCTTAAGCTGCTCCAGGGGAGGTTTAGGATGGACATTAGGAGGAATTTCTTCACGAAAAGAGTGATAGATGTTGGACTGGACTGTCCGGGGAGGTGGAGGAGTCACCATCCTTGGAGGTGTTTAGGGAAAGACTGGATGTGGCACTGAGTGCCATGGTCTGGTTGACAAGGTAATGTTCACTCATATGTTGGACCCGATTATCTCAAAGGGGGTTTTTTTCCCTAAACTGATCCTGTGATGAAACGCTCACAAATGCTGGGGTGACCCGGCCAACGAGTTGCGGGGCATCCAGCTGGGCCGGCCGGTCTCTCCTGTGGCTCAGGCACTGCCGCTGCAGCGCACAGCCGCGGGCCTGCGGACTGATGGGCGTGGAACAAAGGCCCCCGCCAGAGGGGAGTCACAGCTGGATTTAGCATGACCCTTCGGTTGGGTTTGACTGCTCTCTTTTTCAGTTCCCATCCTGTGCAACTCCTGAGAAATGCCACCGTCTTTAAGAATTTAACATCTCCTTGCTAGGCTCTGGCCTTGTGAGAATACATATATATTAATGTGGTTGGACACATCTGATTCCCTGATTAACAGCCTCTGCACTCTTCTTTTACAGAGTCCTTGGTGCTCTCTGTTGAGTGGTTTATCTTTTCACTGCTTTTTTTTCTGCTCTGAAAATCTCTTCTTTGCCTGCATTCTTTGTAGGCAGGCAGAGGTATCAGAGGCAAACCACAGAAATACACAGCTGTGGTTCTCAGCAATGCTATGGAGGAAAGCAGCACTTAAACTTTACAAATCATAGAAGTAGGTGGAATAGTAAAGTCTATGAAGAGATCCAAATTACAGAGCAATGTGCCTCACTTGCTAATAGAGATTCATGCTTATATTGTATGATAAATAACCAACTAAACCTGAACTGCCAGTGCAAACCTGAGGTCATTGGGCAAACGAGGTTCTTTGATGCATACACTGGTCACTGTCCAGAAGGCATAATTAGATGTTGCTACTTTTGTACAGATTGATTGCGAGAGTACAAGAGAAATAGTTGCATTGAGTTCTGCAATTTAAATGCATCAACACATTAGAAAGGTGTTCAAAAAGGTCAGAGGTTCTGGGAAAAGTCTTGTATAATGAAAGAAATAATTAACCCAAACTATTTTGAATAACAAGAAGACTAAGAAATAATTCAATCCCAGCCTTAAGTAACTGCATTACCTTAAACTCAGAATTTGCATTGTCCAGGAAATTCTGACACCAGTTTTTTTTTTCCTTCTGAAGTGGCCCATTCTGGCAACAGAGAACAAAGGACAGATGGTGCCTACCCAGGCAGTGATTCATACAGATGAAATACAAGGGGAGGAAAGAATATTAGGAGCATCTGTTTCAAATCTGTGTCCGTAAATTACATCCATGAATAGCACATACTGTTAATTCAGTTTTATCAAATTAAAAAATAATTCAGTGGCAGAAGAGCCTGTGATTTTTCATGTCTAGGAAGGTCAAACTACAAATTAACGCAGTAGACTGATTGTGGAGGCTTGGGTACAGGTAACGGTTGTGTCTGGCTGGGTGTATGACATTAAGCAAACTTCTTAATTCTCATGTAAAAAGACACATTCTTTAATGTACATAAAAATGCCCCAATATGAAGGAATGGCTGGCTCAATTTATTAGTGCTCCTAGAAATCTCAAGAGTTACAGAATATTTTAATTTTAATATACACATTTTAAATATTTGGGATAGATTTATTTTTCAAATAAATTAGAGCCGTTTGGATTATTAACATTTTCTCTGAGACAAAAAGCCTTACTGGTTTTTTTTTCAGTTTCTTCTAAGAAACCACTTTTGCTGTGATTCATATTGGCCCCAAATCATTGTTTTGAAGCATTTTGAAGTGACTTGTATATGCCGTGCTTATATATGTTTGAGAGAACAGTCAAATGCATTCAATTTGTCTCCTTCTTCTACTAAGATGCAAAATACTAAGTTTTGTCTAGGTGCTTTTAAATTTTAAAAAATCTGTGATTAAATGCTCGTCAATATTTCATGTGCCATTTAGTAGTAGTTAACTCATTCAGATTTTTTCAAGCTTCTCTTTACACATTTTATACCCTTAGAGCTCAGATGGTGACTGCTAAGCTCTTTTCGTTTCAGGTCTGCATGTGTAGGATAAAGCCTGTTTTCTTTAAGGTTGCTCCTGAAAAGGAACTTAATGCAGCAGCGCAGTCAGGATCCTAGTGGGTTTTTCCTTGGTGGGACTTCATGTCTCATCAGTACAGTAGGATCTGAGGGTCTGAAGGTCTGCCAGGGCTTGGGCTGAGGCCATCCAGAGGCAAATGAGGAGACGGCGCTCAGGGTTTGCTGAAGGGTGCAAAAAGTGATGGAACAAGGCAGGGCTCCTGATGCGGATCATCGCTCCGAAAGCTGCACAGTGAAACCTGTGGTGTCTCTGTCACCAGGGGGTTACATAAGTGAGATACAATTTGTATCTATCCAGTGTCTCCATGGGATTATGAGTGCTATGTAGGAGTGCTCTTGGTATATGTATAGGGAACATTTTTTATGAATTTGAAAATATGGTCAGTGAATATATGCTTTAAGATTGCAATTTTTTATACATTTGCTATTGATATATAGGAGCATGTGGGCAGGATTTCATACTTTTGCTTTCTCTGATGTAAAATCAACAACACTGCCTATGTGGAAATCTACATGTGCCTTTCTTTTGTATTCTATTGCCTATCTATTTATCTGCATATTTGCAGTTCAAATGTTCTGGTATGTGTGTAATTATTTCCAAAATTATGAAATACCATCACTGAGGTTTGCAAAACCAGGAAAACACTTCATTTATGTTCAATCTGCTGGAAATACTATGGATTACAGATTTCTATGTACACAAACTCTCCTTTATTTACCTCATCACAGCTCTGACTAAGATAAATGTGTGCAATCACTGTATGCCTTATTTCCAAGCCATAGGCACAAAACTCCCTCTCTGATCCTCTATAGACAGTAAGTGTTACAAGGGCTAAGTTTGCATTGTGATAATGTCTTTTGACAACTCTGAAGATGTCAGGAAGTCGGCAGCTTTTTCTGAAAGGACAGCTAATGAGAAATTTGACCTACTGGTCTTTGCAGGTTTGTGCTATTTAATTTGTAAACCTGCAGCTACAACTCTAAACGGAATTTTCAAATTTTTTTTGCACATGTGTATGAACAAAGTAACTAAATACTTAAAAATACTTAAATATAGGAACCGGTTACCTAAAATACTGAGATTCTTTAAAAATCCTCTTTGTTTCTACCAGAATTCTAACTAATAATTTATTATATACATACCTTAAGTTTATGTGCAGGTTTAATTATTTTCATATAGTAAGAATTCACCATTTAAAAGAATAGTATAAAATATTCAAAATAACAACACAGCTTAAACATATCTGTCATTCCTGCTTTAATTTTCTCATCCAAACAAACCTGGTGGAATATAATAACTGAATAAGCCCATGCTGTCCTACTTTAACATAAAGACCTCATTGCTAAGGCTGAGGTTAATCTAGGATGCTGAGGTTTCTGTGTAAGAAATCATGCAAAACCAGTTTGTTTTGAAAGTGTACAAGGAACAAAGGCTTCTTCTGTTAGCTATAGATAATTATATACAGGGGCATATTTCCACATCTATAAAGGATCAGAGTACCCAAAATTGTCTCACTGTGGTCGCATACACAATCGTGTAGGATACGTGGGGGGGGGAGGAGAAGAACCAAACAAAAATAAAAACTAAATATCCTAGTAGCTTTGAAATAATCTCGTGACCTTTTAATTTGTGGGCTAGCAAGACTGTGATTTATGGAAGGTAAACAATCAGATCAACGTTTCAGGATACTTCATTTGAGTAGTTCAGTCATTACGTTCTTGCCTCTGTGTATACAAGTAAGCTTTCAGTCAATATGACCCAGTGGAGCAGGGTGACAAACACAGGTTTATGACTACCTGGTAGGTCTTTGGTTTTTGCATCTTTTTGGTTTTGTAATTTTATGGCTCCACACTGACTTGGCCTTCAAAGCTTGGAAGACTCGACCCCTGCAAATTTGAACTAATATATATATGAGACCTGGCAAAAATTGAATTCTTCAAATAAGAAAGCAGAGACTGGTGAACACATATCTGATACAGACAAAGTTGTTGTCTTTATTATGTCTTTTGGCCATCTAGGAAACTGTTAGTGTGAGGAAAATAATTTAGGTCACCAAATCCTAAAAGGAATGATGCCATCTCATGCATGTGTCCAAACTGGAACTACTGTCAAGATATGATGAAGGAGAGGGTATTTTGTCTGCAACTTGAGAACAAGCATATTTGAAAGATTGGGGTTTTTTGCTGATTCTTTGGAAAAAAAAAATCCATATACTATAAAGATGTGCACACAGAAAGATTCCCATGAGCAACTATCTCCAGATATTTCTCTCTTTCTTTAAATCCCCTTATACCTTTTCTTGCATAATATTTTTATCCTCACATGGAGGATATATCCTCACATGCAGTTGGAGGCATACAGCTTTTTATTAGAAAAATTAACAATAATCCACTCTTTTACATCAACTGGTTTTAATCAGTAGAGATACTTATATTATTTTAATTTCAAGCACACAAGAGTAGTTAAGGATGGAAAAGTTGAAGAAGACCAATAAGAAAAGTATAAGGCTCTATCTTCCTTCTGATACAGCTCTCTTTTTTAGTATTTCACTCGTCTTATAAGTTAACTTTGTTTTTTAAGCTTGTACCCACATTTTTTTCAACAGTTTTATTTTAATGAAAATAAAAATTACAGAGAAAACACAGATTTTTTTTTATAGACAAAGCAAAAAAAAAAAAAAAAAGCCACCAAAGCAGGAGAAGAAGCAGGAACAAAACTAATGCTTTGGGAAAAATATCTGACTGCTTACACCTGACTGTCCTTTAGAGAGAGAAGTCACAAAGGAAGTGTTGGTTGAATCCCTCCATGTTTTTCTGGAAGTTGCTGAGATACAGCTGGGTAAAAGACACTTCAAGAGTCTACCTAGTGTAAAATATTTTTTCTCTTGTTTCAGGAAAGATCTCATCCATTTGTGTTCTCTTCAGCTGCACAGATGGGGAAGACTGGATGACTCCTCAGTTAAGTATGAATCCTACTGTTTCTGTTAGTTCTCATAACTTTTTCTTTCTCAAGTACTATTTCAGTCTAGTCTCTTCCTAGTTTATCAGGGCAGGAGAGCATTTGCCAACATCAAGAAAGCAGCCACATACATAGAAAGCCAACTCTCTTGCTTTTCGCATCAAAATAGAGAACTAAACCTACCAGTGCTCAGCACTGGACAGAAAATTAATATGACAACTGGTCCTTACGAAGCCAGAAAATTCATGTAAATGCTAATAGTACTTGTACAGACTATTTTAAAAGTGCCATCCATCTTCACCAAGATGCAGCATATAACCCTATGGAACCTCTCAGTAACAGGCTTTTAGTAATGAGTCACTTCATTTCCGGCTTTTACTTTTTGAAGTAAGACTTCTGACTCTAAATAATGTTTTGTTTTGCCTTTTCTCAAGGTTTTTTGGTTTGTTTTTTTAAGACATGGTGCACATTTGGTTTAAGTTGTCAATTAAGTCCTTCAATAGGATATGACTACCCTTGTAGTCTTCTATGTCACCTGCAAAGATTTAACATATAAGCTACTGCTTCAATCTTCTTCTTAACAAGTTTTCTCATTTTTTGTTGTTCTCCTTTTATAACTTCCGGGTGTTTTTCAGGTATTAAAAATTAGACCTAAAACAGGGAAGCTGGAAAGTCAGCCAAGGGTGAGTACATCAGAGAAATGGTAGATGGACAGGAGGAAAGGAACAGAGGGGTCTTCTTGTCTAAGTTTGGGCCCTCTAGGGCAGGGTTGGCCTTTATGACAAGGAATAAGAGGCCAAATAACTTGATTTTCGAATCAGGCCTGCTCAGCAGGACTATCACAGTGAATTTAGCAGACATTAAAAGAACTACCACCCTTTCCTGCACAACTTGTGTAAATCAACCTGGTTGATTTCACTCCCTGAAATATGTCAAACCAAATCCTGACCTTAATGTTTCAAATCAATATTTCTAGATTAATACAACGAATAAATTTAGGGATGCAGAGAAAGCTTAATTTAATTTGTCTGTTAAAACTAAAGTTGTAGGCACATTTCTGCACATGAAAATGCAAATTTATCAACATATGTTAAATCTAGCATGCTTTCTGTTATGTGGAATTATCTACTGCAGAGATGTCCAGTCTTGCATTCCATATTGGAATATAAATCTAATCATTTGCCTAAGACACTTTTATTCAAGTAGGTTAGAAAGTGTTTTTCATTTTACTCATGGACAAAATAGCAGATAGAACAAAATTTGATGTATTAAGTAAAGTTGAATTTGAAAGTCTTAATCATTAGTCTGACTGTTAGTCTTTTACATTCTTATGCTCATCTGATAATAACTCATTAAGGAGACTGTTCAGATTAAAAAATGAATACATTTCACTTAATTCAATTAATACAGTCATATTAATCTTTGTTACGATGCAAGCATTCCTATTGAAAGGAACAGTGACCTTTGGTAGACTATTGGAGTTTCTCCCAGGGATGCATTATGTAATCTTGCTAACTTCTGTAATGTTCCTCTAAGGACTTAATTAAATGGAAGGGAGTGCCATGAGTGGGGCTGTCTTGTTTCTGATGCAGGTGCTGCAATGAGCTCAGAAAGGAGACAAATACAAGGAAATCTACATGGCCTTTCAGTAGCAAGTGGTAAAGATTACTTTGGTATATGAATGTGACTTGCTCAATGTCAATCCTGACATTCCTTTAATATGCTGGATTTGTTGTACAGAAATGTAATGCACTTACTCTCTATGTGAAGGAAGAGCAGCTTTATAGGTTAAAATATAAAAATCATTCTGACCAATGAGAATATTATGGATTAAAAATATGTGATAAAAAATCCTAAACAACCGTGATTGAGGATAAGACACTGACCTTCCTGGGAAAATCTGACTGGCTGATGATGTTTATTTGATTTTGGCATTATTATTGCCAGTTGGGGTTTATCACATCTATTGTGCATTTTGAGGAAAAAATCCTCAGTAGGAAAAAGCAGCTAGAGAGACTGTCCTCAGTTGCTGAATTTTGCTACTCTCAGCAGCTTGATATAACATCACATACCTGTCCATGGGTGAATGAGGTGCTGGACATGACCCAGCAGTGTGCATTCCCAGCCCAGAGACTCAATTGTATCCTGGGCTGCATCCAAAGCAATGTGGCCAGCAAAGATGATTAGAGGGATGGAGCACCTCTCTTATGAGGAAAGGCTGAGAGCATTGGGTTTGTTCAGCCTGGAGAAGAGATGGCATGGGGGTGGCCTAATTGTGGCCTTCCAGTACCTAGAAGAAGCCTACAGGAAAGATGAGAGGGACTTTTTACAGGGGCATGTAGTGACAGCACAGGAGGAAATGGCTTCAAACTCAGAGTAGGTTTAGATTAGATATCAGGAAGAAACTCTCTACTGTGAGAGTGGTGAGGCACTTGAAACTGGTTGTCCTGAGAAGCTGTGAATGCCCCATCCCTGACAGTGTTCAAAGCCAGGGGATGGGGCTCTGAGCAGCCTGATTTAGTGAGAAGTGTCCCTGCCCATGGCAGGAGGGTTGGAGCTAGGTGATCTTTAAGGTCTTTTTCAACCCAGACCTTTCTATGATTCTGTGTTCATAGGAGCACAGGTACAGAGTTAAGCAGGGCAAGGATTTAGTTCTCTACTTTTTATGCTGGCATTCATATTGTCCTGCACATGTACTCATTCAGACTTCAGGATGCCTATAAAATTCATGTGGTCTTGCAACAGGCATAATGGATGAAATGTAGATTTTTTTCTTTTTGAGGTCATCAGTGGAAGGTTGGATGGGACAGCTGAAAGCCACACTGAGTGGCACAGTTTGACTACAGTGCATGTAAAGGCACCAAAAGCACCAGGACTGTTCAGGTTTTCCTTCTCCCTCAGTACCAATGGGATCACTTGGAAGCAGCCACAGAAATGCTCCAGTAGGAAAGTTCAAACAGATGGCTGGTGTAGCTCTGATCCTGCCCTCAGGGTCATTCTGCACAACAACACAGACAACATTTGTCATCTGTATTTCTCACTGTGTTGTTACTGGAAATTGAGATTGGTTGCTTGAAGGGTTTTACTTTGAATGTGGCTAATTAATTTCCAACATTGGCTCAGGATTTTCTGTTCCACATACTTATCTCTGGTCTATTCCTTGACACATATGAATTCAAATTGCTGTATCTTGCCAATGTATTTTGGGGGATTTGAGCATACAGATTTGGAGACTAGAGAGGATTTTGGTTATGCTTCAAGAAGGAAGAAAGACTGGCATATTTCCAGAAAATTGACAGTTGTGCTAAAACTGTGTTGAAGCCCCAGAAGCTGTGCACGAATGTCAATATTCAAGTTAAAAGGCTTTTGTAAATGTTTTGTTACCCTCAAATAGGCAAAGGCTTCTTTTGAAATTAAATATATTGAAAACTGCAATATTTTAAGATTTATTTGCATATGCAGGTTGCTGACTGAAAGTCCCATTTTACAGAAGTGTTCCATAGAAATTGTGGTTAAGGGAGGATAAAGAAGAGTACTTATAGATTATTACTGGTCTTCCATTAAGCTGCCAAAATCAAGAAGCGTGGCTCTTGATTGTAGTGTAGTCTAATGAAACTGATACAGTAACTAGAACCATCAGGGGTAGGGGAAACAGAGCAAAGTTATCTGCCCCAAATCAGATGAGCTGCAATTACTCTAACTTCTAGTGCCCATGCTTATTATCTGGTGACTGTTCCATTATTATTCACAGTGGTGGTGATTTGAGACCTGCTTGCCAGACATCTGAGTTTGAATTGAAGGGTGAAGAATTGTCAGCTATCTGGATTAAAGTGCATCAGCCCTGAAAATGTCCCATTATCCTCTAACTCAAACCAACAGCAACACAGCTTGCATTCAGCTGAATGTAGGGTTCCCTGTTCTTGACAGGAACCTAACTCCCTCAACAATCTTTAAAAATTTGGAAGGGATCAGGACTAGTGTTGCACAGGCTTGGTTCTGTAAGAGATTTACTTTGAGAAAGGGCTTCCCTTGAAAGCTAAAATACATTCTACCCCAAATCAGCATAAACTTGTGTTTCAGTATGTCATGCATATACATTTCATAAAGTGCGTCGTATCCTGCTTGGTGCATAATCAAGCTAGTTTATAAACACAGAAATGTCTGTATTTTTGATTGTTATGGGAAAAGGTTGTTAATTTATTGAAAAAATGTTCTTAAGAATAAAAGATACAGATAATTTCCATGACAGAATAGTACTTAAATTTACAAACTATTGCTTATGAAGTTTAAGAATGGGCATTTTAGAAAAAACAAATAAGAATTACGTTTTTCCTCACAAAGCATATAAAATGCTCATGAGCATCTTTTGAAATTTATAAACACTAGGGCAAAATTGTAAAGATTATGTATCACTGATAGTATTTTTTCACATCATTATTTGCTTTTACTTTACATCTTAGTTGCAAGTGCCCCTAATTACTATAATAAAATCTAGTTTACTTGCTTGTAAACATATCCTGTTAGATATTAAGAAAATAATTCTGAAATAATTATTACAACTCTTTGTATGCTGAGCTAGTTACAACAGTTTATCCACTTTCACATAAATCCATGTTTTGAACATCAAAAGTTTCACGATTTGTAGGACTAGAACTACATAAAGTTAGATAAATATTTACAACACTTAGAAAGGAAAGTAATAAAACAAATCATTTGAATACCAAGAGTTATTCCACAAAGAATTTTTTAGAGTCAAAGAGTGTGACAAAGTAATGTGCTGTCTTTGAAGCAGAAAACCTGAAAGGCAACAAAAGGAATTCACTACAAGTCTTCATCCACTTAGACTGAGCTTGGTGATTAGAGCCTGAGTCCAGCAGGTGCGTTCTTGGCTTTGAATCTTCAAGTCCTGTCTTTGAGATCAGCTTTCACTTGATCAGAGTCTTGCCACACACCCTACCAGCCAAATACAGAAACAACTTCTATGAGGAATATTTGCTATCTAGTTTTTTGTGCCTACCATAATTTTCAGGGAATTTTAGAATGGAAATCAGTCAGAGAAATAAAAAATAATTAACTCTTTTAGGGGCCCACTTCCCAGCCTATCTTTAGTCAAACAGTTTGTCAGCATTTCACGGTAGGATAAAAGTTTTTTGATTTTGTTTTAATCATGAGTATCATTTCTCCACAGTTAAGTTATCCATGCCATTCTCTAATATCATTCAGGTATGACATTCTTAGGGCTTAATCTTAGTCTAAAGTTGTTTGGTTGTTTGTTTTTTTTTTCTTGCCAAGCTTATCAGAACCAGTTGAATTATTTGAGACTGAAAATCCAAAAAACACAATAAATTTTCTAGGAATAATAACACCTTAATCTTTTGGAATCTAAAAACCTGTGAGCCCTTGAAACTTAGTATTCAAAACAAACTTCAAATAAAATAATTCGAAAAATTCTAAAATATTAAAGTAATTCTAATATTTATGAAAAGTCCAGTTTATCTTTGAAACACCCTCATTTCTTCTACAGTATTTTAGGAAGTATACCCATGCAATTTCTAGTGCCCGGTTTCTGCATAGTAACTTGAGGATAACCTTTCCTTTTCTAAAACCAGAGCACTGTTTTAAAGATCTCCTGTAATTAATAAACCCCATCTCTGACTTCCTATATGCTGTACAGTTGGTTTCTACACTCTTTGCCACAGAAGCTTTTTGATGCTGGACTGCACGTAACTACTTAATGACTTCCTACAGACTATCTTGGGAAATTTCCTGGGGAAAGAGGTCATATGCTAGTTCCACACTTTTATTTTCTAAATCATATCAGCCCTCATAAAGATATCTTAAATCTCGAACACTTGGTTTATTTTAGGGTCAAATAATTTGCCTTTCTGAACCTTTTTTTCTAAGCCAGAGCTTCTGCTGCAGCACAAATGGGTCCATCATAGTTGCAAGCAGCTCTCAATTTGGCACACACCCAAAACAGAGTGCAAGGCCAACTAGATATTGAGAAGTAAGCGACTGATTCTACCCCATGTAGCTGTCATACAGTGTGTTCTCTGGAGAGAAGTCAAATTTGCCAGAGCAGGAATTGTAATAAAAATAGGCTCAGATCATGTCCTGCAGATATAGTTGAAAAAGCCTTGATGCTAAAAGATAAATCTCTGTAATATACTAATGTTAAAGAGCACCTTCAGGGTCACATGTAACCCATATATGTAAAGGGGAAGAATACTAACTTGTGCTTGCCTGGGTGGAAAGCCACTCTAATGAAACAGTGATTTCTATTATTGCTCATAACTACGCTATTTAAATTCACAGATAAATGCAGACTTCCAGTTGAAATTATAACCTACTTGACATGCACAAGAATATGATACTTGTGCTCTAAAATAAAATTCTTGGAGTAAAAAGACTGTGGCACAATTCTTACTCTATTTTTGAGAAACCAGAACATCTAAGTCTAGTAAAAGATGTATGTGATATTTAGGGAAAGAATATAGAGACTTTGCTGTCATCTGGTAGATATGCAAAGTATGGAAACTACTGGAAAATCTATACACAACCATTTTTTCATTAAAAGAGTATTTTGATGCTTCATGCAAGAAATTAATATTTATTTGATAATAATACATAATTCAGCTGCTCAACTCTCATCTAACATCACTCAGGGATAAAAGTGTCTGATTCAGAAATACTGCCCACCACTCAAACTCATTTTTCATCACAAAACAGTTTCAGAATTATCGGTCAGCCTTACAGGATTATCATGCGCTTCTCTTTGTGTTTGGTTTGTAAATTGCCTTCCATTTATTTTCCTTTGCAGTCATGAAGAATTAAGGAAACTATACTACTGCCTATTTGTGATTCTAGTCCTCAATTACATTAGCTAGTCCTCAATTACATTAGCTAGTCCACAAATATTTAGTTAAATCGATTGAATATTTCTTGTTGAGTTTTTTGTAAGTACTTTGGTGTCAACAGCTGGAGAGTTCAAATCAGTGTGCAGGTTCATGCCCTCTGTGGTGGGAAAAAGAAAAATTCATTTCAATGGGAATGCATCATGGTATTTACTTCCATGCTAGACTTCCCCTTGGAGAAAGAAAAATATAATTCCAAACTGCACCTGAGAGAACTTGCTTAGCCTTGTCAGATAGTAGTATTTAGGAAAAAAAAAAATCAATGAACATACACTAAAAAGAATATTAAGATGCTTATTTCCAATGGCTTTTCCTATGAAAATATGAGGGACTTTTTATTTTTACATGTTACGCCATCAGTAGGCTATCAATACCTTCATTTATAAGATGTTTTAAATGTATTTCTTTTTTATTAACAAGGTTTACAGGTGATTATACCTCTATACCTGTGTATAAATAAAAATTCACTTCTATGTGTATATCTTAGAATTTCTATACTGTGCTATGTAGCCCACTTCTGTCTTCCTCAGTATCAGGTACCCATGCTAAAGAAACAAATGCTATGCCAAACACCAAGTAATTTAAAAATCAATTTATAATAAATTACTTTAAATATTATATGGAATGTGCCATTGAAAACATGTTCTTCTCTCACATAATTTTTATAAAAATAAAAGGGAGAAGAGAAAGCCATATGCAAAAAAGATGCATTTTTACTCAGGAGAGATTAGTTCTGCATCTCCAAGTGTTTCCATATTTGAGAAACTAAGTATGAAAAATGGAATGGGTTTGACATGGGTGAAGAGAAAAATACTAACCTCTATTTGAATTCCTTCAGCTTCTGCAATTTATTCCTCCTCAATGAGCACAGTTCTGAAGTTGCCTTCACCAGATACTAGTCCTGGACTAGAGGAATAAGCCAAACATAATTTCATTCTAGGAAAGGACCAAAATCAACTACCAGCATTGAGTTTGATAGAGAGATGATACAGAATACTACTGAGAAACCTCTTTAACTGACCCCCAGCACTTCAAAGAATCAGTAATTCTAATAGTAGAGATCTAATTTAGAATATAGATGACATGGTTATTTTTTTGGTTTGGCACGATATCAGAACATCTAGTGAGACTGAACATCCTTCTTTTTCAAAGGCAGTTTCAGATCTCCAGTTCAACCTGTATCACCTAGGTAAAACTGTTTTTACAATGCTGTTAGAAGTTCTTACTGATATCAGATTCATGTTATGTTTCATGGGACCATGTTATGATCCCAAGACAAGTGTACAGAAGAAGAACATAATACTAATTATGAGTAATTACATAATACTAATGTAATTAAAATTTGACATCCTAACAAGTGAAAAATCCCTCTTAACAATTTTACATTACTGGTCCACCAAGTATTGCTACCTCACTATTATATAATGAAGCAAAGATTACTCTCTTTTCTTGGACCCTTTCAAATTCATTGTGACATTTTCTGTACATCCCAAACACTTCAGGTAGGAACAGTGCCTCTGTACTCTGTACAGCAGTGCCTTTGGACTGCAGAATGTTACTTTTCAGTCTTGCATGCATATATTAAAAAAACAAAACCAAAACCAAACCACAGCGGTAACGAACCAGTCATCCATTATTTCCTTCTAAGATATTTCTTTCATTGTTATTTCCTTTCATTTTTCTCCTCTGCAGCCTTTCTACTTCAGTGCCTCTGTCTCCACTTGAAAACTAACATATTTTCACGCAAAAACTACAAATTTAAACTTAAAATTCACGAATCAGCTTTAAAGAAGTGCACAGAAAGTTATATTTTAAATCATTTGAGAAATAATACTTGTAATGTTTTCTGGCAAAATGACTGCTAAAAAGCAGAATTACATATCATAGAAATAATTGATATATGTCTGTGTTAATCCATTTTAGCATGACTTACCCCTCCGTAGTTCTAAGGCAGTAGATGTGTCTAAGAAGGAAAGGAATTTCATGCATTATTATATGCAAAACTAATTTCACGCATTTTAATTCTCCATGCTACTTGCAAGGAAAAGAAAGGGTTACACATGGAAGGCCAGGTGTTAGAGCAAACCATTTTTTACTGATGACAATTCCATTCTCTGATAGCTCTTACAATGTCTTGTGGAATCTTAATATTAGACATGAAGTCAATATACCACATCAGCTAAAAATCTCTTTATTAAACCAAAAGACAATTTACTTCAAATATTTTTCGGCGAAGTAGTTACAACACAAAGTAATCACATCCAGACAGGTTTGTGATTCTATGCATTGCTAGAGTAATTCAGGTTAGGAGGGACCTTAGGGGGTCTCTGGAACAACTTTCTGCCTTTAAAAGGCTCAGCTGTAAGGCCAGGCTTTGACTGGTCAGGGCTGGAAAACCTGCAGTGATGGAGGCAGCACAGCTTCCCCTGGCAGCCTGCTGCTACACTGCCTGACTGTCCTCATGGAGAAAGTTTTTCCTTACATCCAGTTTGAACCTCTCTTGTTTCCACCTATGCCACTGTCAGAAATCTTTCTGCCATGAACCACTACAAGGCTCCATCTTCTTGGTAACTCCCTTGTAGGTATTAGCACATTGCTGTTGGATCCCCCCGAAGCCCTCTCATCTCCAGGCTGAGCAAGCTCCAACAATGCATTTGCAAATCCATTCTGACTAGCTTCAAAAGAAAGCATTAGGAACAGGCACTAGCTTGCATTATTTATGGTTTTGGTTTTGGTTTTATTTAAGGGTTATCTGACATGTCCCTCCCTCTGGTTCCTTGCTTTTGCTAGGACTGGTTGAACTCTGCTTTTGGCATGTGGCTATTGGGTTAACCAGCATTATATACTGCTGCAGCATTTATCTTGCAACCTTTAGCACATCTCATACTAGCTGACTCATCATCCTAAGTGATAAACATTCTCTCTTCCTAGCAAAGGACAATATCCAAAACAACAGATGATAGTCTTAAAATAATAAAATCAATAAAATAATAATTTAACAAAACACAGCTATTGTCTGTGTCTTTGCTTCTCTTAATTTAAGAACTGAGATAATTACATTGCCAGGGTGTGAGGAACATGAGGAGAAGGAGAGCAAAAATCAAAAGATGGATTGTTTTCAATTGTATCAAGTCTTATGGAAAGTTTTTTCCTTTAATTCGTCTGTGTGGGAGGTAGAAAGATGATAGGAAGAGTTCTTTCTCAGACAGATAGCCTGTATGTGTAACACAGACGAATATTATACAACCAAAAGAAGTGCTTCCTTCCCAGATGTGCAGGATGATACCAAAGTGGAGCCTGACCAGGACAGCAGAAAAGCTTTCATATAAAGTCATCATATAAGGTGCAAGATGCCACTTTCTGTAGAGCTGTTGCTTCATAGCCCTGTATAATTGCTAGACAGCCCAGAATCCACAGGATTAAATTAGGCCTCTAAAATAAGGTTACCAAAATAAAATCTTTCCCATCAAGAAAGTACTGTCATAAACAATCCTTCCCAACAGAGATACCAGGAGAGTCACCTGCTCTGCTCTCTCCTGGCAACAGAAAAGTGCAGGACAAAACTAATAGTGTTTTTCTGACATATTAAATACTGTATTGGCACACTACAAAACCAGTTACAGCTTGATGTAAACTTTCTCCCTTATTTTTGTAAGGCTTTGGCAGAGGAAATTCATTATAAAAGTATCACCACAAAGTAGCTGGGATCTCTCTGGCAACTTTAGCTGAGATGCCCTGTCAGCCTCATGTTCCTAATTCCCATAGAAGCAAGAATTAATTCATTTAGGGATGTGAAGAACTGTTGTTGACTAATGAAGTGTCCACTGCAAATATTTGCAGTGATAAAAACTCTTCAAGTTTTTTTCAAGGTAATGTTACAGTATTTTTTAAAGTAATTGTGTCATTTGGCTGTCTCTTCCTGCTATAAAACTTCTTATTTACCACTTTCAAATTTCAGTCTTTCTTATGACTTGTCAGAGAATTTTTACTGCTGCTCTGTGGTGAATATATAGGATGAAACTAGGTCACTTCAGTAACCTGGGGCTGTCTTTGCTCTGTCTCACTGAACATTGTTGGTCCATGGTGAATGAATTATTTCTTTCCTTGACTGACAAGAGAAGAAATTATTTTAGGAAATTTTGTGCCCATTATAGACTAGTTATATATTAATATGTAGACCACTAAGGCTTTGAAGACTGAAGCAGAATACAGTGGGCATTGCTCAGTGAAGACCACATGGGAGAGCCCCAGAAAGGTCAATCTTTGCTCTACGTTTGTATCATTTTTATGTGAGCAGAAGTAGACAGATCTTGAACCCAGGTACCACAGAGGTGGAGATAACACTTGGGTTCATATTTCCTGACAATGAACAGTGATATGGCAGCCATCAGGAAGGGAAAAGGAAGGAAATGGAATAAATTTTTAGCCACAATGAGCTCAGTGCCCGTGACACCCATGAATAATATTTTATATTCTTCATAGAAGAAATGATGGCACCCTGGGTTACAGAACTGACTTCATCTAGAAAACAATTATATTGTGTCCCCACAGGACTTCAGCACTGGATTGTACCTGAAGCCAGCGGTTTAGGAAACAGCCTAATCTGTAATGCATATCGATGACAGTGATTACTACGAGCAAAAGTAGCCCTTTGCTATTCTTGATACTGGTTTCCTTCATGAAGCCCCACAATAGGGTTTCAGTCCTTATTTTTAAAGTGCTTACATTCATAAGATGCTTGTGGATATGAAAGTTCTCAGCCAGATTTAAAATAAAACTGTAAGAGAGACTTTTTAGTGCCATGGCAAAACCTTAGTGCTCCCTCCAGCCTCCCATGGGAGGCCTGTGCTTCTGGCAGGGACCTGCAGACCCATGGAGAGAGGGGCCCACATTGGAGCAGGTTTCCTGGTAGGACTTGTGACCCCAAGGGGGACCCATCCTGGAGCAGGCTGTCCTTGAAGGACTGCACCCCATGGAAGTGTGACCCACATTACAGCAGTTTGTGGAGGACTGTGCCTGTGGCATGGACTCACATTGGAGAAATTTGTGGAGAACTGCCTCCTGTGGGAGGACACCCACTGGGAGGGGCAGGGGAAGGACTCCTCACCCTGGGCAATGGGAGTAACAACGTGTGAGGAGCTGACCATAACCCCCATTCCCTTTCTCCCTGTGCAACTAGCGGGGGGCAGTAGAACTGGGAAGGAGTGAGGGGTGGGGGGCAGGTGTTTTTGAGGTCTTATTTTACTTCTCATTATCCTGCTCTGATTTTGTTAGCAATGCATTCAATTCATCTCTAATTCAAGTCTGTTTTGCCCATGACAATATTCAGCGAGTGATCTCGCTCCATCCTTACCTCAACTCATGAACCCTTTGTTATATTTTCTCTCCCCTGTCCAGCTGTGGAGGGGAGTGATAGGGTGGCTTTGGTGGGTGCCTGGCATCCAGCCAGGGTCATCCCACTACAGTGAGAATCCTGCAAATGCCTGTGTGCTATGGATAACACTTCCCAAATGTGATGGCCGTAAGGGCTGAAATGAAGCCCCTGTCCAGCCATGACTTGCTTACTCCAGCTGGGATCGTCACTAATCCTTTCCAGCACCTCTTGTTTCTAAACAGTAACCACCAGGTCCATCTGAAATCAGAAAGAAGTGACAAGATAGTGAAAAGAAGAGAAAGGAAATTTTTATGAATTCACGACTGCATCTCTCTCTGAGCTAAGGCATCCCACACAGTTTTAGCACAAACAATTGAAGGCTTCCAAAATTTGTTCTTTGATTGCTCATTGCTGTAGTACACTACAATTTAGTTTGTTCAGTCGTTGCTAAAGCCATCCACCCACTTATAGCCATTCTTATAGAAAATAGTGTCCTTGCCCACTGATGCACATAATTTGTATCTTCTGATAATTGTACATCTGATGCATGAAGAGAAGACAATAATAGATAAGGGCTTCAACTTGATTTCTGACATACTGCTGAAAAAAAGGGGCAATGGCTTTAGTTAGTGTGTGCACACATTTTGCCTGAACAATAAAAAAGCAAATGGAAAGCTTCAATTGCACTATTCAGTAGTGTCAGTAATGTTCTGAGTGAATGAGTGACTGAAATGCCATCAAAAGGACATAGATATGCAGTCACAGGCATAATGATTTTGCCTGTAACTAACTTGCAACTTGTTTAAAACTAAAAGTTAAAAAGCATGTCAGACTGTATAGATGCAGTTAAGAAGCCCAAACTGCAAAATAAAATGTGTCATGAAATAACCTTAACGAATGTATTTTCTTGTTAAAGGGAACATTAGTTTCTATTTGGTAATACTATAAGACTTCAAAAATTATGTGTTACTTATGCAGTTTAATCTGTTTATCAAACTAATGAAGCACACAGTTTCAAAAAAGAGACTTGTTCAAGCATTTGGAATTCAGATGCTTACAGAAAGAATGGAGAAACAGAGCTATAAATCACAGGGGTTAGGAGGCTTGGAAGAAGTTTCTGAGAACTTTGGGAAGTACCTAGTGACTTTTGCAAAGCAAATTAAAAATCTGAGGAATTTAGAGAAAGAACTTCAAAATGAAGCTCCAGAAAAATGGAATTATATATTTTAATGTCTACACATATCAATGTGGACTTCTTCTATGTTCTATATTCAGCTGACACGGCTGAGGATAAAGCGAGCTGTGCCTCCCATCTCTCCACGCAGCTGCCTGACCACCAGCTTGTGCCTTGCTTGGGGGCTGCTCCTGGGCAGAATAAGGAGGTGTGCCTGACACTGTGCTCATTTGTCAGCTGTGTTGGGGTGACTCCAATTCCTGCAAGCAGCAGGGAGCTCCAGCCAGCCTGAGTTCATGTGTGTAAGTTTGAAGTGTACAGACCTCCTCCTCAGAGCTGCCTTTGGCAACATGGAAAAAAGTTTTCACTAGAAAATCCTTTGTATCTTTACATGGAAGGATATATTATATGTTTACACAGATATCAAGAAAAACACATCCTGTTGTCAGTACATATAATCATGCACCCTTTGATTTATGCACATTCCATTAAGTAACATCATACACATCCTTTCTGTATCTGACACAGAAAGTATAATGTCTGGTGGGACTTTTCCTATGGAGTGCTCATGGAAGTCACATAGGTGGAAAGTACCAGATAGGTTAAAATTATATGTAGAAAAAGAAGAAGGAATGAAAATTTTATGGCAAATATAGGTCACCTATTTGTGCAAGTTAGTTTCACAGTTCACTGCCTAACCTCTTGCTTTTTTACCTAAGGAGTGTTGTATAGCTAACCCAAAATGAATATGTGGTACTTAGGCTGTGTTAATGTTATTTAAATATATTCTTGAGGAATGAAATTGAGAGTAATACAGCTAAATAACAAGAAATACACTGGACCATTAACGCAATGAAGTTAGTGTAGGTATACAGGATTAAGTAATCAGTATAAAATGCCTCAAGTATGCTTACAGTTATAGCAAATGCATAGCTGCATTATTTTACAAGTGCCATGCGGCCATATCTTCTAAAACTGCATTTTAATGTAGAAGCTAAAATGGACTTTTTGATGCTGTTAAATTTTAGGCAATGGATGTTAAAAAATATTTGAAATATATTCCTGCATATCACAGTAGGGTACTAATTCAATATGTGGCTTTTTGATGAACTCTAGTCACAGAGTTCTTGCTGTGGATGCCATACTTAATTGTGAAAAAAATATAACGCAGTCTCTGATAGAACTGAGAAGTCCTCTTGGAAAACATGTCTTTTCTAACCTGCATCAGTTCTCTGACTTGCTGGAGAGCAGCACAGAAGGCTGTGAGAGCCCCAGGCTGAGGGCTCGGTGGTGACAGAGGTGCTGCTTTTGGTAGCACTGCCAGTCTCTGCTGGCTTGAGGTGCTCATTTTACCACAGCTTGGGTGTGCAACTCCTTAGTGACTGAGGTCAGGCAAGGCTGGTGCTGGTACCGTCCCGTGGCATCTCCTTCCTTCCCTCAGCTGCACGCTCTCACCTTTCCTTCCCTCGGGAGAGGAATTTTACTCACCCCTTTGTGAAAAAGTTGGGGTAGTAAAAGGAGCAGAGAACTGTACACTTTTCTTACTGATCTAATTTTCTGTGAAGAGAGCCTTCCGAACTGACACATCAAAAGGTCAATATGAACACTGAGGGTGGCAGGATGACAGCAATGCAAAGCTGTGGGTAGGATTGCAGCATCTGACTTGAGTTGTCTTAAATTGTCTTGGAACTGTTTTGTGGCAGCCAAGGCTTACCAGGATTAAGCTGCTGCAGTCCTGTGTTTTTTTTCCTGGGTGCATGTTCCTGCACCTTTTTCCTTGAGATATTGATATACATGGAAATTGCATTGGTCCAGGGATCAGCCAAAAACTAGCTGCTGTTTTTTGCTAAGTAAAATTAATTTGCAAACGGTCCAGCTCTTGAGCCAGCTTCCTTTCTGGTCACATACACACCCAACTAGGCTTGTTTGAACTGCCAAGGAATTGCACTTCAGGGTGGAACCAGTGAAAACCACTTCAGNCATGTTCCTGCACCTTTTTCCTTGAGATATTGATATACATGGAAATTGCATTGGTCCAGGGATCAGCCAAAAACTAGCTGCTGTTTTTTGCTAAGTAAAATTAATTTGCAAACGGTCCAGCTCTTGAGCCAGCTTCCTTTCTGGTCACATACACACCCAACTAGGCTTGTTTAAACTGCCAAGGAATTGCACTTCAGGGTGGAACCAGTGAAAACCACTTCAGGTGGTTTATTCACCGAAAGATCTCTGTTGCACGAAAGAGCCTGGAAGTGAAAGCAGCCAGAGACAAGAGCTCTGCAATGTGTGAATTGCTCTATCCCTCCTGCTGGGTGCTTTCTCTTCCCAGAGGCAATGCCTGTGGGCCTCTGATTCGCGTCCANCTTACAGTTATAGCAAATGCATAGCTGCATTATTTTACAAGTGCCATGCGGCCATATCTTCTAAAACTGCATTTTAATGTAGAAGCTAAAATGGACTTTTTGATGCTGTTAAATTTTAGGCAATGGATGTTAAAAAATATTCGAAATATATTCCTGCATATCACAGTAGGGTACTAATTCAATATGTGGCTTTTTGATGAACTCTAGTCAGAGTTCTTGCTGTGGATGCCATACTTAATTGTGAAAAAAATATAACGCAGTCTCTGATAGAACTGAGAAGTCCTCTTGGAAAACATGTCTTTTCTAACCTGCATCAGTTCTCTGACTTGCTGGAGAGCAGCACAGAAGGCTGTGAGAGCCCCAGGCTGAGGGCTCGGTGGTGACAGAGGTGCTGCTTTTGGTAGCACTGCCAGTCTCTGCTGGCTTGAGGTGCTCATTTTACCACAGCTTGGGTGTGCAACTCCTTAGTGACTGAGGTCAGGCAAGGCTGGTGCTGGTACCGTCCCGTGGCATCTCCTTCCTTCCCTCAGCTGCACGCTCTCACCTTTCCTTCCCTCGGGAGAGGAATTTTACTCACCCCTTTGTGAGCAAGTTGGGGTAGTAAAAGGAGCAGAGAACTGTACACTTTTCTTACTGATCTAATTTTCTGTGAAGAGAGCCTTCCGAACTGACACATCAAAAGGTCAATATGAACACTGAGGGTGGCAGGATGACAGCAATGCAAAGCTGTGGGTAGGATTGCAGCATCTGACTTGAGTTGTCTTAAATTGTCTTGGAACTGTTTTGTGGCAGCCAAGGCTTACCAGGATTAAGCTGCTGCAGTCCTGTGTTTTTTTTCCTGGGTGCATGTTCCTGCACCTTTTTCCTTGAGATATTGATATACATGGAAATTGCATTGGTCCAGGGATCAGCCAAAAACTAGCTGCTGTTTTTTGCTAAGTAAAATTAATTTGCAAACGGTCCAGCTCTTGAGCCAGCTTCCTTTCTGGTCACATACACACCCAACTAGGCTTGTTTAAACTGCCAAGGAATTGCACTTCAGGGTGGAACCAGTGAAAACCACTTCAGGTGGTTTATTCACCGAAAGATCTCTGTTGCACGAAAGAGCCTGGAAGTGAAAGCAGCCAGAGACAAGAGCTCTGCAATGTGTGAATTGCTCTATCCCTCCTGCTGGGTGCTTTCTCTTCCCAGAGGCAATGCCTGTGGGCCTCTGATTCGCGTCCACTGAGCTTCAAAGGTAACCNTGTGGTTTATTCACCGAAAGATCTCTGTTGCACGAAAGAGCCTGGAAGTGAAAGCAGCCAGAGACAAGAGCTCTGCAATGTGTGAATTGCTCTATCCCTCCTGCTGGGTGCTTTCTCTTCCCAGAGGCAATGCCTGTGGGCCTCTGATTCGCGTCCACTGAGCTTCAAAGATAATCCAGGAGAAGCATGTTCCTTGGCTGCCTCCTGAAACACGTGGAAAAGCACTGAAGTCTGCGCACCAGTCGCCGTTCACAGCAATACCTCCCAGCGTGTTCCTGCCTTTCCAAGCTCTCACTCCAGTCTCTGGGACATTAATGCTGTCACCCACCGAGCAACGTGACGGGAAGAGGGGAGGTGGTGTTGTCCTGGGAGGGAAAGTGTTCTGTGACCTGTGTACCTTCCTGCAGACTGCAGGCCTGGCCGTGTTTCTGACTCACTGTCTGTAGGCAAAAAAATTAGACGCACCCTTGAACATACAAGTGCTGACAGCTACAAATAAGGCACTTTTTTTTTCTAAAAAATCTGTCTTGTGAGCAATGTGGCTTCCAGGTACTGTAAGGCTTCCTTTTAAAAAGTGCCAATGGATATGCGTAAACATGCTTGTGCTAAACATATATAAATAAATTGCATATACAGTAAGTTAACTGTAAATAAGCACAAAACAGAAAGAAAAGGGAAAATGTGTATTTCTGGCACGAAATAATGTTGGGGAGTGAATCTGATATGTTTATATGTTTCTAAGGGATCTAATCATATTGCTGGAAAAGCATGTAATATATACTGAATTTTAAGAGAAAATATTTTCTTTTTATTTACTGCCTCATACATACTAAACCACAGCTTCCCCTGAGGCTGTTTTATTTATAAATTCGTAGTTATAATTTCCATAGAATTACTCTGAAAAAATTACAAGACACAGTAAGAATAATTAAATAAAAATACAGTAATTTTTACAGGAAATACAGTGAAATAATACCTGCAATTGCCTTATAAGCTACCCAGTCTCACAGACTGTATTCAGAATATAAATAACATTGAAATTACAAATGTGGGAGTATCAGACTTTATCTTTTTTCAAAATATATTCCTTGGGGAAGGCATGTGCTACCCTTCTGCTGCTCTTCACAGCCAGGGATACCTGTGCTTAAACCCATTAATTAGTGTCGTAATGAAGCTCTGATGAAGAGCCTAGGGGCTTCAGAAGGAACCAGTTATTTTGTTTTCAAGGAAATTTTCTCAGAAGTCTGTGTAAATGCAGAAATAAAGTAATTGCATTTTTGCATCTGCAAATATGTAAGTAGGAACCTGTTTTGTCTACCCATAATCTGTTATGTGTGACAACTGTGACACAGGTCTATATGTATCCTGTGTGTGTCATGACAGCTTTCACCATTTCTAGGTTGGCATTTCTCAACTGCTGTGTCAGGGGCATGCATGCTGCAAATGAGGTGACTGAGGGTCAAAGACAAAAAGGGACTGACCCAGTAAGAACAAGACTGTAGTTTTTAACAGGTTTTTAATGGATTTATTATAATTTTTGAGGCATATTTTTTTGCTTTATCGTTAGTTCCAGTTAGGGTGCCCACTGCTTGGGTTTGTCCTAGTCGCTTGGGCTCTCGGTCAGGGCACTACAAACATAGACACACATTCTCTTTTCCCACTGCTGCTACTGGAGCAGCATACCCTGGCACAGGAACAGTGCAGTGCAGAGGCTTTGGATGTCCCTGCAAGATTTGCCAGAGGGCATCTGTCAGAGCCCAAAGAGGTAACAGCTGCACAGGGCAGGGTGGAAAATTTTGAAAGAGCGCGAGTACTGATAAGGAAAGAGGACAGCAATTTTTATCTGCCTAGGGCAGCAAAAAACCTTGTATCAGCTCTACTCAGTTTTAATATAGGTTTTGTTCTGGTTTTGTTTCGTTTTCCCAGGGAATGTTTTGATGTGTGTTTGCATTGCATCTGCTCACCTTATTCAGTTTAGCAAAAGGTATTCTAAGCAGAATACATTTTAGAGTTGCTTTTCAAAATGTGAAGCACATCAGCCTAATGAATAGCCTCTGGAAGAGTCCTGCACCCAAAAAGCCACATACACTGGTGCCTAGCAGTTGGAAGGCAGTATTTAGAGAAACTAAAAAGGTCACTCGTGCTAAAACACATACCAGGAAAGGGATAAAAAAAAAGTTACCCTTATATACTAAGGGAAAAGTACATATCTGAAGATTGTCAGCATTCAGTGGGAAGGTTTGACAAAAGTTGTGCTTTTCCTTCCTTACTAGATCCCTGGTGTTTTCTGTATAATTTCAAGTCTGTAACTTGCAGAATTATTATAGGATGTAAAACAAGATAGTGCAAGTTCAGTGTAGAGACATTACTGTTGATGATCCTCAAGAAACTGCAGTCTCACAGTACTGTACAGTGAGTAAAAAGAGTTGTCACTTTTGTAGTTCTATCAATTTGTTCAACTCCACGCAGATGGAAATAAAATCGGATTTCCCCAAATGGATGTTAAAGATGTTCAAGATGCATATTGGGTTTTTCCTTGAATGTGCCATATCACACAGTGACAACAAAAGTCTACACTACCTGCAAAGATGCTAATGAAACTTCAGAGCTTCTCATTATCCACTTTGAGTCCTTCCTACAGCAGTCCTACAACTCTAATGTGAGGAGTAAGGTCTCCTTGCTTTTCCTTGGAGAGCTCATAAGGAAGCAACAATGGTAGCTCTTCATAATAAAATATAAATTCTTTTCCTGTTTTTTTCTTGTCTAGACTCAGTGAGAGCTCCTTGCTCCCTATGGGAAGGTGAGCTGGATCCTGAGAGGCAAGCTCAGTCCTGAGGGTTACCCCAGTGCTGGCCATGCCCTCATGCGTGCGTGTGTTTGACCATGGTAGGCAGAGCTGGCAGACTTAACAAGGTTCAGTGACAGCCCCTGAGATGGAAAGTGAAGAACCAGGGCCATGGACAGTCCAGGAGCTCTGTTGGCGAATCTAAACAGGATGGGGAGCCTTTTTATTTTATTTTATTAGTCTTACATACAGAGTTGAGACACAGGAGATGATACAAGCTTGTGCTCTCGCAGGCATCCAGAGACTTTCTGGTTACAGAGAATTCTTAAAAACTTTTCAGCCAAGAGCGTACTTTTAAAAGTTACAAACAGCTGTCTTAACCAATCTTCAATAGTGCACGTACATCTGTTATACACAATACTTACTTGTTTATACCTTATATAATAATGCCCAGTATTCTATTATTAAGCTTAACCTTATCTATCTTGCTAAGCATATTTTTTTGCAACTCTAAAAGCTATCTCAGCCAAACCTAGAAACTCTAACCGTTGTTTTAATGTCCTTGCTTGTTGTATAATTGTATCTTCAAGTTTTCGCAGCCAAAGCTAATCCCTAATCCCTGCTTTATTTCTGAAACTTGCTTTTATTTCTTACACTTAAGAGCCTTTCTACCTTTTTTTGTGTTTCCCACAGAGCCCCTGTCAGGAGCTAAAGAAGAATGGGCTGGGAGCAGGGCCTGAGACAAGGCTGTAACGAAGGGTCCAGCGTTCATGCCAAGGGACAGAGCTGGAGACTGGAAGCAAGCTGCAGCATATGACCACAGAGGCCATCCAGGAAGAGATAGGTTCATGGGCATCCAGGTGGCAGGGCCAGAGACAGAGGTGGGAGATTGGCACTGCTTCCGCAACACCCAGGCAGGGATTGCCAGCCCCCATGCCAGGCTGAACTGGGGCTTCTGGGCCCACGGGCAGGAGTGGAGGAAGACCTCAGGTCCATTATAGCCTATGGGTTCCCATGGGACCCTGACATTTCTTCTTGAATTGTTCTTCCCATCACTCTCAACAGCCACCCAAAAGATGTGGCTGCTCTTGTCTTTCACCCTCCTCCTGTTACAGAAGCAGCACTGACATGGTCAGACAGAACTCCCAAGTCTCGGTTCCTGCTGGACTCTATCCTCAGGAATCATGCCAAGGCAAGATACCAAGAAAAAGTGGATTAAAAGCAGAAAGCTTATTTGGGAAGCAGCAACTCCAAACTCCTGCTGAGTTTCTACCAGCACGCTTTCTTTTCATTTGGGAAGAAAAAAATAAGCTGTTGCACCAATTGTCAGAGAGTCGCTGGGTTTGAGATTTAGTATGAAATCCTCACTGCTCTAAGTTCAGCAGCAGTTCTGGGATTGACTTCAATATTTTTTTCCACCTGTTATCTTCTTATACTTAACAGGATGTATTTGGTGCCGAGGAAGCTGCAAAGAAACCATGCATAAGTGCTGAGAATCAGCCCATAGGCCTGTTTCTCAGCTGATGGGTTTAAAGCTCTGTTAAATGATTTCTGAAATCAAACTGGATTTTCAATGCACAAATTGCATTTTGAGAATGCTTTGCATCATGGGTAAGACACATTAGGGGCTCCTGTGGTCTCCTGGCCATCAAGAAAGAAAAGGCAATAAACCTAAAGGAAGTTTAAAGAGAAATACCCATTGTGCTAGGGAAAATTATAGGTGTGTACATAAGAGGGAAAGGAAGGAGCTGAGGTGAAAGGGAATGGAAAAGACAGTAAAGAAACGTGATCAAATAACCTACAACAATTAACTTTGCTAATAGTTACCTTTAACTAGTACCTAATGGTTTAGGAGAGAGTAGACATATGTCTTAAATCTATATAGGCCTGTCTGAATATGAAAAAAACCCTATATTCAACAGCATGGACAAATAGAAGTTGTTGGCCTGCCTTTCAGTGATGCATGAACTCAGGGCTCCCCCTGTATGAGAGGATAACAAAAATGAGTCTTAAATTCCCCTCATGTGGGTTAAAATATGAGACCTGATTTGGTTAGTGTTTACAGCTACATTACCTCACTGCTCCTTTGTTTCAGTGATGGACTGAATGTTGCATCTCTACTACCGTAAGTTGCCTCAGAAAAGTACAGAAACAAAAAGGCAGATGTTGAAATGATGAGACAAGCATGTCCTCATAGCCCAAGGCCATGAAACAATTTCATACATTCACTCAGATATGCTCTAGGAAAGCACAGTTTACGCTGTATCCTCAGGTGAAACTTTTCCTTGTTCTTCAAGATCACCTTCTCACTAATGTACCCACTGAGCTGCTGGGTTTAGACACATCCAGATCATCCTCCTGCTCTGTTCCAAGGGTCCTGCCAGTGGTACATGTAGCACCTCCCCAGGTCATTGATTTCTGTACAAGCCCATCCCTCGCTGTGGTCCATGAACTCTGTCACACCATCTGTTTCCCCTGTGAAGCCAGCTGCGGATTGTCTCCCCTTGGTCTGCTCCCAGTGTGCAGATGTTGAGGCCAGTCTTCTGGCCAGAAATTTTGCTGACTCCATTTTGATTATTATTTATCTCAATAACAGTGTCCTCAGTAGATGCCCCCCAATTGTTTTGAATTAAATAATGAGGGAAGGACACATAAGTGTCCTGTTCTACCAGACTTTCTTCTTTCTGCTGACTGCAGAGCTGCAGGGACTGCTAGAGGGCCTGGCAGAAGGCAGGGAGAATCTACAGCCCATGCTCTCTGTCTTTTTTTCTGTGACTTTATGCAAGTGATTGGCACCTTCACTGGGAGAGCTGTCACCTCTCATCATCCTCTGACATTTGGATGTTTCTAAAAAATTCTGCATGTTTCTGTGAGCTGTGTCACCTTCTAATTTAGCGAATGTGCTCTTCTTTTAAAATAGTTTTATTTCTAGTATGCTAGAAAATGTTTTTTTCTTCTTTGCGTCTGGATCAGATTACCAGGGTGAGGCTACAGATATATTTGGGGGTTTGCTGCCATCTGCAGTTGAAACCTAATATCAGTACCAGTTTACATGAGTGAATCTTCCCTGTCTGTCTTCAAAGACCTTCAAAATCTCAGCAAGCAACAAAACACACAAGGATGAACTATCATTCTGTTTTGACTACTGAGTTCCTACTCCGGCAGAAGGAATGAGAAGTTAAATTTATTTAACTCCTCCTGGCTGTAAAGTTCATGGAAAATCTGGATAGAGAGTAAACTCTGGTAGTCATCTCTTCAGCTATTCTTTTGGTCAATTTGTTCAGTTTCTAGTCTTTACACACTCAAGACACAATCCCACTGTTTAAACTTTGAGAGAGAACTTTTCAGAAGCTTTTCAGCCTTAACACAGAACTTGACTGGTTTGGGAGTGAGTCTTGACCGTCTGCATTTTCTGAACTGGACTATCTCTTAGTTTCATCTCTAAAAGAAAGACAGCTGCTGAGGTAAGATATCTCTTCCCACTCTACTGTATTGTATTTTCTCACTGAGATATATGGTGGATCCTAGTATAGAAGAGGAAGGCATTTAAGCTTGCTGTGTAGAACAAAATAAGAAAAGTAACTTTAATAAATTTTACCTCTACAGTACTGAAATCATTCTAGGCACCAAAACATCCTGAAAAATTTAGATGTTTCAGATAATTAAAAAAATTTAAACAAACAGCCCCTGAGAAACACACAAACCAACCACAAATCAACAAAAAAAACCCCTAAAAAAACCCCTAACATGACTTAATATTTCTAAATATTTAATGATTTGGTAAATAACGCATATAAAACAGTAGGAGAGTAACTCATGCAGTTCTTCACACATCCTGCAAATAATTACAAAAACATGTAAATAATTACATAAAAGAATGAGAATGGCACAAGGGGAGTGAGTAAATGTATTAAATTGTTGTGGCATGAACAGTTTTGTAATTTTTTTTCAAATTAATCTAGTCAGGCAACTTTACTGAGATCTTAGTGTAAGGAATTATTTTTGACTTTCTGCATAAGAAAGCAAAGTAATAATTTCTATAATGTTTAAAAGTCCTTCCTGCACTCCACTAAAGGAGCTGCATTCCTTTTCACAGGTATTGGTTCTAACTCCTCTATTCCAGCACATTTACCAGCTAAAAATCTCTGTACTCATAAGGATGTAATAAGACAATCTCTTCTGATTTTCCTATCTCTACAAACCATAGCAAAATTAAGAAGTATTATGCCTGATCCTCAAGGACCATAAATCATTGTATCTCCTTGAAGCCAATGGAGCAGCACAGATTTGTAGAAACAGAAGATCTAGCCCTGGATTTTAAGTGTTTCATAAACACTTCACTCAAACTGAGAGACATGAGTGATGATTCAAATGACAGTTTGCCTTCTGCATGTTATAGTTTATGTTCTTTTGCCCAATTTGCAGTACTTAAAGTACCAACAAATGTAATAAAGTACAATATAACAGTGATCAGCATGAAGTACATCAAATTACTATAGTTAAATCATGGAGTGAACTGCCAGCTTGTTTTTGCAGCCACAAAAAAGCAAGGTCTTCTGACAAATGGAGATTGTTACTTATGCAGATGGTGAGTAGATGAAACATGAGTGCTTAAATTTTGCCAGCGTATGTTTTCCGAAAGAATGCTTAACAGAACAACCCTGAAGTTCACATAATAAAAAGCCATTCCTGTGCTGAGATCTGGGTCAGAAATTGTAACCACTGTCAATCCAGTTTCAACAAATTGTCTGTATTGTTGAGGCTTTGTAAGTAAGGCATTTCAGGAGATCTGGGAGTGTTTCAGTTCACTAGGGAAATGGACTTCATCTTGTTTGCATTTATTTTCTCCACCTCCTGCTCATGGGAAGATTTCACAATCCTCAGATGTGCAGAAGTGCTCAGGGTTTTTTTCAGCATCTGGGAATCATGGGATCAGGTCTGGGCTATCCTATTATCTACTGCTGGACTTTGAGCACGTCACTTATCTTCTTTTTAGTGTTTAAATTTAGATGTCAATTTTTTCACTAGAAAGTCAGTAATACCTGGGTGACAAATGTATTACAAGGTTGATGATTCTGTTGATGAAAATGTTTTAAGGTTTTTGACTTAGTGTCCCTTAAAAGCTCTTACTACAGAGTATGTAATTTGTCCATTGATGAGGACATTCAGAATTCACAGATATAAAAATTATCTTCTGTGAAACTATGGTAATACATTAAATTTTATATTGTAATGCATTCAGACTGTATCTTGGAAAAAGAACGGTGCAAAACATTTTTGCCAGATTGCATTAGTGCAGAGTATAACCACAACAAATAGTGAAAGTAACTTTAGCTTGCCTATTTCTTAAATTACTGGTATACTTCAGAGTGCCCTGCAACAACGCATCAATAAAAAAAAAAAAAGGAGGCAGTACCTTACATTCTGTATTGCACTTCTTAGTGACTAAAACTGATGTTATTTTGTCTAGTTCTGTAATACAAAATTTAATTTACAAACTTTCTGAGAGGCCATAAAGGTTTAATTTGTAACTTGGTTCAAGATGCGTTATCTGCCATAAGCTCAGTGTATATGTTTCAGAACTTCAGCTTCACTTAGATTTAAGCTTTAAGTTTTGGCCATGTGTTCTGACTGTTGAATGGGGAAAAATTCCTGCCTTAAGGAGAGGTCAGTAACTCTTATTTCACATAAATCAAGCAAAACCCTCCTTTACTTCTTTTGTGATCAGGTGCAGTTGACAAAGTACATGACAAGGGAGAGAAATAGGGAATAAAATATTACCAGCTCATTTCATAAAGAGGTGAGGTTTCTCCCATTCCTCCAACACTTAACCAAGGTAAAGAAGGGAGGAGGGGAGGAAAATAAAAACAACAAAAAAAAGTTCTTAAGCGTCATCTAACTTGCAAGATTAGGAGGGAAAAGTAGCATGAGCTCTTAAAATTGTCCCAGTGGTCTGGGGAGAAAACATAACTTTGAGTAAACAGTTAGAAGTAGGAGTTGGGAACAGTATTGGAGAATGTTGAAACTTGGAGGCAACTGTGAAATCCTGTAACATAAGTAATGGTGATACTTTTGTACTGAGAGTCAAGGCACTTGGTTTAATGCCCTTGGGAATATAAATAGGCTTTGCCATGGAGCTAAGGAGCAAGGGGAGTTCAAAAAGCAAGAGAACCAAAATGTACCAATTTAGTTTTGCAGTCCCATGTTTTCAGGGGCCAGGAAGCTGGTAGAAAGTCACTAGAAACTGTGTCCACATGAAGTCTGAAGACTCTACACGTAGCCCAGGCCCCTTGGGAACTGGCAGGTCTCTGGAACAGCAGCTCTGACTGTGTGATGGGATAACAGGCAGCATTTCTTGGGCATGTAGCTCTGCAGCATGTGCTCACCTAGTCTGACACCCCTCAGAGCCAGTGCACGTCCTGCACGTGTGCTGCAGGCGATGGAATACTCTGCAGTGCATTGTCACCACGTCCACCAGCCTTTGGAAGCATTAGTCTGGCTGTGGAACATTGATGGGCATAACTGTGCAGTGGTACATCAACAAGAATTACAGGAGCAATGTTGTGAAGTGGTGGGTACTGTTGATGCCTGCTGTTGGGCCTGGGCTGAGCACCCATGTGGTGAAAGCAGGACACTTGATCCACCTCTCTGGTTACACTCTGCATCAGCAGGGAGAGCGTCCTCAGCATTCCTGACCCTTGCCGTGTAATCAGCACAGGGTGTTTAGTTTATTGTCCTGCTCCAGCTGTGATGATCAAGTGTAGGGTTGCCCAACAGGTACCCCCATACAGCAGCAGGCTCACGATCAGGATGTTGCATCCTTCTTTTTCCTGGTCTCCTGTCCCCTGCTTTGCTCCTGGGTGAAGAAAATTTGCTGGTTTGTTGTGTGATAGTGGGTTTGATAAAGATTTATTTTCCTTTTGGGAGTTATGTGTTATGAATAAACTAATAACCTTGCAGCTGACTTGATGGGACTCCCTACTTTTGCTCGTAGAGCTAGATGCTGAGGGTAAATGGGGCAGAGCCAGCTGAGGGAAAAGCTTTAGAAAGCCAAATAGCTGGCAATTACTGAGATGACTGAGGAATAGAAAGCAGTAAATAAGGATGTATAGATGAAATTTGTTCTTGCTGAAGAGGTAATTATCTTTTGTGAGGGTACTCTATTTTATCTCTGTGGGTTTTTGCTTGGTTTGGTGATAATTCACACACTATTTGAGAGCTGAGTGCTGATGTAAAGGTGGAGCCTTTGCAGCTGAGGCATCTGGAGGTATTTTATCTTTGGCAATAATTGCAGGATCTGATGAGTATAAAATAAGGGGAAGAGCTGAACTAGGTAAAAGTAATTAAACCTAAAGTGTAAATAACTAATGTGGCCTATTAAGTGGACTGACAGGTGGACAAAAGTTGTTGTAGCTGGTGTGCTTTGAAGGCACAGTAAATAAAGAGAAGGAGGGGTGATGTACTGGTACTGTGCAGTAGAAATGGGCTAGAAACTGGTGTTAGCATGGCACCAGAACAGAGAGAGCAATTTGCCTTAGTTTTTAGTTAAGTAATGCAATAAAATACAGTTAGAACACAGTCAAATGAGGTTAAAATCAAAATTTTCTACGAGAATGTTTGGAAAAAGAAGTTAATCTGATTTAAGAAGCTTAGATGCTATCCTAAAATAAAAGGAAAATAGTACATATGCTACTAATCAAAGAAATGTAATCCATATTGCTACAGGCCTGTTTGACTGCCAAAATATAGAAGCCTTTGTAACCAACTTTGAAGTAAGAATGTGTGTGAACTTGCACAGAAATAGAAAACAAGATGAAGTGTGATGTATGTGTTTACTAACAGTACATTGTGGCAGGCTGTCATGCTGTTTTTTATTAGTCCTCCACTTGATCGTATCACTTGATACAAGTCTAGGGTGTAAATAATTACTTGAGAAGACTCAGATTAGTAGAAAAATGTGGAACTGGTGGAAGGAAGACCACACCTAGAAGTGCACAGTGGTAGGAGGGTAGGTGAAGGACTCGTACTGCAACAAGAGGAATTCGAATTAGATGTTATTAAGTGTTTTTTTCAAAGTGAGCAGTGTCAAACACTGGATCAAGTTGTCTGGAGATAAAATTCCACCCTTGAAGAAGGTCAGAATTCTGCTGGAGATGAGCCTGAGTCCTCAGGTCTAATGTCCAAGTTGACCCTGCTCTGAGTGAGAGGTGGGATCAAATGATGTCTAGATATCCCTTTTAAATTAAATTATTCTACAATTTTTTGAAAGATCCTTTTCCGAGGCAAAATTTATTAATGAAAAGATGCTATCAGTGTATTTTTGCAAGCATGGATTTTTTGGGACTCTTAAAAGTGTTTTCACTTGTTCCAGCTGTAGAATTCTGAGAAAATTTGAGAAATACTGCCTAGTGTAGGAAGATTAGTGTATAGGTCAGAAAAAATTGAACCTGTAATTATAGCAGTGAAACTATTTTGTGCATTGCTATGTAAAAAGCTGGAAACAATAAGAATTTCTAAGGGATGAAACTGATCAAATGAGGATGTATTAGGTAATTGTCACCTGACTAGGCCACCAGCACTGACACAGTCATGGGAAAGGATGATATGGTTCTAAGATGACAGACAGGCACTTCCAGTAGCCATTATCAGGAAATATGAGTTCAAACCCAAATAAATTAATCAGGCATTTAGGGAGAGCTTTTCTTGAAAGGACTTGACTTAGTTTAGGAAGATTAGACTGAAAAACAAAATGTTTAACAATTTGAAGTACATCAAAGTGGTAATCTTTATGATAGAAGAAAGCCTGTTTAAGCTACAGGATAAGATGTTGGGCTCAGAACTGCTTGGTATAACATTAGTAAACATTGAAGAAAGTTACAAACCACCACAGCATCCAAGTTCTGAAATAACTTTCAAGAAGAAGTAGTAGGGCCTTGGCTGATGCTTGATCTGTTGTTAAAATAAGTTATTTGATATGACTGTGGGGACAGCAAAGGACAAGAGTTGATGACTTTGAAACATAAGACTGGAAAGGACATAGTCTTTCTAGAAATATAAGCAGAGCAGTTTGATGAAAAGCTACAGTAAATCACTCTGATTCTTAAATGTTATTAGTGTTAAAGGGTTGTTATTTCTCCAAAGGATCTAGGACATACTGAGCCACTGGAAAGGTAAGAGATATTTATTACCAAGGAGACTTAGACTCAAGAGCTGCCTGCACCAGCATCCATTCAGCTGTCATGGCCCTCCACTCTGAGGAGCTGCATGGTAAGTGGTTCTGTTCAGCCTTGGCCCAGGGGTAAGGTTCCTGAAGAATTGCTCTGCTTGCTGGTGTTGACAGAGGCAGACTGTGTACGGGAATCCCTTTGCCTGAAGGACAGACTGCATCTGAACTAGATCTGTTTCAATAGTTCATTCAGCCTTGTCCATTTAAAGCCATTACAAGGGTCCTGTGCTGCCAGGGGGATAGTGAGACCTGTTGAGTGCATCTAAGGAAAGCAAAAGCACTTCTGAACACAACAAAAAATAATCTGCATTTGGCTTGTTTTCATTTAGTCTGGGCATCTATCAGAAATTATTCTAATTATTTAGTGCTTTGAAAGTTTCCCTAAATTTCATTGCTCTGCAGTGCTCATGTTCTTATATACATCTCTTGTTTGCAAGGATCGCCTTCACATTTCCTGAAGCAAAATTTCACTTTTCTATCTGAACACCAATTTTTTTTTTAATATAAAAAAACCTGAACTTACATCATGGCTGACTGAAACATGTAACTGTACTGTTTTTGAAGCAGCAGAAATCAAAACCCTTGCTTTTTGGAAATTACTACAATAGTAGTCCTGAAGTACTAGTTTGCAACGTCTCTGCTTAAGAGTTTGTAGACACTCTTGTGAAATACTGTAACTTATTTTATTTCATATAAATGCATGTTATTTGTACGTGGTAGCACTGAAGCCACCTTTAAAGAGGCAAGCATCAAACACAAGTATGTACAAAGTGTAAACCTGACACATTTGCTGCATTGTCTGAATGAAAGAGTGCAAGACAAGGTTTTGGTGCGGGATGTGCTGATATCTTCAATAGGATAATATTATATTTATTTTTCTTTCAGAATAAATTATAAATGTCACAGTTCTTCACAGCTGAAAAGACTGAATTAATGAGTGTGTCACCTGAGAGCTTTCGCCCTTTCTGGAAAGGAATGAAGTGATTTGAAAGAGCACTGGAAAAGGCCCTCATCCTACTTGACCTTTCCAGAGATGCGGCAGACAGATCGATAGGGAAGTGACTGCAGTGAGCTGGCACCTTGCAGAGAGGGTGTACTTCAGAAGTGCCAAAACAGGTTATAAAAACATGGAGGCCGACTGCTCTGTTTTATGAAGAGGCTCTCCCTTTCTTTTGGTTAAGGATGAGGTAGCATCCAACCATTTTGTCTGTTCCCTGACTTTATTTTTTTAAAAATTGTTTGCATCTTCATCAAAATCAAATCCTTCCTCTTTCTAAAAGACTGGTGGTGGGAATTTATAATAGTTAATTAAGGGGGGTGAATGACATGAGAAAATTGAAAACGGCTCCCTGAAGTAGAAGTTGTAAAGATAATATGTTTTCCTCATAGTTTTTTTTCTTTTTTTGGATCAAAATCGAAGCTAAATAGCACCACTGTAGAAAGTCCAAATGTGCCTCACTGGTGTTGGTAAGAATTGGTAATGACCACAAGCACATACACACACTGCTGCAAGGTTCGTGCTCCCTGTGGGATATTGATGCAGAGGTTTGTTCCTGTGATCCTTGGCCAGCTGTTTCCTTGTGGGCAGAGGAGAGTGGAAGAGTGCAGAGGGCAAATCATTGTGGTTGAAAGTGTGCATGCTAGATTCTTGGACTGAGAGTGAATTCCACCAATTCAATCTTCTCTCCCAGACATTTGTCTTTCAGTGTTGAAGCCCAGTTGTAAGGAGTGATGCAAAACAGCAAATAACTTGTGGGTTGAGAGTGTGCCACCTGAGACACTGCTCCTGAATCCCCTTTGATGAGCTTTCATGCAGTGAGGGTTTTAAAATATTTAGTTACAGGCATCAGGGAATCCTATTTTCAGAGCCTGCCCTGCCTTCTTCACTTGTTTCCCAACAAGCACATTTGTATATTTAATGTTTTGCTTTAATCTTTTTCTTGTATCAGTAGGCTCAGAACAGCTAACTGACCAGGAAAAAAAAAGGTGCCAAGAGATGCAAAGCAAAACTAAGAAATTATGTTGATGATAGTAGACAAACCAGGTGGATTTCTCCTAATCACTCCACAGAGATATGAATACCAGAAATGAGTTAGTAAAGAGCCTTTGCAATGTCAGCGCCTTCCTAAAATTCAGTCTTCCAGCAGCTCCGAAGGCTGTGGCTGCTACACTGCTCTGTATTGTTGCATATATGACTGGCAGAGAAATGAGTGAACAGGAATCATAAATTGTGCCTATACCAGCAGTAGCAGAGCAGCTGAGAGAAGGCTCTTGGCCAGGCACAAGAAGTAGGACACAGTGATTATGAGGATGATTAAGATTAGATTTACAGATAATACACTATTCAAGTATTGCCAATGGGGTATCTCAATAACAGCTCTATTGTCTGTTATGTGGATTTTAGTATAATCCATTAGTGGTCCCTCCTGTTGGGTCATGAGCTTCAGTCAGACACTCTCGCTTCCTCAAATTTCGGGGAAGTCTACGTGTGGCTCAGTTCACTTAGTCTGAGATTTGTTCAACAGTCTGTGATTGAAGGGCTATAATATAAACAGGTTCAGCTGGGAATGTATAGGTTTACAATTTTTGGCTGTAATCTTTTGCTCTAGATGTGGCTGGTCTGAAACAGCTGCAATCATAGAGAATAGGCTCTTGCATTATTTAGCTTTCTGTGTAGAAGTAGGCATCATCTCTTCTAGAAAATAGGAGACAAGCTGAAGTTGACTGAAATAACAAAGTCTTTTGACTGTTGTCTAATGTGTGTAGTGATGAGGTCACTCACTTGCAAGGTGGTGCTCTAAGCTCTGGTCTTTGCTTTGAGGATTTTCTGTATTGAAATTAAACAATTAATGGAGAAGGTAAAGAGAATGCATCCTTTCCCCCAGTGGACTGGAACTGTATCTTACAATCAACGTAGAGTTGCAGTCTTTTATGCTCTTCTTCTGGCTCATTTAATCTTGATTTCCACTTATTTTACGCTGAGTGACTTGACCAGGAGTAATGGACTGAGTCTTTACTTACAGACATCCTCCTACACTGGTGATTAGGGCACTTGCATGAAACAAGGATTTATAATTTATTCATATTTGTGCATCTAATTCTGACAAATTGCCTCAAGGGGTAAGATGAAGGATGAGGCTGAAATTACTGGATTTTTAGGCCGTGATTGTATTGATCAGTTTAAAAGTTCACTATTCTGTGATTCAATGCAGGACAGAAAGCTTGATACAGGAGGCCTACAGAAAGACCTGTGAGTTATTTGCATAAGCAAGCATATTGTGAATGCCACTGGTTATGGCAAATCCCACTTCTGGTGTGGCACTGGTGGAAGTTTTCAGTCTTATCTATTGAGAAATGATTGCTAATGGCTACTGCCTTTCCAAGCATTAAATACTCCAAGTAAATCTTGAATTCCTCTCTCTTTAAAAACCTAAAAAGGAAGATGAAAATATTTCTTAGAATTTGTGCAGTCTTTCTCTTAGGAGATCTCTTTGCCTATAACATATCTATTTTCTGAGACACTGCTTGCTATAATTTCTCTTGCATTGAAATGGAATCTTTCAGTTTTAATCATCAAACTTGCTCCTACTGTTCTGTCAGTGAGGGAGATAATCTTCAGTGATCTGTGGAAATTCTGCAGAAAGCAGAGAGGCTATTAATGTCCCTAAAGTCCAAAGTATTGCCTGAAAGGGATCTTGGCAGAGAAGAGAACTTGGTCTTCAGTGTGAAGACTATTAACTTGCTGCATGGAAGTTGCAAAAGTGCCTGAAAATTCTTGTTATAGAGGTTCTTGCCTTAATCAGGCAAAACGGGAAATAACCTGAATTGCTTTTTAAATGTGGAACAGCTTGAAGTTCTGTTTAAAATATAGAGTGAACAAGTGGTGATACTTTCTGACCTGCTGCAGAGGAAAACATTTTATTTTCATTTTTCTGTTAGAACTTGACACATGGTCCGATAAAATGTTAATAACTCCTCCAGGGTGAAATGTAACCTACCTAAAAGTCTAGAACTGCTGCATGGAAACTGCATAGGTCAGTCACTGTGCCTCACATGGATTAATTTTTAACAGGACCTCCTGTGTGAGGTGTTCCAGCTTAGTTTTCTAACTCACCTGGTTTCAATTATTCTCCAGGAGTTAAAAAAAAAACCCCTCTTGGTAAACTGCCAGGTTGCTGTTGATATGCTAATAAGACTGCCTGAAATAATCCAACATGTCCAGGAGCTGCTGTTGCATTGGTGACCTTCTGGCAAAAAACAGAAAAAAAAGAGAAGAGAATATTTGACTTGGGCCTAGGTTCCTAGGCCTTTCAGGTGATGCATGGTGCTTAAGAAAGTGATTGTTGGGCACCAGTGGAATCAGAGAAGCAAGGTATCTAGAAATGCCAAAGAGAAATAGGTACCTAACTGAAACAAAGAGGTTCCTAATTCCGCATGTAACCCACAGTTGCACTCTCTCTTGGAAAGAAGGCTGCCTTGTCTCTCTCAGAGCACGGCAAAAGCAAACTGCATTCATTGCAGTGAATTGGGCAATGCTCAAAACTTTACTCAGTGATATAGAAAACCTCCAGAGGAATTTTCTAAATACTGTGAAATCTCGCACCAGATGGCTGCTCTGTCTTCAGGATTTATGGATTTGTATAAATAAACTGACTCTCTTTCTTCCCTTCCTGCTCCCACCCCACCTTTTTTTTGGTTACATGTTTTGGGTTTTTTTTTGTCTCGTCCAACATGTCAGGAATGCTGGACAATAGAAGCAAGTTTTTGCTCAGTCCATATAAAGTTAGAAAACGGGAGAATTATACTGAAGGAATAGGGAGACTTCCCCTGTGATGTAAGAGACTAAGGTTTGTCTCTCCACTGAAGAGAGAAGCTCTGATCTCAGGTTTTTTAGTATTACATGTGAGCAAACATAGGTTAGACTGGCTTGGACAGAAAATACTGGAATACTAGAAAACCCACACTGACTCATGATGTCTGTGCTGGGTTTCGGTGGGATAATTTTCTTCATAGTAGCTGGCCTGGTGCTGTGTTTTGGATTTGTGCTGGAAACAGTGTTGATAATTCAGGGATGTTTTAGTCACTGCTGAGCAGTGGTTGCACAGTGTCAAGGCCTTTTCTGCCTCTCACACTGCCCTGTCAGCAAATAGGTTGGAGGTGCACAAGGAGTTGGGAGGGGACACAGCCAGGACAGTTGGCCCTGACAAACTTAAGGGATTTTTCCATACTGCAGGGCATCATATTCAGCATATAAAGCTGGGGAAAGAAAGAGGAAGAGGGGTTGTTCAGAGCGATGGCATTTGTCTTCCCAAGTCTCCGTTAGCGTGATGGAGCCCTGCTTTCCTGGGGACGGCTGAACACCTGCACATGGGAAGTGGTGAATGAATTCCTTGTCTGGCTTTGACTGTGTTCGAGGCTTTTGCCTTAACAATTAAACTGCCTTTATCTCCACCCATGAGTTTTCTCACTTTTACTCTGCCAATTCTGCCCCCCACCCAGTGGGAGTGAGCGGCTGTGTGGGGCTGAGCTGCTGCTGGCTGTGGTTAAACCATGGCAATGTCTCATGCACTGGTCTAAATTGCTTTGCCACATAGTCTTGCTGTTTTTAAGTAGTTGGGAGCATGTTAGGTGCTACTTATTATTCCCAGCTTGAGTCTGCCATGTCTATCCTCTCACACAAATCCCTGAAGTGGCACTTCTCATGGAGCAGGCTATGACTGTGAGAAAACAGAGATCTTGGGAGATGCATGAAACAGACTTTGTGGGCCTTGAAACGCTTTCCTTAATTTGCTGAAACCTTTTGCCATTGATAACTTGCCAGAGACGCATATTTGGGCATGGGACTTACAGAAATAGAGGGATATCTGGCCACATGCATGTTTACAAATGTTTGACAAACATATCAAAATATTTGGATTGGATGTACATCTTTTTTTCAGGTTTATGTATCTGATGTGAGTATCTAGTACTGAGATAGCTCCAGAAATCCAAAAGGTGAGTGCAGATTGAGTGTTCTTAATTTGTCTCTTAGAATAGAGATCTGATTTTTAAAAACTGCCCTATAAATCAATGTACTAATAAAACTAGAAGAGCCTCCAAACTATCTTTCTGGATCCTGTGTGTTCATGAACTGGACTTTAGCAGACTGCAGTCCCAGTTCTATTAAGTATTCAATAACAAAGTAGGCAGCACTTGCTATGCAAAAGCGGTTTTCCCAGACAGATAAATTACCAGGCTAAAGTGCAGGTACACTTATTCTGACAATGAATTTAAATTATTGCCTCTAAAAATGGTGCATCTGTCCAAAGCTGTGAAACATCTAATTTCTTTTTTTTTTTTTTCAATTTTTCATGGGCAAAATTAGGCGTGTATAAACTGTAGTATTACCTTCATCTATCTTGGTTTGCTGATTTTTACACTATTCCACAAGAAATCACAAATAGTTCTTTGGCTTCATTTCAGCAGCAGAAAAGGAAAATACCTAAGCCCCCTTTAGATATTTAACCTCCTTTAGGGTCTAGAAAGAAGGATAGGCTTGTGGGTAAAGCACTGGTCAGAGAATTTTTCACTTGGCTGTAGCCTTCCTGAGTTACTGTGGGCAAATTAATTACTTTTTTTTTTCTGTTGGGATTTCTGTGATAGTGTTACCTTTCTGTCTTCCCTATATAGCAGGCTATAACTTGTTTGAGACAGAGACAATCTGTTATAGGGTCCATACAAGATACACTGATGCCAACTTCTAGGTAGGCGACAAACTGGCTTATTTCTGCTGCTGTTCCTTTTCTGGTATGTTTTAACTGCTCAGGATTTAAAGTTCCTTTAGGTAAAACATTTTGAACATATGAACATGGTATAGCCTGTTGGAATTTTGTTCCCTTTTTAGTGAGGAGTTGCTTTACCCAACCCTGAGGAGCATAAGTGTGTAAACTGTGAAAAAAATACGTGGATTTTTTTCTTTTTTTCTTTTCTATATGGGATGGCCTTTTCCTCTAGGAGAAGTTATATTTACTAGCATAACTCTTTTCAGTTACCCACACCCTGAGATTAGTATGGAAATTGGTTATCTATTCCTTTGTTATCTTTTTTCATGTCTATACTTTAGAAAGACATGTAATGTTCCAGCCTACTCATGTAATTCAGAGCAAAGGAAATTTGCTATGACATCCTCAAATTTTTGGTTGTAAACCTTTTGAATGTAAACTTAAAAATACAAATGATTAATGAATTGAAAATGATGGCATACAAGGGGACTATCTATCTCTAGCAGTGCAGTGTGTAGAACCTTTCTTCTAGTTTTGTGTGAAATTGAAACCTTTTTGTCAGTCAAACTTTGGGGCCTTGCAAATGATCTCTTAGAAGTTTGTCAGTCTTAGAGAAAACCCAATTTCTTGTGAAGCAGAGGAAATAGGAAGGACTTGCTTTGCTTATAATTGAAATGCCTTTCTCCCACAGAAGACGTCACACAAAGTTTTTGTTACACTTCAGGATCACAGCATCAGGTACACAGATTTTATTTCTTTTTCTGCTGTATTTCTCCTAGTTTTCCTCCTTCCAAAAATCCAGACAGAACCTTGTTCCAAACTATTCACATAAGAATTACTGACATGGCAATGACATAGCTACCTTTAGGATGCTGTGTTTGAATTAAAGATCTTTTAAGAGAAGAGCAACAATAATGTCTGTGAATTGTTGCCCAGTTTACAACAGCCCTAAATTTTCCTCCAGCCCTTCTATTAGAAGGGCCTGATCTCAACTATGCTTTTGCACAGCTCAGTCTCTTTCTGAAGCCTGTCTACGCTGATTTCACTGGGAGTTTCATCAGAAACAAGAAGAATCTTTAAGAGTATCAGCAGTTGTAATTTGCTTCTACCCATTCACATTCAGAGGCCCTTCTGGGGTTTCCATAGGCTTAAGGGAAAATACCATTACTCTGCTCTGATTCAGACTTGCAGCGTGAAACCTTCACTCCACTTACACACTGCACACATTTCATTTTACAGCCATTGTCTTGATTACTGAGCTGCAATTGATTTACTAGACAGCAAATTGAAAAATTATCTCTAGGCTTCTCTGTAAAATTACCTCTGATAGCAGGAGCATTAGGCAGTGCCTTAGTACTAACAGAAGGCTGTCAGGCTGTCACCTTCCCTGCCAGCTGACTCTGACTGCTGGAAAAAAAATGAAGTCTGGCCTTAGAAGCTACAGCCACTGGCAGATTGCCTCCTAACAATGGCAAACAATGGGATGGCAGACTGGGACAGAGGCAGACACTCACCTTACTATATTTGAGCAATTGGGGTGCTTGGTTGGCCCTTTAAACAATGGTGATTAAAGAGTTCTCACGCCAAAGTTGGTGGGAAAGACCAACGTCCTTTTTATTTCAGCATCTCTGGGTTGCACACATATCTCCTGTAGTGAACTGCTACTCATGTGCCTTTTTATCCCTCTCACCAGGAGTAAGAGACACACCATAAAACTCAGACAGCAGCTTTAGAGCAGAGGAGACAGTAGTCTTTCACACAAAATATGATGAAGATGGAAGCCTCATTGCAGCAGATGTTGTCGAAGCTCAAAGTACAAATAATTTTGCATGGATGTGTGAATTTTTGTTTCCTTTTTTCAATATGTTCACGGAAGATAGAAGGTTGAAAACAGATTTTTGACCCACAGGGAGCAATGTCATCAACTGTCATGACCATGTCTGCGCACATTTATGAGTAAGGATGTGATTGAACAAACAAATTGAGACAATGTAAAATAAGTAAAACCAGACCAATACAAACTTCACTAAGGAAGATGCCATCTGGAATTTCAGGAGGGAGTTTGGTGCTGAGAAGGAAAGCTGAACTGGAAAGAATTCAATTATAAGCATGATAGAGAAATGGCATTGAGATAGTAGTTGCAGATAACTGATAAGACCAGTGGAGCTTCAGGTTTGTGTTGAGAGCCAGAGAGGAAGGAGTATAAAGTCAAGGCACTGTCTTCATGCTGGCGGTGTACTTTGTGGTTTGATTTGGAAAACCAATATATTTGCAAGGAGAAAAACCGAAGGAGCTGTTCTGTGTCAGAGGGCCAGGAGAGTTTTTGTCTTCTTTTTTGTCTTCTAAGAGCTATTTTGAAGCTGCTGTTGAGCAACAGGAGGAGAAAAGCAATGTTTTCTTCTTTCTTAGGGTCAATGAATACAGGCTATTTTTATACAAGGCTCTTTATTTTCCTCTAGGAGAGAGGCTGTCATTGCTGTAAGTGAAAATGTTGACTCCCTTCTGCAGAAAATGTTATNCCCAGAGTCCAGGAGACCCCGACAAGTGAACACATGCATTATTCACATCTCATGGGCCTTTCTAAGGACTGTGATTTTAAGGTCTCTAAGTGGAGTCACACCTCTTACAGTTTTTACAACGTGTCTTTAACCTCACAAGTCCATGCATAGCTAGAATGTCTTTAGATCTCATCTTTACCTGTATGTGGGTGCGTGCATGTGTGCACACACCTGTTCACTGCTTGGTATGGCCCTTACAGCTTGTGATAAAGCCACAAGCACCAGCAAAAGTGACCTTCCTAAATGTAAGATGACAGTGGTTTTGTCATTCTGCTTGGCATGACTGGGAGTTGTAGCTGTGAAAGGGAAATGTCTGCTTTTCTGCCCTTCCCTTCCACTTCCCACCCAAACAGAGCTCAGCAGCCTGCTAATGGGAGGCTAGCTTTAGCAATTGTGCAGTGACCCCTGGCCGATTTATGTCTCCTCTGCCCTGGGTAGGAGAGGCTGACACACTCCCTTGTGTTTTCCTTGAATTCCTTCCACAATTTCTGCTTTCTTTTCTTGCCAGACACTTTGACACCATGACTTATTTTTACACTTACAGCCACTTTCTGCTGAGAACCTAATGAGTGCAAAAGGGCGCTTACGACTTCCAAACATTGCAAGGTGTAATAGTGCTGTGGGGGAGACAATCTAAAAATGAGCAGGGACAGCAAAACACTGAAGGGCAAGCAGGATACTGCAAAGCCATCTAGAAACAACTACATACCCTGGAATGACTTTGTCCCACCCTGAAGGTCTCACTTCCCCCCTCTTCCCTGTAGTTTGCAAAGCTCCGCCTCAGTGTCTCAAGTGTGCCTGAAGTTAGGCTTTACAAAGCACTGGGGTGTTGCTAACACCATACAAAATCATCTCCATGGAAGCTTGCTGCTCTGTGGTAGAACAATGTTAATGCTTGACAACCTTTTAAGAAATAGTCAGCTTCCTCTGGACTCCAGGTCCTCCGTTGTAGGTTACGGTCTGTATTTTCCCCTTCCTGTGGAAAAGGAACAATGAAGAGAAAGTCCTATTGGCATTTATCCTTCTTTTCAGCTTAATGATCTGCTTTATGCACTCCTTTCAGAGCAGACAGAATCCCTCAAAAGCAGCACTGGCAGTTCTTATGGAAAAATGAGTTTAACAGACTGAGGATATTGGGCTGTTTATATTCTGCTCGGGTCTCCCATGCCACCAGCCACAGGGCTCTTTTTCTTGCTGTTATATAGCTAGGCTAGAAAGGTGTGTATTTGACCCAGTTACTACTCAGAGTTTATTAATCTGGTCTTTCTTGTCAAGGTTTTTGATTTCTTGGAGATATCTGCTTAAACATGGAACTGGAAGAGTTGTTTGGCATTGAGTTGAAGGGTCGGAGCCAGGCACTCTCTAGATGGGAAGGTGGAAGTGGCTTTGCCGTTCCTCTTGGTTAAGATATTTCCCCATTCCTTTATGGTTTAGGGTCTGTGTTGTTTTTCAATTCTTCATCTGCATTAAGAGCTCGACCCTCCCTTAAAAAGTGACAAATGTGCAGTTGAAATCCTTCAAAAATCCAATCTGGGAGAGGATCCTGTGGACAAAATAGCCTGTCTCTCAATTTCATAGAAAACACCCAGGGCCAGTCAGTGCCTGTCAGTGTGGCAGGGAAGCTCCTAAGCTTCTCTTTACAGTGACAGGCCTTGCAAAGCGCCGGTCCTTTGGGACATTTTGGGACGTGCAAGGGAAAGCGCCTTTCTCCAGTTGTTTCAGACATGAGTCATACTGAATAAACACACCCTGAAATCCAGGAAACGTACGGATGTAACAATGCCTACATTTATTTGTTTCTAAAGGCTGTCACAGAATAAAGGTGGACTAATAAAGCAGACCTGGTGACCTTATAGACCTAAACAAAATCACCAGAGCAGAACTGGTTGGGTCCTTATGAGTGTGGGATCAACTTTGGGTTTTGCTCCTTTTTTTGATATGCTGAGTGCAGCTGCAGCTACTCACAAGCTGCTTCATCAAGGCTCTTCCTCTGAGCTAGGACTTTTTACCACAGGTCTCCCACAGTGTAGGATAGCAACCACAGTGTTATGGATAGCACAGGATGCTCAGTGAGCCTTAATATGGTTGGGAAGTGAAACAAGCTCTCTCTTATTCTCTGACAACTCATCACCTGCTTGTATGATGTAGATTTTAACCTTCCCAGATTCCCAGGCTGAAGAGAAGCTAGTGTCACCCCAATATTAATTGCTGATACTTAGGAGGGCTGAGGACAGAGGGTGGCAGCACAGCCCTGTCAGAGCTCACCCACACACGCTGTGGAGGCTGTGGCTGTGCTGAGTGGGTGTAAAACATTTCACACACAATTGCTTCTAATTATATGTACATATTTTTTTGTTTTGCTTCACAACAGGGCAAAAGTAACTTCTGTTTGCTCAGTGTGTTCTGGTGTGTTTTAAGCTGCATCTTATTGTTTGATTTAAGCTTATGTGGTGAAGTTTAGAGCCACGAGTTGTGTGTATGGTGTATGCGTGCAGGGAAAACCTTGCCTCAGAGATCACTCACTGATCTTTAACTTATTAAATGCTCTAACTGATGCTCTTGCTGATTGTCCTGACAGCAACTAACAGGCCATTCCTTAGTGTAAGGAAGAAAAGCCAGAAACTGGTACTGAGGCTATAACCAGACCTAGCTTGAGGGCAGGGTGAAGAATTTTGGTACAAATCATAGCAGTGAGGAATGAATCACATTTTTAGAAGGAGGCATGCTTCCAGGAGCCCTAAAAAGCTTCATTTTGAATTTTCTCTCATTGGAAAAACTGAGATAACAAAGTGCCTGAAGTGCTACTGGCCCAGGTTGGAATTTCGCAGTGTTGAGTGCAGGGCTAAACCAACCCCAAACCCACCAGCCCCTAAGCCTCTTAAAGCCAGATCTATGTACCTCACTGGAAAACTGATACAATCTTCATTCCTCTAGCACATTACCAATTAAGCATGATGAAGGTGCTGGGCTGTTGATATAAATATGTTCTAAGAATATGCGTATATTGAAAACATTATTCCTGAACCCTCTTTTTTCTTTGATGAAAACAACAAGTAGGATTACTGAAGGATCATTCAGAGTTCTTAATAAAAGGTTTCCTGAATGAGTGTCAAAAATTATCTTTTCTTAAAAGAAGTTAGCAGAGCATTGAAAGGAAGCCTTGCCCATTTCCTTCATTAACAGGAATAGTCTTTGTCTCACATGTTTTGAATGAGAGGTCAATTTTCAAACGGCAGACCACAGTTTCTGGGTCACACTGGTCAAAGCTCAAACACAAAAGTTTTGTATTGTTGAAAATTGGTGGTGTGATTGTATTGTTTTTAGTGCTTGTATTGTGCTTATTCATACTGTTACAAATTGGTGAAGTGATTTGGACCTGGGTAATACATTAATGTTGTAGCTTGAAATCCCTGTAAATCTGAGATAACAAACCTAACTACCAAATGATGGTTACTGGAACCCTATGAAAGCAAAATATAATTTATTTATGACTTGTGCTATATTAAGAGCTTCTTTGAAAATGAAGAAGCATACAGACAAACACCGGGCCACTTTTACAAATGCCTTTGTCCTCATTCATTTTGTTTAGCACTTCAACATTTCACTTAGATGAGATATTATGTCTTGCTTTTACATATGTTAGTTTACTTAATCTTGTCTTGCTGGGCTCTTTTGGCTAATCAGGAAATGCATCACAATCTGTTTATTTGTGCAGATGAAATAATTTTATGTCTGCTAATTTCAGGAGAGGCTATTTAAATTCTGAATTGTCTCCAGAAGTCTTAAGTAGCTTACTGGGAAACAGGACCAATGTTTATACCTAGTTTGTACTGGTCATAATTTTAGATCAGAACAATGCAAAAAAATATTCCTGAGCTGAAGAGATAATGTTCCTTTTTTTCAGCAGTCAGAACATCTGAGTTTAAAACACCAGAGGAGAACATCTTCCACCTCAAGTCTTTTTGGATGTCAGCTCTCTAGATCTATTTTAAAAGACATTAAAAATCCTTGAAAGGACAAAGGTCAGATCTGAACAGGCTAATTTATATATAAAAGAGAAAATGGTATTAGACAAGTCAAGACCTGATTGATAGAAGTCACAGCACACATTTTCATTGGAACAGTTCTTTATCTTTGTGAAAAGAACCTGGAATATTACTGAGAGAGCATTTCTAATTACACCGTTAAACAGGAGTTTTATAATCTCATGCAGCTGTGCTAACATTATTGCCAGAACTTTATGCAGTTTTTTTGCTGACCTCAGATTTCTTACTAAGTACACTCTGATCCTCACAAATCAGACAAGATGTTGAAAGAAATATTTGCAATGGCCCATTTTCTGCAAATAAAGTATTGTTGGTATTGTCCTGCCTACAAGCCATTGTTTTAGAAAAGCTGGATGCAGGGTGTGGGAGGGGTTTCTCCAAAATATACCCAAGTTACACATTGTATATGATGATATACATTTCACTGCCCTCCCATTTCTGCAGGGAAGGGCTGCACAAAGTTGAAAAGCCTCTGATTTTGGGCAGGTTTGCTTTGTAACTGTTTGGTAGCGCTAACATTGTCCTGACTTGAAAGGTGGGATCCTCCACCCCGGGGAAATGCATTTTTGGGATGGAAAGGGATGTGAGGGACACAGCCACAGGCTGTGATGTGATGATGGGGGCCGGGCAGGTAGGTGAATGTATCAAGCAGCCGTCTGTATTTCTTTGCTGCAAATAAGATTAGTTCCTAGGTAGGTTCAGTTTGTGCTGGGAGACAGAGCAGCTCCCTGGAATTTAGAGAAATCATTTGAGCCAAGTTCAGGAAGACTCAATAATTGTGCCCTTAGGTTCTGAAGAGCAAGAAATGTTTTGAAATAATTATTCCCAGCGGAAGCTGTAATGAGGTTAGGTTAGACACGATGAATAATTCTAATTCCTCACTGTGTAATGACACAATTTAAAATAGCATTTCAGACATGGGCCTCCCAGGTAACTGGGTTAGATCAGTAATCTCTTGCTCTGATGGAAACTCTTCTACTCATTTCTTAGTGTTGTCTCTTTGTGTGACTGACTGAACATAGGCTTTCTGGGTTTCAGTACAGCAATCTATCAGACTTCCCTCTGTGAATGTACATATAGAAAAGATGCTTATTTGAGGGCAAGGTAGAATATAGTTTTCAATATAAATATTTTGGTTGGAAGAGAAAAACAACATCCTTGAAAGTGATTCAGGGGAGGAAGATCTTTTTGAGCAGCTGTATCCAAGGTTAGACAGAGTAATTGCAGCACCCTACCATATTGTCACCCTGGTAGCTGAAATTTTTTTTTTTACCAATGCTTTGAAGTCTCCTTCCTCCAAGTAGTCTCTTCAGGGAAATCAATAAAATAGTATTCTCTTCCAAGAGCAAAGATGTGTATAAACTTTACAACAGAGAAAATAAGTTTGTCCACAGCAGTCATGGAGTCTATGCTCTTAGCTACCATAATATATGTGAAGGGCTCCCAACATGACTGGGTCTTCCTCGTACAAGCTGCTTTTACCTATCATCTGCCCTCTCAAGCATAATTCTGCTAATGCTGGTCATGGACACTGAGCCCAGGCCGTGAGAGACTTTAGGTTCCAGCTTCCTCTCTCAGGCATCAGTTCCTCCCTGCTCCTGCTCTGCAGGGACTGGCTGCTACACCAGATTAGGAAGTCTAAAACTATGAAGAAAAGCTCAGGTGGTAATGGTTCATCCTTCTCTAAAGGAAAACAATTAGGAAATAGTGAAAGCACCTGAAGCACAGATGCAGCTGTCTCAGTAAGTTACACAGGCATGAGGGCCTGACCTGTGTTTGCTAAGTACCTGGAAGATCTGCAGTGTCCCTTAAATGTGAATCTAGCTTCAATGGAAGCAGAGCTCATTTCTTGCCTTCTGGAAGAGATTGTGGAATCATCTTTGCTAAACTTGAAGGTAGTGCAAGGGTTGTAAAGAGAGCTCTTTGTCTGGAGAGAGAAAATGACTTTAATACTGCCTCTGTTGCCCCAAGTATTCAGGTAAGTACCCTGATGAACTTTCTCCTCTCTTTCCTGCTCCTTATTTCTGTTTGTACAGACAAAATTCATCTGTGTCCTGCACACCACAGCTCTCTAATAACAGGCAGGCCTGGCCAGCCAAGCGAGTCAGTGGTGTGACCTCTCTTTGCTACCTACTCAATGCCCTCAGGATCTGTAGTTTCCTGCCCAAGGTGGCACATCAGTTACATGGCACCATGAAGAGTGGCACATCTTCTGCTTGGGAAGGCAACGTGTTCCTTGGCAGGCTCCCCAGAGGGCTCATCTAGATTTGTATCTGTTTGTCCTCACTGTACTAATCACCTCGAGGTTAGTGCAGATGCCTGGCTTAGTGGGGTCAGAGAGGGGAAATGTTTCAGATCTCCTTATTCTTCTGTTTGCCTAGGTTTTCTCAGCTTCACAGGGGAGATAACAACAGCACTGAGACAGCCAAATATTTGCTCGTATGAGTACATATCTTAATTAGCAGAGTCCTTTGAAAAAGTGTCTGTGGTAAGTGCTCCAACAGCAAAGAGGAATCCTTCATGCTATAAAAAGCCTGGAATTGTTTCCTCTAGCGTTTAGTCACCTCTCAGGATGGAGCCACTAATTTCTCCTCCTCCCCCTTTAACACACACAGTATGTAAATAATCCTAACAATAAGCTGTCTGGAGTATTTTATTGCTTAATTAATATGGTTTCAATATTACAAAGAAATAAGATCACATTCAGATTGTGAGTATAGTAAAGTTAAGGGGATATGATCCAAGAAGGAGTTTCAAATCCCTTCGCATCTGTTCCTCTATTTTGTTGGATTAATTTTATGTTCTAAATTAAATTATTCTTATGAATTTGTTTTCTCTGATGTTCTGCCCTCCTCCCCCCATCTTTTCATCATCTGTCTGCTCAACACCTTTCCTGCTCTCTCGCACAGGGAAATAAAAGCCACTTGACAGCCCAGCTGGCTGAGCAGGTCTGTGCTGTTCCTCTCCATCCCTTGTGGGGCTGCTGAATGTGATGGGTTTGGAAAGCTCTGGACTTATTAGTCTCTGTTTTCAGATGAATGCAGGCTTTCCAACTGGCATTCGTTGTTACTTTGATCCAGGTTTTAATTAAAAACTTGGGAATTCTAAATCCATTGAACTGTAGTAGACTTACTTTTTAGTAAAAGATTCTTTTCTTCCTTTCTTACCTGCCCTTAAGTGAAACTCAAAGCCAAACAACTCCCAGGGCCTTGCTTATTTCTGTTTAGCTAAGGGAAAGAAGAAAAGTTGATAAGTATTTATCTTCTTTATACGGTGCTTACAAGGATTTTTTTAAACTTTTGGCTACAGAAATGCTGATGTGACTATAGTCTCCAAGTTACCAAAAAAGGTAAAAAAACAGCCAGAAAAAGGTCACAAGCCCCTGTTTGGGGGAACAAAAAAATCTCATAGGCATAAGAGATGTTTATTTCGTAATTAAGATTTCATTTTGTTAAATTATAAATTGTCAATGAAGGGAGTCTCCTCAGGCTGGGAGAAGGACCTGGTACATTTTGGGCATTCCCACAAGGGAAAAATAACTTGGTTGCAGTTATAGATACTAAGGATCTCCTTGTCCTCTTTAGCTTAAAGAAGAGTTTTCCTTGAAAGCTCTTCCTTATAGACCTGACCTTTCACAGCACAACCTGCTAAGTTCCCTCGCTGCTGCCTCCAAATGCTGCAGTTCCTGCCTCCCCACTCCTCCCTGATGTCCGTCTTGCTGAGAGCAGCCAGCAGTGCTGCCATGAGTTACTGATGTCTGACTGTGTGGTTCCTATTTTTCCTAAAATGAGTAGCTCCATATTCCCAGCTGATTTAACACCACCACCACATTTGATGAGATCAAAAGCTGTCATAAATCTCCTCTCCTTTTTCTTGATGATGTATTTTTACTGTGTGCAATTATTACTGGAACTGGAGTACTTTATCTCTGGCTAAAAAATTGTCTGAAATCAACCTGAGAGGTTAGAAAGCCCTTGGAGAGGTACAAACCAACACGGCCAGACTAAATCACTGTTTAGAAACAGATTATGCTTAGACATCTAATGTTTTTCCAGGAGTGTTGTCAGGCCATGACCACTTACCTGTTGCTCTGTCTCGTTGTGCATAGTGAAAGACCAGTATCTCCTAGTTCCCCTTTGACTATATCTTTGCACCTATTTATTTATGGTTATTCTTACACTCATGCATTGCAGACTCTTGAATGCACCCTACTGCTCATGGAGCAATCTGTATGGGGAGTGCCTTTTCCTCCTTCCCTCACAGGGAGCGCAAAGAAAGGATGCAGGAGGTGTCCTGAGTCAGCTCCCACACTGAGAGATGTGTGCTGTGCTTGTTGCTTCATGGTGAGGTCTCTTTGAGTCTGACTCCTGAAACCTTTTCCCATTTAAGGCATATTAGCCACAATCTCTCCACTGCTAATTTAAAAAAAAAAAATTGTTTGTTTTTACTACTTACACTTGTCTCTTCTCCGGCAGTAAAAGAAACAGCAACTTAATGCAAAGTAAATCATACCTGATTTATGCTTGTATAGACAGCGTGTATCTCTTCACGTTCAGGTAAATGGAATTATAAAGACATTTGTGAATAAAATTTTGAAAAATGAGAGAGTTCACTAGAAACTCATTTACCGTGACAGGAGATGAATAGAGGTAATTTAGTCTCATAAAAGTAAAATTGGCTCATGTCTTACAGGGGTATGGGAAAAAGATTATTGTTTAGCAGTTGGAAAGCTGAGTGAAGTTGAGAATTGGCAGCTGTGCTGAGGGGGTTTGACTGCCTGGCTCTGTAACCTCGGGTGAGTCATTTAGTGTGCCTGGTGTACATGCTGCCTCCTGTAAATACAGATCTAATTCTTGGATAGTTTGTTGAGGGATTTGTTCTCCCCAAGTGAGGCACCAGAAAATAGGACTCTGGTGTGGTGCTGCTCTATTGTCATGTTTGAATAAGAGCATTTCCTCCTCTCCTTGCTCCATAAGTGTATTTCAGTCTTCACATCTTTCCTGGGGACAGAGTGGAAAGTAATCCTGAAAGAAAAGCAAATATCCTTTGGTTTTAAAGTTATATAATAATAAGATAAAAAGATTAGGGCCTGTGGGAGTAGGCATTATGAGACTTGGATGAAGTACATTATCTTCTAAGGTACCTACCTCGTTGGACAAATAAGCTGGACTGAAGGCACAAATGAAATGTGCCTGGGAACTTCTTTCCATGGCCTCCCTATTGAAAATACAAAGCAAAAACGAAACTGAGTAAAACAGCCAAGAAAAAAATTCCCCTTGATACTAGTGAAAATGTTGTGAAAGTCCCTGAGTAAAAGGATGGTCAGGGCTCTGCTCTGTGATGTGGGCTGAGCAGCAGCTCCCTCTCAAAGTCTGGAGATGGCCTGAAATTAAAGACTTGGGCAAGGATGAGGTAGATGTTAGAAAAAAAAAGGCATGAAAAAAGCTAAAGATGTTGCATAGCTAATTTTGGAGGAGCACCTTGTTCTGCTGCTGTGGAGAAGAAAGACAGGAGTGGTGGTGTGGGTTTTATTTTTGAAGGTGGAGAAACAGAGGAGTTCTGGATTGGCTCTGAGATGGCCTCTGGCTGTCAAAGGTTCAAGCAGGTGCTTTATAAAAATCTATGGGACTAGTAAAAATGCATTGGTTCCACCATGTGGGTAATGTTTGCTTATTGGTGTGAATGGATTAAACCCCACAAAATGCCTATTTTTGCCTAACCTGGTGACTTTCAGCATTTTTAGGCTCTTAAGAAAGCTAAGCAAGGAGACTGGCTTATTTCTACCGGCGTTTTGTTTCCTAAGAAGTGTTTGCATCAGTCTTTTTGAAGCTGGGCTATTATAATATGAAATGGAGTTGTTAAACCTTACATTATCAGTAATTAATATAATGATTATGTTTCTCTTTTCATTTTTGTGGGCTTTATGGTTCCTCTGAGTGGTGATGATGTGCAGGCTGCCCTTTCCTAATGAATTATTTACGCATTATGGCTGGTAACTGGAGACAGTAAGATACTTTGTGCCTCTTCATAACATTCCCCTAAATTACTCCAAAAATGTTGTTGTGTCAGTACTACCACACATGCTACTTCTGGGCTTTTAGTCAGCTCATCATGCTGCAGATCTGTGAATACTGCGGTTTACAACAATTTGGGACTCTTGGCTAAACACTACAAACAGCTTCAGCCTGGGACTTGCTGAAGTCCCCAGTGATCGCTCGAGCCTGAGTGCTAATCCTTGTGCTTTGCAGCCTGGGCTGGGATTTGCCACCAGGATTTAAAAAAAGCCGATTCAAATTTAGGAAGATGTACAAATGCTTGAGGTCTGGGTAGGCAGGGAAGAGCTGTGTGAGTTCAGGGAAATCTCCATCTCTCCTAACCTTTAAAGGTCTGTGTGCATCTCTAGGTGATTTAGTTGAAGAACGCCTTTAGATTCCTACCTCCCAGCAAAAGGACAAATCCAGTGAGGGGTTCAAGTGAATGTGAAGTGTAGAAGCCAAGGACAGAGTGTTAATAAGCCAGGAAAGGAAAGTTATGCACAAATAATTGCAACTTTTCCTGGTGTTGTGGTTTTACCCCAGGCAGCCACTCCCTCATTCCCCCATCAGCAGGATCAAGGAGAGAACTGGAAGAGTGAAAGCCAGAAAACTCGTGGGTTGAGATAAAGACCCTTTAATAGGGAAAGCAAAAGCTGCACACAAAAGCAAAGCAAAACAAGGAATTAATTCACTGCTGCCCATGGACAGGCAGGTGTTCAGCCATCCAGCAGCCTCCTGAGCCATGGGGAAGCATAGAGATACATAAATACACCATGATGAGGGAGGGGAATTTTGGAGTTGTGAGAGGACAGGAGGCCATCTTGCAGTGCAGGATAATATTTGGGGAATGATTTTTAAATTTTTTTATTTCTGGCTGTAGTAAATATTTTCACTGACTGATTTCAATGTGTGGTTTTCAAACCTGGTGCCCCTGCAGATGCAGAACAGGCACACTGCATCTTCCCTCTGTAGCATGTCTGTTCTGTGAGCCTCAGTCCTTGAAAGGAAGTGCCATTTTTCAATTCTTGGCCTGTCTGAAGATGTTTCTTTTGAAGTGCCCAGTTTGTGAAACATACCCATTATCTCTGATTCCTTTTCTTCCTCCATTCTGAAGTACCTTACCATTCTCATGGATCATCTTGCCTGGTGTAGCAGTTCCTGTTTGTAAGTTATGTCATTGTCTGTTCAGCATTTTCCTTTCAACCCAATGCTTTCAGTGACCCATTTTGCCCTACTCTTTTCACTGCTGATCTCTCTATGCCCTTTTCCTGTTTGAATAATTGCCCAGTCACTTGGATTTACCTTAACTGTAAAAATTTTCAGGAAGAGAATGTGTTTACGTAACTTGCTTTACCTTTATGGAACTATAGAGTATAAACGGTTGTTATTAATAATGCATCTCAAAATGGTATCTTATTTGACAAGTGTACCTCTATTTTAACATGTAATATTTATGTCATGCCTGTAAGTAGTCGTCAGAATATTTCATAAAATTAATGGAGTCCCACAAAATGAGAACTCGCTGCTGTGTCTGGCTGTAAAATTTTTGCTGAGAAATGGAAAGAGGCTGCAGGATTTTGTATGCAAATTATGAAAGCTGGAGATTTGGCTTTGTGTGTATTGGCAGCCAGTGTTGGAAACAGGGTGATATATATGTGATATATTAAAACATTTTAGAATGATAAAGAAAGCTTCAAATATTGTTGAAGCTATTCATGTCAAGACGTGCACACTTTTAATTAAAGAAGCCAAGCATCAGTTGAATCGAAGTCACTGATTTGTTTTCACCGGGAAAAACAGCTCTGATAAGATGGAGTTTGCTTAGTGAGAATAAATTCAGGCATGGTGTTTATTGTCTAAACCATATTTGAGAAACAGATAATCTGTAGGATATTAAAAAATAAAAAGAAGGAAAAGAGAAACATAGCATGTCTGCTGCCTTTTCCTCAAGAGCTCCTTAAGCTGTATCCACTCCATAAGTCTCCATGTAAAATTCTATGAAATTGTTTTCTCTGAGTGAAACATTGACTTCGCAAAAGTGAACAATTTTGTCACTGACTTAAATGGAGCTGGTTTTCTTGCTGTAGAAGTTATTTTTAGAAAGAAAAATGTTCATTGGTGAAAGAAATTTTTCCCTGTTAGCCCATTTTGGTGATACCATGGACATAAAGACAGAAGAGTGCCCAAGCAAGTTGCAACTGTGACCAGCCAATTAATGCTCTATTGGAAAATATTCGTATACTTCAGTGTGATACTGTTGCCTCCTTGTTTTTTGCTTCGGAACATAAAGAAGTGAGAATTAGATACTGAGAACTATATTACAGTCTATCAAATCCTATGGCAGAAGTGGAGAGTTGTAAGGTTTGCTTACATCTGTAAATATATAAACACAAATAGAGTCTGCATGTTCTCTCACTTTTTCTTTTTTAGTGACAGATGTTCAGGTTTGGGATTAAAGTAAGATGTGGACAACAATATTTCTTCTGGACAAGAATGTTACAGTACATTAAAACCACACTGCCAATTGGTTGTTTTTCTTTAACTGGAGGTGCTCAAGACTAACAATAGCTCTGTACTGCTTTGATGATGTGAAAGCAACACACAATTGGAATGAAGGGATAAAGTATTAATAATGCGAGGGGTCCCGTAAAATGCCAGTATGGGAGTGGTAAAAGGCAAACAACCTTCCACAACTTGGCCACAAAATGTGCACTGAGTTTGGAGAGAGTGTGAAAGTTTTAGACGGGCTCCCAATAGGAGGGTTTATTATGGTGAGTTTACAGGGTGAGTGGGAACTGGTGCAGACAGAGGAGCAGATACCTGAGACATGAGGGTCAAAGTGCTGGCTTTCGAATAATGGTGAATGCTAACAGCCTGCTGGGCTCTAGCTGGATTCTGCAGATGTGGGACCTGCTCCATCCACCACTCTGTGCATGTATGAATGTATTAACCCAGGAGAGAGCACAACCCCATGGTTTATCTCTTCTTGCAGTATGCAGAGCGGAACTCTGAGTCTCAGTGACCATTTCCTGGGTTTGGCAGTTTGCTTTTTGATGTATAATCTCTCCTCCTGCATTTGAGATCAACCAGGACAGACTAATCCCAAGATTAAGGCGGATCAGATGAAGGGCTGTTTCCATAGCAGATGCTGTCATGTGAGCGCTGAGTTCCTCTTGTGACAGAGCAAGGCCATAGGGCAAGGCAGATGGGGCAAATCCTGTTTGTCTTGACTGATTGTCAACTCACTCCTAGTTCCCTTTTCCCCTTCAGAAAACAAACCACACCAAGCATCAAATTAAGCAGACTGAATTGGTTGAAATTCTAACCCAGGTTTGCATTTACATCTCTTCTGAATCACAGTCTGCAGGAAGGTTTGCATTAGTTCAAGTTTGCCTTGCATGTAGCAGTTTGTCCAGTCCTGGAGCCAGCTGCAGGAGGGCACTGTCTGCTGACTGCCCCAAGGACTGCACTGTGCAGCTGCACACCCCCAACTGCTGACAAAATCTCAGAGCTACCCCCAAAAATTGTTTAAGCAGGTCTAATGAGTAAGTCCTTTGACAGAAATTGGTACTGAGATTGTTCTGTAAAACCACAGCAGTTTATTTCAGTATCATCTTGGGAGGAGGCTTTCTACTAAACAGAGAAAACAAGGTTATCCAGGAGGTGTAGCTGTTATTTCAATATTTAGATTGGAAGTCTTAATGTCCTTCTGAAACAAAATATAGTTACCGTTCCTATGACAACTGTTTCCCTCTCCTCTGGAGCATGGGCTAATGACAGGATTTTATTACATGGTCATGTAACACTGGGCACTGTGACAGCCTTGTCATCTCCACTGCACTGTTTGCTCCTAAATGGCAGAGCATGAATTGTAGTGACCGACCTTCACTGTGCTTATTGCCTGCCACCTCCCAATTCCCAGCTTCCCTCTTTCCATTAGCAGGCTCACTTTCTACCAAAACACATTTAATATGCTGAATTTTGTTGACAAAAATTCCTAGAAACTTATTTCAGTGGTAGAAATTCTATACACTGTCATTAATTAAGAACAGCATCTTAACAAGTACACAGAGTACTGACAAAAATTTGTGAGTACAGCAGCCAAACCAGAATATGCAGCAGAATCCTGTAGTTACTTCTGCAACACACGTAAGAAAAACTATAACCAGTTGAACAGATATATTAAAAGACTTTATTCACAATAGAGAAATTTTTACAAATATAAGTTCTTAAAAATTAAGCATCTTGATCTATTATGTATTCCATAATTTCAGTTTATATAAAGATGAAAAGATTAAATGGAATATGTACAAATCAAACCCAATTTAAATACATGATAGAAATGGATATGTATGAAGTCACCATAGAAACAGTGAGCCATTGGGCATTGCAAATATCTGTGTATAACCAACACATGTGCAATACTTATCTCACAAACAATCAAAAACTTTTTTTTTCCCCTGTGAAACAATGTTGGTGCCATTTAAAGTGGGACTCAACATAAGCAGATTTAAATGCATTATTTTGCCACAAGGAAATGGAATAAGTGAGGGCAATGTGTTTACGCAAAGATAATGTGTCCATGTCCCTGTCTTCTCCCCTCCCCCCCAGAATAAGCAATTTCTTTTGCTCTTACAGATGACTGGGAACACAAAGTCACCATCACTAGCCACTTCCATGAAGTTAGTCAAGTGAATGGGAATTAAAATGCATTTTATCTTGCTGATCTAACGAGCAGTGGTAAATATGGACTGTTTCAAAATGATTGCTCTAACTTTGGTGTTTTGGGGTTATTAAAAAAAAAAAGAAAAATTGATATGTTCTCAGTTTATGAAAAGTTTTTTCTTACAGTTGGCAGATCTACACGTTGTACAATCTTCTCGTCTACTTACATTAGTTTACAAAAAGTACAGTATAGTGCAGTTTGTACATACAACCTGAATACCAATACCAGTCACATCAAATTTGTGCTCTTTCAAATCATCCTAACTCCCACACTAAGAAAAACTCGTATGAAATGTCTGTATCACAAAGAAAACAGCCATGATGCTCATATTTGAGCCTGTAAGACCCGATGCACACAGAGCTGTGTGATTGGAGCCTGCTTTCTGAAACACGGAGAAGAGCTGCCTGGTTCTCTACTCCTCCCTTCAACTCACTAAGTACCAGCAAGATCACTACAGACAGCTGGGGGGGAAGCAAACCTTGGTTAAGAAACCATGTAGAAAGTGGCTTAGAAAACACACTTCTCAAAGCCTGTTTCTGAGTTTTTGTGGTTATTTAACCGAGATAAGGTCTAAAGCAGCACATGCAGGTGGGAGGCAGCAGCAGCAGGTGGCCCAACAAACGTAACTAACAGACAAGTAATTATTGTTACATGTTAAAAAGAAGAAAAATTTTGGTTTTATTCACAGCTATAACTTCTTTGTGGAGATTCAGGAGGTGGAAAAATAAATCTCCATTATAAATACTATTTATAAAGAAATACAATGAAGTATAATCCTCCACTGGTACAAATTCTGGAGAATCAAAATCAGCAGAATTTCTGCTTTTCAACAGAGGAGAGAGCCAAGACCTCATCCTTGCTCGGTTTGTTTCAGAAACCTGCTGTAACATAAGGGAATCCATATTTTAAAAAAGAAAATAATAAAAAAAACCCAGTAAAGCAAAAAGCTGTGCTGGCTCCGTGTAAGCAGGCTCTACCTGCAGATCCATTTCTATCCATTCTCCCAGTGCTGGGTGGCCCAGGCTCACCAGGGTGCCCCAATAACTCCCATCTAGGAATGCTCAGCTCTGCCAAGCCTGTGCTGGAGCATCAGCAAACCCTTGCCTTGCCCCCTACACCAATGCCTTTGGCAGCTCATGTGGCACGAGCCATCTCCTCTGTCAGCAGGGGAGGCAGACAGGCAGTGCTGTCTTTACAGACTCGAGGGCAAACTCTGTGGGTCAGCTTCCAGCTGCTATATATAAAAATGTAATTAGTTATTTTTGGCTTCTACCTAAGAAAACCTCCACTGTGTATTTCCACCAGTATAGAAAAAATGTACTCTGTAAAGCCTAAACAAATGTATTCCCTCAGCTGTGATTAGCAATGCTGGACATGTGAGCTATCTTACTAAATACCATTCAAGAAGGTTACTGTTCAGAACCAGATTTGTTTCACTGCAGTCCAATCAATGAATAATGTTCTTTCTCAGAATGGGAAGCCAGGTGTTTCCTACCTGAAATGTATGGAAGTCATCCCATCACTAAATGAAAACACAGGTAGACTCAAAAATCATGTAAACCACTTCAAACCAAGTAGAAACAGGAATTAATCGTGCCTCATTTCATTTTCCCTTTGGTGATGCCACAGAGCAAAACATTTTTGGCAAAGCTGTTACCTTTCTTAGTAAGCCAGGCCTCTACTCTAGGGAATATTTTTTAAGCACATTGCATTTCTGTTACTTTAAACAAGACAGTGTTGTCAGAAAGTTTTAGTTCAATTCAGGATAACTTCCTCTCTGAATGACTTATCTTCTTTTCAGGAGGCAGGTTTTCTTCAAGGCATCTGAACATCTACCTTTATTCATATAGATCCATTAAACTGTATTGTGACAATTAACTATCAAGTCTGGTGTCAAGTCTGAACCTACCTAAATCTTTGCAAAAGTAACAGAAAAACAAACAAATTGTATCTGATATAATTCTCAGCTTCCAGAAAAACGTCATTGAGTATTTTTTTGCCAACTAACCGAATGAAAACTACTGGACTAGATATATAAAGAAGGTCAATAGTCCCTTTCTTAATATGAAATGGCGACCTTATTTTATTCCATAGTAGCTTGACTAAAGACATAGGAATAACACCCCTTAGAAAAGGGAGGAAACAATTTCTTCTATTACAATGTTCTAATCAAAATCTGAAAAACTAAGGTCGCTAACTAATGTGCTAAATCCATAGAAACTAGCTTAATCTAACTTCAACTTATACTGCAGTTTCAGAGTTGTGTCTGCATGAGATGAGAATACCCCTATGTAGACTTCATAGACAATGAAATACATCAGATACTTCACCAAGTAATGATAGACCCGCATAAGAAGAGGCTGTCACAGTCACAAGATTTGTCCTGGATGACACACAAAACAAATTAACATAGAACAACAAAAAACCAGAAACAAACAAACAAACAAAAAAAAGGAAAAAGCTCTTTATACTTAATTCAATATGGCTTTTTGCAACATGGCAAAATATTACAGCTTAAAGCATACATCTCCTCACAGAGGAGGAAAGAATTTTGCAGTCAAATTAAAAGCATAACAGGAAACGAGTAACATGCAGACCCCTCTGCCCTTTTAGGCCAAAATGACACTGCAGCCTAACAGAATCTGGGAAGATATCCTATTTCACTTCTAAGAGGTTATTCATCTGAATTAGAAGATTGAGGTTTTATCATAATTAATTGGGTCCATTCATAAATATTTACTGTTAAAGAAAACAGACTGCAAAACACTTGATTTAAAAATTTAACTCAGGAATTTAAAACCAAATCACGTGCCCAAGTCCTGGAAACATAAGGAATGAAAAAAGTATAAATTATTCTTCATCTATTTCTGGTTTTCTTCTTTATTCCCATCATCTTTGCGGAGAATAGGGAGAGGATGAGCCTCTGTGTTGAAGACCCAGTGTTCAAATGGAAGAAGATCATCTTCAGAAAACAGCAAATACAGGTACCTGGCAAGAAAAAAAAAAGAAGGAAATGAGATCTCATCAGGGAAGTGATTTTCAGGAAAACATATAATAATTCATACTTCATTTACTTCAGTATTAAACTTCCTGTTGAGATGGCATGACTGATTTTTTTCTTTCACAGCAAAAGAAAACCCCAGAACTGAAGAGATCAAGACAAAACTTCGACCTCATTAATAATTTAGAAGACGATGATAGATAATGAAAGCTTTTGGTTTTCTCTCTTAACAGACCCTGCAAGCTTTCCATGGAAGTTGATTTTTTTTCTTCTTTTTCTATAGTTTTAAAATGAAAAGTCTGATAAGTTCTCTGTCGAGTCAATTTGTTTCATTAGTGCTGGCACATATAATTAGATCCTATCAAAGATACAAGATGCAATTTCGCAAAAACTATCAAGTACCTTTATAAGAAGTAAAGATAATTTCCAGAAGTCAGGAAATTTAGTTTATTGACACAGATTTGGAAAAAAACCCGGCAATATGGCTTCTTGTCACCTAAGAAAAGCTCTGCTATCTCACTCAGATTTTGTTATGTGAGTGTCAAGGGTAGTAATGATAAATACTTATCTGTAAAGTTGATACATAGAACTACTTCACATTAATGAAAGTTAACTTTCTTAACTTACTTGAGTGTCTCTGAAAGGAAGAAACTTTGCTGCACATCGTCATGGCTTTCGTGATTGTTGTAAACATCTCTAATGCCAGAATAGCCACCATCAACTCTGCAGTGTTTTTCCAGTGCCTGAAGCAGGGAAGAAAACACCCAAACAAGTGGGATTAATAAAATTAATAATTTGACAGTTTTATTTTGTTTGACAATAAAATTAGCAAAAAAAAATTGCCACTTTTTTTTTGATAAAGAGATGAAAACTTGGTAAAGCTCTAGAAAGAAAACTTTAAAAAAAGACATATGCACATCTGTCTAATTTTGCATTTAGGAAGCAAAGAAAAATAATAAATGAATAAAAAGTGAACACAAACCAGCTTACAGAAGGAAAGATATATGGGTATAAGGATTTAAAGACATTGATTTAAAGACATTTAAATATATGGACTTTCACTTATATTCTTTTTCCTCTTTTTAATAGGAGTAACAATAGCCTTTCTCTCCCAACCTCTCAGCCTTTGGAAATTGTGTTTCCTATACCTTTCCTGGTCATATTTTGGTACTTAAAATGATTGTGACATAATTGAACACCATACTAAAGATCACTCTTTTTCTTATCTCCTGCAAGTCCCTTCAAAAAAAGGAAAGGCAACTCTCCATTTTCTGTGTAAGTTGTATGGCTCCTCTTTGCAATTATTTAATTTTTCAATGAGAAACCACTGAAACTGGGCTCTGACTGAACTTCTTTTTGCAGCAGTCATATTTTTCTTTGCTACCTCTCTGAAAAAGCTTTGTCTGTTACACAGGAGTAGACAGAAAGCCAGGACTTAACACACCATAATTCAGCTGCAACAATAACAATGTGTTTTTTTGTAGCTAGTTTCCAAACTCTGTATTCAGCTAAAAGGTGTAAAACAGACGACTGATTCCTATTTCACAATAAAAAGGAGTGCACAGGCCACCTAAAGATACAATTTCTTTCTGCCCACAGGGATGTCCCATATTTTGAAGGAGACATATTTTTGAAGGACAAAAAAGATCCAATGAAGAGTGTATGTGAAAGGGCAAAAAAGATGCTGGAACTGGAGAAGGAATATACAGTGAGACTATTCAATAAACTTTGTTGCTTTTCTTTATCTTAGACCGGTGTTTGCATTAGGAAGGTGGTACCCATATGCCTGTGTATGAGCCATAACTTCTTTAAATACACTGCTATCCAATACCTTACTTGAATTATCTTATCACTACTATATTTAAAAATATTAATTCATCTTTTTTTTTCTTTATAATTGACCTATTTAATAAGGCTTTAAGTATTGTTACTCTCTTAATTTTTCTTACTCTGTTTTACAATAACTCTGGCATCATGCAGTATAATGAAGGAGTAAAGAGAATTTAAGATGATTATATTTAAAACAACTCATTATTCAAAAACAAATCCAGAAAATGCTACTTAACCCTAAATAACTTCTCACAATGAAAATGACAGTAAGGATGGTGGATTACTACATTCACTCAGGACCACACTACTTTGAAATAGGGTGTTTGCTGTGGAGATGGTATTAGAGCAACAACTTTCAGGCAGAAATACCTGGAGCTTTATCCAACCCCCAACAGAGAGCCAGGAGATAACTAGTTCCTCCCTTTCTGAAGTTACTACAAATATCACTGAAGTGAGTACAGGTGTGTAGATTTTATTTAGGGAAAGATGCTGCATTTCAAAACACACAAGGAAAAACACGGCAGAGGATATATCTAAACCAGGCAGACTAAGTATTTTCTGACGAGAAATGGGACTAAAAGTCACTAATAATTATTGAGGTATTCATCACCTTCCCCTGCTCTAAAGACTCTTTAAGATCTGTGTTTTGCTGTGAGTAGATATCCTAAACGTCCTTGATTTTCCTGGAGTCCCTGTAGCTGTCTGCACACATTTGGCTTGCATGTCAGGCTCTCCTTCGTTTTCACTAGAGAGTGAGCTGCCTATTGTATATTTAAAAGAGATTTTTCTCCAGAAGAGATCCTTTAAAATATAACAGCCTATTTGTCTTTTCTTACGTGTCTTTAGGTTCTTTAATTTTCCTGGACACTTTTACTAAATGACAAATATACTTAAGTTCAAAGAAGTAATTTCCTCTGGCTGGTATTCCTTCCCTCTTGTCTACTTCAACCTGCAATGAATTCAAAATGCTGCATCTGTGTCTGCATTTTCAATGTCAAACAAAAGATGATGTCTTTCAAGGCACAGCAGAAGCAGAACTTGAAGGATAAGGCTACTATGCAAGGAAATATCTGCATTCTAAACAGGGTGAGGTAAAATAAAAGCAAATTGCATTTCTATTCTCTAATGTACTTAGAGCCTTCTTTTGAGTTCAGAGGCATCATAAAGGTACCTGAAGGCACTGCTGTGATGTAAACTAAGGGGTTAACTTGCCCCATGTTGGCTTTCTGGTGGTATCTACTTGATATGAAGCATCTCATCCCTCAAAGCTACTTTCCACCTAACTAAAGTAAGAGGACATCCACCTGCAGGATTAGTAGGATAAAAAAGCTCTAGGTTGTCAATCACCCTGGCAGTGATGGGCTTTTGTGCCCTGTCCTGCAGTTTCAGAGTACAGTGATGTTCACAGTGACAGGGGGTAGGGGTGGGCAGGAAGAAACAATCAAACACATTTTAAATTAGTAGTTCTCGGAAAATGAGGGTGGCTAGGATCAGTTATGCTACAGTAATGGAAAACATCAAGCACAGTGAAAACTGGCTGACAGTCTCAAACTATCATAAAGGGGAAAAACAAAGGAAGTGCTATGAATTTAAAATATGTGCCACATTTATAATGCAGAAAGGGAGGTTTTCATGAGCTAAGCTGATAAAACCTTTCTGACTCAGTAACAGTGGATATTGCTGGTGGTCATAACTGCATTTTCTCCAGCTGCTGAAGTACATACAAAATTATCTTGGACTCAAAGCAGCAAAGCAAATTCACAAAGGAAAAAAAGGAGAGGCTATAGCACATTTTTGGTCTATAAAGTTAGAGAAAGACTTAAGAGACTTGTCAGAGAGTTTAGAAGTCATGACTCTAAAACAGCCTCCTTTTCTACTACAAGGCCACTGGGAAACAAACCTAATGAGTTCTTATTGCCAGAGTAATGAGTTGAAAATGGACATGAAACACCTGAAGAACAACTTTTTTTGGACTAAACCCAAATGGTCTGATCGTTCGTTTCCTCTTTTTTCTTGTTTCAGTCTCAGGTTCCTCTTTGTACAACAGGTGCTGATAATTAAACCAACAACTTTCAGTGGTTGGGAACTTCCCCAAGGACAGAAAGGGTGATGTGCTCTTTAGGGCAACATCAAGGAGCAAGAGGGGACAGCATTTATGAAATAGTTACAGTAAGCTAGCATGATATGTGCTGTAACAAAAAAATACTGTATCAGGTAGGGCTGTACGGCTATAAACACCAGGAGAGAACAGGAAGAAAAAGGATTTTAAACCTACAATTGACTGCCTAACTTCTGGAAAGCTGTAAGATTTGTTTTTGTGGAACACCCAACTGCACATTAGGACAGTAGAAGAATCCTGGGCAGAATGGGACCAGCTGCATCTCCCACACACAGGCTGAGTTAGAGCCAGATTGAGAATAACCACAAGAATGTTAAACAAGGAACACACGGGGAGTGAGAAGAAGGTAAACAAGTGCACCAACTTGAAAGAAACAAACAAACTGAACCAACAGGGTAAAGAATAATAATAAGGAAAACATTTCAATTGTTTATAACAATGTTATCAGTGTGGGCAGTAACAATGAGTCGGGAAAAACATCTCCTGGAGAAGGAACAGTTGGCATTGCTGAAGCCTGATGGGATGACTTCCATGAACAGCCATTGCAAATATGCCAATTATAATCTGCCTGGGAAGATTCCAGTAGTAAAATGTGTGCCTATGGGTGGTGTTAGCAAAGAAAAATGTAAGGGAACAGCCCTCTAAATTAAAGGTTTTAAAACCCCAATTGCTTTAAAAATATTAACTCAGAAGCATATTGTTTCAGGACCACAGAACCAACACTTGAGGGAGGCAAATACAATGCCCTAAATGACTACACTCTACCTAGCTGAATACAGTGCTCACTGCAGGTATGGAACAATAGTGAATATTCAGACAAAAAGTTTGAGACTATAAGTATAGCTAATATTACTATTCTTTCTTGGAAAGCAGATTTTGCCTTAAATTTAATTCCTCGAGGATATCTAATTACAAAACTTGGAACACCCTTTTTCCCACAATGCTCAACAGCATTTGCACAACATTTCTGATACGATCAGTATCTACACAGTGAATACTGAATACATTTACAGATCTTGGTTGCTGTGGAGGGAGTTGCGTTTATGGGGCAACAGCTCTCTAGTAGGGTTTCTCAGGGATGAGAAATTGTAGGACACAAGTCTACATGTTCTACCCTTAGAGTAGAGCAGCTTCCTATAACTACTGGTGTAAGCCCCTCCAAGAAGGTTGTAATCATACACTTCTAGAAGCAAGAGGTACTGGGTAAAGTGACATACAGGACATTTTTGAAATCCTGGAAAGCAACACCTCTGCACAGGAGAGGTCACTGTGAACAAAATATTGCAGAGAGTTTTGATTTTTTTTTCATTTTTCTTAAGTACACAGAGCCAGAAAAATAATGTTCTTCAGCTTGCTGTTTTTCCTATCAGACCTCAGATAATTTCTTGCTGTTTTTCCTATCAGACCTCAGATAATTTAGCAAGAGCAGCATCAGTGTGAGGAGGACACAAGTGAACTCCAGAGAAGTGTAATAAGGACCCATACCTGGAGGATGAAACGTGGTAAATCTAAAGGCTCTCAACCTTAACAGTAAGAGTAGATTAACTGCTGAAATAAGAGAAACAATGGATTTGGCAAGCCAATTTTTTGTAGTGCAGACTAGCTGCCCTTTTGGAAGGCTTGTGCTAGACAAACACAAATAGCTCGGTTCAGCATGAGTGGTTGAAGCTCAAAGGCCAAAGTGGGACAAAAAAATTCAAATCTAGAAGAGATTGCTATCATTTAGGAAGTTTTGTCCAAACAACCTATGCTTCTTGAAAGTGACATGGTTTTTAAATGTTTGGTACTATCTACTCCTTCATCTTGGCCTTTGTTACCTTAATTAAAATCACCTTCATACAATTACTGAAAATATATTTCATGAAACTTATTTCCATATCCAAGGCTCAAATCTGACACACGTTTGCACTTTTCATTCACATGCAGCAACACTCAGCATCTTGGACAACACATCCAAAAGTGACCCCTAATCCTACAAGTTTTTAAGGAGAAATCACAATTTATACAATATCAGCACTATTTGATTTTGTCAAAATGATGTTACTTCATCTATTTAGCAAAAGAATCCCTGGAAATGTGAATTGATATCACTGACTTAAATATTTACTCTGCAACTGCTGAACAACATCCAGGTATCATTCAATAGCTTACCTAACAAGATTACTAGGATTTAACAGCAAGAAGTCCAATAGAACATTACCTCAACAGCTTCCCATCCCCACTGCCTGTATTTTGGATCGTGAGTGAGCCGCCACATGTACATGTAGGTCTCTATGACTTCTGGACGTAGGATGTAGTATTTTTCATTTTGTCTTGTAGCAATGGCCTCAACACCACCATCAAATCTGAAGGCTTCTGGTCCCAGTTTCATGCCTAGACAATATAAAAGCACTGACTAAAATAAAGGCATTAAAAAAGGTTTCAAATTATGTAACATACCAAATCAAACTCACAAAATTACCAAATCAAACTAGCCTTCTATGTGGCACAAAGCCATATACCCAAAACTGTGTAATTTATGAAAGATACTGCAGCACCTCCTGCTTTTAATATTTTATAAATAATTTGGAGTAGGAGACAGCTGTTCTTCACCAATACCTTAAATGGCAGTTACAGTTTGAACAGCGATGCTAACATTTCCATTCTGGAAGAATTCATGTGACTAGTAAAATTTTGCTTAAAAGACGAGGATATTTACTTTTCTTTATCAAACTGGAAAATACACGCTGGGACCTGAAATGCTGCCAGGGTTGTTTCTATAAGAAGACGATAAAATCTAAAGAAATTTCCTGCACAGAAATCCACTTTCTTCGTGCAATTCTATTGTTTGCAGCATTGTATCAACAGAACTGAGTGCAAAATACTCTGTTGTGCATAAAACATGAATAATAGCTATATTGATGCATAAATGAACAGATTCCCTCTCTTACTTGTATTCAGCTATGCAGAAATTGGCATAGTGAAAAAAGCTTGTTAATTACTGTTAGGTAACTGTCATGTTAATTACTACAGGTGCACAGAAATGAATTACAAAACAGAGCAGCAATTTTAAAAGTTACTCTTAAAGCAAGGCAGCATTTGCTCAGAAAGGATGAACAGTTCTCACCACGCTACAATTTTCACTCAGCTTTATGCAAAAATACCAGTGACTGCCTTCACGAAGGCAAGCTGCGCAGCCAAAGCCCGCAACACGGTACTCACGTGTACGATCGTAGGATTCATGGCAAGTCCTGGCAATTTCAGCACCCAGCTCGATGTGATGGCCTGTCTTGTCACTGGGTGCTCCGTCTGCTCCCAGAGCAAACATGCCTCCAGCAAAACAAGTGAGGTGTCCCATCTTGTGTTCCAGCAATCCGCCCTTCCACTCGGCGATGTACGTCAGGCCCCCACTTGACTTTCGGATGAGGTGGGTCTCTATGGCCTGCAAAGGGACGTGATCTCAAACCAAAGGGTCCATTTGGTTAAGTGCAAAGGACAAAGCTGTCTTGTATGTTGGTTGTTTTTGCTCTGTATTGCCCTTGCTCATAAAATGCAATGGATAATATGAGTCAGCATAACTTCAAAGTGAAGCCAAAACAAGGCAGATTAACATACAACAGTAATGATGACTAATTTTGCTTCAACTTCAAGCAGTTTACAGGGTACATTTTACAAAAATGTTGGAAAGACCTACAAAATACACCTCAAATTTTGAATTATTTTAGTTTTTCCCCTTTCTACATTAAGCAGTTTTGGGTAATTTAACTTTCAATGGCAATTAGCCATCACTTCAGATTCTGTATTTCCCATTTCAATTCTGACTTAAAGGAGGTGGTTATTGATATAACTTCATGTAAATTATATGCAGTCATAACTCATATTCAAAACACTTGACTCAGTGCGTGCAGGGAATGATGTTAGGCCTCTGAGTCTAGATGGCATTCCCAAAGTCCAATGAGTTTCCCCTCCCAGACTGAAATCCTTTACTTATCAATCAAGAGCAAGGCCTCACTGAGATCTCTGTAGAAAAAAAACCCAAGCAGAATAAAAATACACAAATCGAGAGAGAACTGGAAGTTGGTGATGTTATCAATGTATGGTCACTAATTACAAAATCTAGGAAGGCAACCTTCCCTTGTGGGACGAACAGAACTAAAACAACAGAGGAGATGCAGAAGAGCACATTAATTAGAAGCCCACAGAGAAAGTAAGGTATTAGTCTTTAAAGGGTAATGGAGAGGAGATAAACAACTCTGTCATACATTCAGTTATCCATCAGTGCTCTGGTTGTTCTGCTGAAATTGTAAGATCCAAAAAGTGTACTCAACATGCATTATACAAGAGGAGAACCATTAAAAAATATCACTAGAGACAACTATTAATACAAAAGCCAGGATTTTTTTTAAAGTTTTACAAAGAGAAAGTAGTGATTGTAGTTCTCCCCATTTAAGCATTTGTAAAGGTTGTTCCTATAAGCATGAAAAATCCTCTCTAAATTAGAAGCATCAGCAGAATAAATGCACGATTTTTATGTACTGAGTATTTTTTTTCTGCCAAGAATGTCACATTGAAAACTATACTTTGTATTCCAGTAATATTAGTGCAAAGCACTTAGTAAGGATGTTTTCTGCCCAGATCCAGAGCCACTATTAGCTCAGAAAACTCCTCCACCCCTTGTTTCCTCCTTGATTGTATGCTTTTAGCACTAGGTACCTACTGGAAAACATACCTAAATTTTAGATCAGAAGTAAATAATGAAAATCCCTGTGCTTTAAACAAATTCTGCTTTAAAAATTCCTGCATAATTTAACCTATAAAAAGAGGAATTAGATATGAAAGGGGAAAGGTGAGAAAAGACACAATAATGCTGTGGGAAATAACTTTCAGACCTATTTGGGCATTCTAACAACAAGCTACCTAAAACCAAGTTCAGAAAGGAAAAGCTTTAATGACCTTTCATTTAACCTTTCAGCATGGTATCTCCCATCTCACCAAAACAAGAGTTCTGAAAATAGGCGATAACTACTGGTCACTTAGCTGTTGGGTCAGAATTTATTTAAAAGGTAAACAACTATAAAAATAGATTGATAACTAAATTTACCTATATTGCTTTTTTTTTAGAAAGTAATGACTAAAAACCAGAATGAAGTATTACTGTATCTGACAGACATAACAGCAATGATGCACTTTTGAAGTATATTAACTAGATCAGAGTTGATTCTTGCAGTATAAAAATGGATTTTGTGATATCAATTAGTGTTTGTGAGTCTCTTCCCTCTTTTGGCTCAAGATTAAAGTTCAGGCTAAAAAAAGATGACTTCCAAGAGTTTTAAAATTATTCTAACAAACTGGTGTTAAGAAACTAACAAATTGATGCTGATTGATACCAAGAACATCACAAAATAAAAATATATTTCCAATTTAAGTATTTGTGTTTAGTAAAGCAAATCATCTAGGTTTTATAAATTAGGTCTATTAAGAACTAGTACATATGTCTATTAAAAGTTATTTCATTATGTAACCATCTTATTTAAAGCTACTTTTATGAGGTAGTTATTAGATATATTACAGTCTGTCAGATTGCCTTGCCATACTTTGTACAATCCTGGGTCCCTGAGTGCTAGATAATACCTGTACCAATGTGTATGTCTTAGTTAATGGCATGCTAGGTCACTAAGCATTTTTACCTAGACACAAAACCTGAAGTTTAAGAGCAGGATGGGAAGGAAGGGTTACGTCTCCATAGGGAAATGCTACTTGCTGTCTGCAGTGCTTTGGGTGTAGTTCTGGCACGGAAATCAAGTGAGTAAAACAAGTTATCATAAAAGGAGAATATGTAGTATGGTGACAAAGATCCACCCAAGGGAAAAGCTCTGTCTGGTACAATTGATTCTGAATTTCATACTTAAAATCAATTTATCTTTGTTTTGATATAATTACGTACTCACTTCAAGGGACACATTTATTTGAATTGCAGGTCTATTGCAACTTGCTCCCCAACTACAAATAATTCCTTCCCACACTGTTTTCAGATCAGGTAGAGAGATGTAACACCTCTCCCATGAGGAAAGGCTGACAGAATTGGGATTGTTCAGCCTGGAGAAGAGCAGGCTTTGGGGTGACCTATTTGTGGCCTTCCAGTACCCAAAGGGAGACTACAGGAAAGATGGAGATGGACTTTCTACAAGGGCATGTAGTGACAGAACAAGGGAGAATGGCTTCAAACTGGAAGAGGGTAGGTTTAGATTAGACATTAGAAAAAAGTTCTTTCCTGTAAAGGTGGTGAGTCACTGGAACCCATAGCCCAGAGAAGTTGTGGATTCCCCATCCCTGGAAGCATCCAAGGTCAGATTGGATGGAGCTCTGAGCAAGTGAAAGGTTCCCCTGTCCATGGCAGGGGGATGGAATGAGATGGTCTTTACGGCCCCATCCAACCCAAATCACTCTATAAGTCTGTGATACTTATCACTATAGAGATTATTATTTCTTCTTACTATAATTAATATTCTCAGTATAAACCAATATACAGTATCTGAAAACAATCAAAAAAAGCTAGAAGAATGTGGTCTTTGATTAACTGACAATGCATCACTGAGGGATAATTGTTTGGAGCAGGTACAGTTTTTCTTTTAAGTAAATGGAAATTTCATTTCATTCCAGAATGTATTTCTACAATTCAAGTAGTAATTTATTTCTTTCCATCAAGGTATGGCAGAGAGACAGTGCAACAGAAAAGGCTGGAAAGAGAAAAAGTGGCTACAAATATATGTTACCAAAGGGAGCAATAGCAGATGCTACCTGGGAGTGGAAAAAAAAAAATTGAAACAAAAAAATTGAGACAACCTGATTTGAGGCTGTATGGGACAAAAAAAGGAGAGGGAAACTAAAGGTAAACAAACATTTCACAGATATTTAAAGAAATAAATTTACTACATGTAAAGCTGGTATGGCATATAGTATGTCATGTACCCACAAGCTCTCAGAGCCAGAGTAACTTTTTACGGCTGATACAGCTCCTGGCAATTTTTCTTTTTAAGCTTCCACCTAAGGCCCTGCTTACAGACCTCACTGCAGTAAAGCCTTCAGCCAAATTACTTTTTTCTCCATCTTGTGGGAAATTATTCCTTTGATGCAACAATTGCATAAATGCTTGAGCACTCAATTAGAAACACTAACAGTCCCTCTTACAGTTTGAATTGTTACTCAAGTGCTCCTTGTATTACTACTGGCATCTTTCTCATGAGTTTGCACGTTAAAATTATGCCCTTGCCTATCTGTCACAGTGAATGAGACATTAGGAATTGTTTCAACTACAGGATTGCAAATTGCACGTTTGTGTAAGCTCTGTTATTGACAGCATAAGGGAGAAACTCTTCAGTTTTTCCCAACATGATTTCTTCCCCCTCCTGCCCTCTTTGTTAAGGCAGTATGTTTTGTGTTCTCTGCTTATCAGCCTGTTCCTTAACCTATACATTATACTGCCAGTTCTTACCCTTGCTAAACTAAGCAGAACTGGACCCTCCTAATAAAAAAATCATTCTCCTTCGTTCAGTTCTTCACTTCTTTAAGCTTTTCACACAGCTTAAATGATGTCTTCACCACCCCCTCTGTCCATTCCTGACTTGATTTTGTGACTGCAAAGTCCTTCATTTACCCTTTGAGTAGTTTAAAACGTATTGTTTATAGGGAAACACAGAAGACCCAGAACTGAATCATCTCACCGTTCAAATGAGTCAAAAACTAATCAATAAGCTTATTTTTACAGGTGTTCTCTTGGTGGATTACACTGACAGTAACAAAAACACTAACTGAGCTGCCTGCAGTGCACAGGTGGAGGCTTCTCAGGAAAAATGATCTCCTTAAGGCTGCTCAATTCTAAATAAACATGTGCCACAGAAGTGTTAACTCTGCTGAAGGAGCTGAGATAACAAATTACAAACCTCAAACTGCAATGTGATCCCACAGTTCTGCTACCTCTAGCTCTTAGGCATTCTACCCCTCCTTTTACAGTATCTTCTTAATTATGATTAATGAATTTCAATGATTACTGCTGTTTTAACAAAAACCAGGTGGTTTCATTTCCCACCTCAAGATGTCACTGTAGCTGGAGATAAAACTGCCCTGCAAGACAGTTTCATATTTCCATACCTTAATAAATTTGAAACTTCAAAAATATGATTCTATTTCTAAATTTCAAGGGTTTACAATGCCCATTTTGGGGATAATTACAACTCTGCAGGCATCTTCATAACAAAGCACCATAAATTATCTCAGTTCAAACTTTTAATATATTTTTCTTCCCCTAGGAATTTTCATAAACAGTATTTTGATGATTTGAAGCAACAGTGAGGATGAAAGAGAATTCTACCAGGTAGTATTTCCAATGATTCAAAGATGTAAAATGTCAATTGCTTACTTATTTATTTTAATATTTACAGCTTGCACCAGTACATTTTATTGCTTTGAAACAGCATGCAGCAGCAAGTCAGGATTATTGTGGGTTTACATTCTGTGAGTTTCTAAGTAAATTGTCTGTTTTCTTGTGACTTTGTTACTTCCCTTACATTTTCTCTGTTGAGTTGATCTAATGCAATAGACACTTTTCTTTCTCAACCTTCACAAGTAATCAAATTTATCCTTTACTGAAAATTCCAATGAGTTTATCACAAAAAGTTTATTGTTGGAATAGGAAGTTCAAGCCCTTGTTACAAATAATTTAAATACTTCTGCCAAAGAAAAGTGGTGCCTTATCCTGAGGTCCTCACTGCTGACTAAACTGAGCTTTAAAAATCAAAACTGAAATCTGAACACAGAGGAACTTTCATTTGTTTAAACGCAATATATAAGAAACATTTTGAAAGCACCAAAGCACTTACTGCTTTTGGACTTCAGACATGTTATGTAGACAAGCTTACCTGTGCAATGAAATATGAGTGCTTATAATGGAGGTACCTAAATTTTTAAAATGGAATCATTGGCAAACATTTAACTACCGTGATACCTATTCATCTGATCACTAAAAAGATGATTAAGTTCTACAGGAAAGCTGACAATTTACTTTTGTCTGAAAACCACTATTTTTTTCCCTCTATAGATCTATTAGTGTCTCTCAGAGCACCAGTGCTCTAGCACTAAATGTACTAAATGCTGTGTGTTACCAGAAGGATAAATTTATCCATATTTTTAAAACAGTATTAATGGTGGTGGCATTAATCAAATCAAGTCACTCTCAAAATGTTACACTGTGCATGTTCTGAATAGGATAAAAATCTGTTGGTCCTGACAAGTTTTTTTTGTTGCCAGAAAAGGAAGGAAAAATAGCACGACTAGTAAGGACATCGCTGTTCTGACAAGGGCAAAGCCATGAGCAAAAACCATACAATTTTTCTCTAGACTTTTCTAGTTAAAATCCTCTTTAAAGACTTCTAACAACATTATAGCTTGCTGCATCCATTGACAGTCCATAAATATGCTAAAATTTGAATAAATACTTTCTCTGGTCCGAAACTTAAGACGTTGTGCAGTTATCAGTAAATTATTAACAACTTAAAAATCTGCAGAAGCCTGTCTTTAGCCTTTATGCTTTCTGTAAGCACTTGTAGAGAGTTGTAAAACTCTTGCTAAGAGGGGAAATAGAGTGAAGAGAATAACAAGGAGCAGAGAGTCCTGTGGACGTTCTCATCTGTAAGTGTAATGAATCTTGTGCTCCTACACGATGCAGCCGTGCTATCGCTACGTGCACACCACCAGTGCAGCTGGGTGATAAATATTTTAAACATGACAGCTGACAAAACGGCCTGTTTATTAATTTGAACACATTTAAGTTACATTCAGTTAAGTTGCCTCCTGCCTCCTACACCAAAAAAAACCACCCCAAAACAAAGTATATAGTGGGAATGCTGAGTAGCAGCTGTTTCATTCTAAGATGGGCTGCTATTGCAGCATCCTGCCTGCCCCTTCATGTGTTTTCTTCAATGCCAATAAGTGCTCAAGTATTGAATGTTCAAGTCATTAATCATTTTTAGCTTTACCCAGTATGACAAACCATTATATTTGAGTTGTTGCAGTTCTCTCATTGTCCACATCAGTTATGCAGTTTTTAAGACCACTACGATCACAAAGCAAACCACTTCAAGCAGCTTAATGGAGACTGCAGTCAGCACAAACCAGCCACCAGACTATCACCTCAGTTAAACAGATCCTCATGAAACTCCAGAGATGAAAAAGGCTTATCATGTTTTCAGTTTGCTAACAACACTTTGTTTTCCCTCTCCACGGATTTGTTTTATTTATCTGAAAGGCTGAAATCAAGTGCTCTGAAAAATATTCACTTCTTAATGCTGACAGTTAAATATACCCCAAATTCCCCAATCAAAATAAAAGCTTTCTTTGGCAGTGTGCAAACTGAGTATATATCAAAGCTAGCCTCCAAAGTTAGCAACGTGCCAAAAAAAAAAAATTTAAATCCCCAAAAAAGTAATTCTCTATATTTTCTCTCTGAATACTCAAAATCCTGAGGCAAAACATCACTCTTTCCCATTTTGATACCCCCAGAATTTTACTGCATTTACAGCATTGCTTAATTGTGCAACCCAGCCTAGCAGCAATTTGTGGAATGCTGTTGAAATCTGGCAGAGTGGCTGTGGCACTGCTTCACAACACGTGTTCTTCTTTCAGCCACTTCCATTGTTACCACTTCCATGTGCTATGTTCTGCAGAAATCACTCGTCTTTTTGTTAGGATCTTGGGAGCAGCTGTCACCCAGTAAGAAAGAGTAAACAATCTAAATGTCTAAAAGTGAACTAGTTACCCTGACTCCAGGTAAAACTGCAGAGAGCAGCTGCTTTACCTCACTAAAACCACAGGGCCACCAAAGGCTGCACTGAACTGAGCTGCTCGGAAAGTGCTGGTGAGGGATTCTCCCATTTCCTGTGAAGTTCTTCTGGGATGAGTTACTGTTCTCTTTACAGCCTCTTAATATGCTACTTCTCTAGAAATTCACTGAGGAAGGGATGAAGGCAGCATCAGAGAGAGAATAAGTATATATAATATGCAGAAAGATTGCAGAAATGGACATAAATAAATGTAATGGGAAAAATTGGAAAAGATACCTGACCATCAGACATCAAGTTTGACACAACCTATTTATAGCAATAGAGGGAAAATTGCCTTTCAGCTTAGAAAATGAGGGCTGACACATTTAAGAGGGGAGGATTTGATGCAGTTGCTTGTGATGCTGCTGTTGCTAGACTAGATATAAGTGAACCCACAAGGTCCATTTTTGCTCTAAATTATCATGTTCTCTTCTAAACCTACTCAATTGTGTCTCAGAGATCAGCTTGTTATCTGAGAAGAGTGGGATGATTCCTGTCCTGGATACAGGCAAAGAGTGATAGATTATTCTATTGGCAGTTATATCCTCAAAATATAGACAAAACCTGAATACACATTTGTTCTGTTACTAAATGTTGCATGCTATCCATTGAAACCAGTTTAAGAAGATCTCTTGCTTCATGTATTATCTGAAGCAGGACATTATTTGTATTACTTTTCAAAAGAGAAAAAATAACTTACATTAAAAATACATTCACTTGTCTTTTTGTGTGAATTCTACAGTTTATGAATCCCTCTGATGGCCTTATACATTCATACTATGCTCTGGTATTCAAAATAAGACTATCTTGGTCCTTTTTCCCATTAGAAATAAACTCTTCAGATGGCTTCAGTCATATATGCATCTTCATGGCAAGCAGAAGCAGTTTTAAAATCTGGTCTGACATCTTAGTTATTGCTTTTAACTTAAGCCATTATATAATCTATAGGTGATACAAAAATTCTAAAGGAAAGCATTCCTTTTTTTTAATATGATTTACAGAACAATGTGAAAAATAACCCCTAAGCTCTATCTAAATAGATTTCAGCTTTTCACAGTGAGCTATATAACTCACCACATATTTTCATTTGTGGTTTCTGGATAGCAGAAGGTATTGAATTAGGCATCAAACCTTCACATCACTCTTTCAGAATTTGGTGGGTATGTGCTGGACTGAATGGCCAGGAATAATCATACTGTTCCCTTTGGCACAGTCTGAAAAAGATTCTGAGAGTGCTGGGGGAAATTTCTCTAAGAAAATACAAAGCAGACTCAGAATGCCCAAACCATGCAGGCTTAATCATAAAGAATGACTGCAGCTTGTGCAGACACTTAAATCAGCTTTAATTTAGATAAGTAATGGATCAATAGCAATGAAGCCAGTGTCAGGATGGATTTCAAATCAGGATAGTTACTCCAATGAAGAACCTGGCATCTCAGCGAGGCCCATTCATCCTGCAGTTTCTGTGAGGCTGAAACTTTGCTGCTGCTTTCTGAACAAGCTACTTTACCACATCAAGCTGCAAACCCTAATGCTGCATGTACACTTTCAGCTTTGGTACAGATGTACCTCAGTACAGAAAACAGACAGCAGGAATGCCATCAATCAGAGAACACTGCAAATAGCATTCAGCCAGCAGCACAAGGAAATCTGTTTTGAGTCAGGTCCTCCCAAACACTAACACTCTGGTCAGACACGATGATGGGACTGCTTCAGAGCTAGTACTACTAAAAATATTAAGAAAATAGGTGCTTTAAACCAGTCATATGCAGCAGAGCTCAGACCCTGTCATTGATACTGTCACATTTGGTGATGCTGCTGAACAGGCAATTCTGCTCCTCCAGCTGAAACCCGAGCAGGGAGAACCGGTCCTGCAGTGTGGGGGGCTGTCACCACTTCTGCTCCCTGCTGGGACCTCCATAAAAACCTGATGTTTTTAAACCAGTGGAAGTAGAAGGCTAGAAGCAGCTTTGAGGTGCTTCAAAATGTCTTCCATGGTAAGATGAATTGATAATTTCACACACTTTGTTCTCTCAGTTTGGCTGCCAACCCAATGGCTGAGCTATTACAACAGCACTGTTCTTATGTTATAGCCTCAAATGCACTCAAACCTAATTTAAGATCCACCTTTTGCTCTGAAGTTGAAACCATGCTAGCAGTGAAAATGAGGCTGACTGCATCCAAATCCACACTTACAAAATTAAAGGCAAGATTTCCTTAGCAGAGGATATCTTGGTTGTCAAATTTACAACCACCAGAGATCACACCCTCCCTCAAACCTTCACACTTGGCTTTCCTCTCTAACGAAAACAAAGATGGTTGCAATAAGCAACCATGGTTGTATTTTTTAATGCCATCGCTTTTTGTTTATGGGAAGGAAAAGGAGACTTATGACTTCCCTAGGGATAGTGCATTTCCAGTTATAGGAAAGGATAAGCAGATGTTGCTTAGCACCTCAAAGCCTTGTCTACAGAGGCACTGTATATACAGTTAATGAAAGTCCTGGCCTTAGACAGCTTCCAGTCAAAAAAGATGAAAGGATGGGGGGAAAAAAAAATATTATTCTCTTTTTAAATATATATCTATATATATGAAAGCAAAGAACCAAGAAAATAGGTCATTTGCCCAGGACTGGAAGGAAAGCCTGTAAATATGAGTTTAAACTGAATAACTCCCAAGTTTCAATCTGGTGTCATAAACCCATTATTTCTGCCAAAACAGCATATTAAGGAAATACCATAACTAACTAAACGAAGTGCAGACCAGCAGGATCATAAATAAAATACCATCTAGAAATGTAAGTATGAACAGTTCTGATTTTATAAAACTTTCTCTTGTGTGCAATTTGGCTGTTTTGCAGAAGCTGGCAAATATATGCTCTTGTACCAAAAAGTCATTGTGAAACAACCCCCTATTTTCATTTCTAATTATCTACCACAACACATTGATCCACGTGTGGACCACAGTCAAAACACTTTTCATGGCTGAAAATACTGAGAGAATTGAAACACAAGAGAGGAATTCCCTCCTGGATATAAAGGAAAAGGACAAGACTAATACATATCTAGAGAAGACTCAGGAAAAAGAGTTGAAAGTCTATCTGAGAGCTACTTGTAAATGCATTTTTTGTTGCTTATTTTATAGTTGTCTCCTCCAGAGACAATTGACTATATTGCAGTAAAAAAAAAAAGCAGTTATACTTCAAAATTCTCCCCTTTCCCATAGTATCTGTATTCTTCCAGCACTTCCATTTGAAGAAGTTTTTTTTAAAACAGAAACTGATTCTTTAAAAAACATTCTGTGGCAAATACATAAATCTCTCGTCCTCAGAGCCTGTCTCTTTAGGATTATTATAGATTAGATTATTATGGAAGGGAAGATTTAAATGTCTTATTTACCTGAACAGCATCATAATACATTTTCTTGCCATCTTCATCTGTCTTGTCTGACATCAGCCATGCCTTGAGCAGATATTCATAAAAGCTATCCCCAAGCCCTCCAATGGAGACATGATCTTAATAGGGAAGAAAGAGATTGAACAGCAATTTCATCTTCAGCCAGGACAATAAAACACAATTACAGTTTGAAACAGTGTATTTAATGATCTATTTCTACATCATCTTTAATAAACATAAGCCTGGAACCTCAAGAAAAACTTTACTGGTATATACAGAGAATTATTTCTTTTATTGCTATATTTTTAATCTAGCAGAAGTGCCATAGTTATTTAACATCCACAATGTGCCACAGGAGATCATGGCAAAGAAAAAAGCAATTTATATGTGTTAATTCTAATTCATGTAGTCTATTCCATACAAAACTGTGTCAAACTAAGTTCTTTTTTTTTTATTCTAAAAAGGAAAAAAAGTACAAAGTGCTCTCTGATTTGATAAAGGCTTTCCCTTCTTAATGTGCAGGCATTGCTCTTTTAGTCACTAACTTTTCATTTAAGTCACTTCATTAGAAAAGGCTTTTAGCTCCTTACTGCAGAGTTGAATTTCAGGTTATTTAGTGGTATTTCAAAATGCTGAGCAATACGTTTAAAAATAATACTACATTTCTGAACATCTGACTGCTCTCAGAACTCAGCAGTGGTTTGGAAGGAAAAAAAAAGGACTTCACCACATCTACCAAGGATTGTTCCTGTAATGCTGCTTTATTCTGCCCTATGCTTAGTATGTGAAACGATCTGGTACTACAGATGCTGTGATTATTCAACTGCACAATTTAGGACGTGATTCTGTAAACCTAACACCACACAAGCTGGTCACTCAACATCAGTTGCACCAGTGATAGGGAATTTAATGATGCTCTCAGCTGCTTGTAGAGTGTTGCACCCACTTGCTGTCCAGGAACCTAAAAGATTCTTGACAAAATTTTGATGGGTTATCATGATTTCAGCCTAGATCCACATAATACATGAAATACTACAATTATATATACATGTGAAGTGTTTTTCTAAGTTCCATTAAGAACAGTAGCTAGAGGTTTGCTTTTGAAACTTGGCGCTGCCTGGTAAAATTAAGTGATTTGGCATTTATTGAGTCTTCAGTGAAAATTTTCGAAGTGCTTTACCAGGATTACTCATTTATAACTGTTAATTTTACAGCAAAGGAGGGATCTGCTAATTCCACTCAAGAAATCCAGGAAGGAGATGTCATTACAGAGATCACACAAGAAGTCCCTGAGTCACATCACAAAATTCTGGCCATGAAAAAATAAAAAAAAATCTGCATGGGATGATCCAGACTTATAAAGTGAGATGCAGAAGGGTTAGTGGTACTGAGCTCACACTTCCTGACACCTAGCTCTGATCTTAGCTTCAAAGTTATGCCTCTGTTGGTGGAATTCAAAAGAACACAGAGAATTTATTTTTATTCTCCTTTGTATCTTCTCTCCATGGAAGGCCTCCTATCACCTCCCAGACAGGTTGCAAAGACATGCAAATGTAGAGGATACACATCTGTCTGTTCGAACTATATTAACAGTGTCCTTTTCCTCCACTAGCCTGTGACATGCAAAAAATAATTTCGTTTTCTGAACGTATCCTATCCCTTTGCCTACCAAATATATTCTACTACCAAACCTGGCTTTCAAATGGCTTTTTTTCCCCTTCCATCCTCTTTTGAATGAGATATATTGAAATTCTGGGAAGACCACACCATTTTTTAATTAAATGTTCATGATCCAAAAGGAAAAGAGGTTTCTTAAAACAATGAGAACATTTCCTACGATCAAAGGCTGATCTTTGAACAGCAGCATTTAAATGACCTTTACAGTTTCCTAAATAAATTACCATAGAAACCTCTGACATTTGCAAACTAAATAGCACAAGCAGAGTTTCATCAATAATAAGCCCTGTTATTATATACATTATTGCAGTAGACAAATCCAATTGACGCATGCTGCAGCAAATCACTGTCAGTTTACTGTCAAAATAACAAGGGCTAAATGAATTTACAGGAACAATGGCAGAGATCCAGCAGTGGCCTTCACAGCTACAGCACTGCTGGAGAAGAAATGTACACAAACCACTCCTCCCTCCCCACTTGACGTTTGAGAGAAAATATTTCTGTCTTGTACCAGTTGAGGGTCTTGGTTGTTTGGTTTTTCGCTTCTGTTGTAATCAACTGAAAACAGCCTAGAAAAGCAATATCAAAAAACACATCTTTCAAGTCTCACATTCTGATCTTCTCTGTGGGGAAAAAATTAGTTATTTAGTGTTGGTGAATGGAGGCAACTGATATGGAAGAGATGCAACAAGATGGAACTTGTCTCTGCAGGTCCAGTATGCCAGGGACAGACCTGCATCAACATCTGTGCCCATCATTCACAGGCACAGGAAACTGTTTATTTGTCAACACTGCATGCTGTTGGACAGCAAAGCTTGTGTATGCTATAAATTTTTCTGTGCACACCAACAAAAACTGGCATTTCATGTGAATGGGGAGTGCTTAAGATGCAATTATACTAGAAATATGGAAATAACAAAGGCCATAAGGCAGAATAAGTGTTTTGACTGCTTTAAAATATATAAGGCAGAGCAACTAACTGCCTCAGCCACTAGAAAGATCTGCTCTTATGAAGCATCAAAAAGCTGCTTCTGTGGCTAACAGAAGCCAAGAGATGAGTTAACTGGACCTGGCTCACAGCTGCTGAGATTGTCTCTAACCAAACCCAGTGCCTATGGCTGTAGGATCAACATTTCCACTGGGAAATGTAAGGAAGAAAATAATAGAAAGGCACTGACTTGCATGAATAGGAGGATGGTGGCAGACTGAACCTAAGCAGAAAAAGTAGAAAAAGCAGTGAAGTCTCTAGAATCATGATCCTGCACACTGTGCAGGCTTTTGACGTAAAAGAAAACAGAAAAAGCAACGAACTACAAGAAAAGGTTCAGTCATCAGGAAGGGGCTAAGGAATTCAAGTAATTCAAGTATTTTATACTCTTTTCCTTCTAACTTTGGTATCTTCAGTACTGGTTCCAAGGGGATTAATGCCATGACACATTTCTGTTTAGTTTTCTTCCACAGTTGGTGGCATTAACAGAAATCACAGCTGGTATTAACTGGAAAGACTTGTCTTATTATTTTTTCTCTTCAGTGGAGGCACACAACTCTGAAAATGTGGAATTTGATTCAGACAAGCTGATAATGCTCCCTTACACAGCTAGTTCAGAGAGCACTTTAGATTTTTGAATAAGAGACTTCTGTAGTCCACGAATTCCTTTCCAAAGTCATGCATATTCATACATTTTCCTGCTTCCACAAGCCATACTGAAAGCTCAGAAAAACTGTATTAAAATACAGTAAGTAAGATTACTATTTGTATATTTGTAGTACTTTTTACATTTTATAGAACCTCAGATACAAAGTGAGTTTCTAGATGTTATTGAAGTTCTTTATAAATATATATATATATATATATATATGTAAAACATGTAACAGTGACTGAAAGAAGTTAACGACTGCAAAGAGCACACTGATAGACAGGTCATAGCACCAAAAACTTCAGCTACTTACGCTGGCCCCACTGGCCACTGCTGGGATTCAGGTAGTTGGGGTAAAGGCCCTCTGGCTTATCCAGTCGATTTAGAACTTTTCGGATATTCATTACCTAGAGGAAGGTACAGAACACTGAGCGCTGATCCATTTTCCCCACAAAATACAAGAGTGTAAATATGCCTAAAAATAACCCCCCGATCTTATTCAACTCATACACCCAAAGACCTCTGTGCAATCATATCACTGTTGAAAAAGCTGATACTATCATGCAAACAAGTTCCTGAAAGCCTCTGGAGTTTCTGTGTCAACTGTCAGCAGTGAAACAACACAACAGGAGCAAGCTCCAAAGTTCATGACTTGCCATGAAGAGTACCTCCCTTCTTCACAGGATACTGAAATTCACTGAGGCTATTTGCCTTAACTAAGCTCAGTTATGTCAGCATTATATTCCTTGTACACCTAAATCAGAACTGCTATTAAGCTTAATAATAACAATTGTAAATAATAATTTAAAAATATTATCACCTAGTTCAGATGTGGAAGTGAACTGTAAAGGAGTTTTGCCTGGAAAGGAGAGCATGGCTGGGACTGACTGAGCTTTATACAACCAGCTAGCCCAGCAGCAGGGACCCAGGCAGCCCTGAGCACTCTGCCGGCACTGCTAAGGAGCTCACTACAAATGAGATGCCCGGGGAAACAATTACAGTCCAGATGCTCAGCAGCTGGAGCCATCCAGCAGCACAATCCACTGCAGAGCACATGAAATGAGTTATACTGAATTTTAGAATTCACAGAAAAAGCAAATGTAGCAGCTTGGGAGAACGAGGATCCTGAGTACTGCAGGCCAGAAATTGTAACAAAAAGGTACTGACAGCTTCATTATAAACCCGAGTGCCTAGAGACCCCAGTGAAGTAACTACTGAAAGAGAAGATAAATTAACTTATACCAAGCTGCAGGAGGATTTCTGTTGTGGTACACAAACTGCCTCTTGCATCTTGACATTATTCATTGCCCAAATGCAGGCTGCAACGAGTCCTAGACCTCAATTAATGAGTTTTTCTATGAATACTTTCATGCAAAGCTTATTCCAGTGTTTCTTCTTCTTTATCAAGTGTACCAGCCCAGGAATGGTTTGCCTCAGAGGTCTTTGGAATTGCAATCTCTAAAGGGTTTTAAGAACAGCTTAATAAACAGATTTTCAGCATCTTGCAGCTAGAGCATGATGCTGAAACATGTGTAGGAGAACCATGGGCTAGAATTTTTAGGATACACACTTTCACTGTCTCTTAGTAGAACAGATGTTATGCATTGAATTACCATAAAAGTCAAAAGAGAATTAACTTATGTTGTCAATTTGTTTCTGGCTATTCCTCAGTGCGGCCACCCCCTCCCCATCCACTCCCCCTCCCCAGTTCAAATTTAAGAGAAACTGTCTTTAAATTTACCCCTAAATACATGAAAATTGCTAGGAGTTTGCTTCACATAATTTATTCCAATGCTGAGAATGGTACTGCAGCAAAGCCACTCAGTCCTTACCCAATAATAATTTTAGAATTGACTATTGCTTTTAGACCTGTGCTAAACATTTGGAGTCTCATCAATAATTAGATTATTAATTTGATAATATCAGTTTTAGCTAACATGGGGCAGCTGCAGTAAGAATACAAAATCAAAACAAGTCTAAGTTTTAATTAGGAAATAAAAAGAAGATAAATGATAAAGTGTATTATGAAGAACAGGATTTGCTGGCTATTAGTACACAAAAAAGCAAAGCAAAATTGTTCAGGTGGGATTTGAGGGAAGGAGGAGTTCTTTCCATGGTTCATGTAAATAAAAAGTATCCAGAAGACAATGTTATCAAATTTTGGAAGAGTTAGTATGCACAACAACTGTTTTGTCTACGCATGTGATTTTTTTCCTTCCCCAAAGAGAATTCAAAGTATATTTCTGATAGGTCAGTGCAACAGAAGGGCTTTCTGACCTCACTGACAGCAGTGATATTATACAGCAGTATGAAGAATAAACTTGTTGAAATCATCATGGTGCTTTGCTTTCTCTAGACATCAGTTATTATCCCGAATATAATGTCAGGTTTTGTTTACACCCCATTAAGTAAAGAACTGAAGAAAGCTCTACAGTCTGATTGTTTCATGTGATACTAATTTAGAACATAAGCAGAAACTAAATGTTTTATGGGGCCATACACAAGAATACACATCAGAATAATTTTGGAGGAGATTTTTGACTTTTTAATACAAAACATGCTAAGGTGATTAGGGAAAATGTGACAAATGCTTACAACTAAGGAAAATCCAAATCTCTCCCCATTCATATGACAAATATGTGATTTTCTTTTACAACATGATTTTGACAGAGCAGTCTAACCTTTTCAGCAAAGACAGGGTTTCCAGACAGGTGGCTCAAATGTACAAACTCCAGATGCAAAGTCCCAAATTCTGCCAAAATGCTGCTTCCGCCAGAGGCCCACGGCCAATTTCGACCGATTCCGCTAAGATGGGGGGAAGAAAAAGACAGAAAATAATCATGAGCATCTATAAGGCAATGCTAATGAAATATAATATAATATAATATAATATAATATAATATAATAGTAGCTATATCGTTATCATGAGAAGATAATTAATCTACAATGTACTTAACATATATGTAGGGAGCCATGCTTCAGCAGCCTTCCATGATTTCACCACAGGTCCTTAAATTACTTCAGTCCAGCTCTGCTCAGGCTGTAAAGTTGTTTCTTGCAACAACCCAATCTTTTAGCTCACAAATGTCTCCAATTCACTTATCACTGTATTATTTCATTGCAGAATATCATGTTTAAAGACATGACAAAAAACCACTGACTATAAGAAAACATTCTCATACTTCACTTGTTTTTCCCCTGTACTTAACACAGCACGCTCCAATTCTAACTCTAATTTCTACAGTGCAATTGTTTATTAACTTAAAATAATGCATATCTACAGAAGAGGCTTTAAGTTGAAAGTACAGCATGCAGCATATCCTTCCTAATACATGAGAATTTAATAGGGTAGGATGAATATGTATTGTCTGTCTGGGCACTCTTACCAGGATGAGTAACTTCAGTTTTAATTACGACCTAAAGATACTTCACAGCAAAATTAATCTTAGGATTTGCGTTGAGAACAGACAAAAGCACGCTTATTGCTAAATCCCCACTAGAAACTACTGCTGGTTGAGGCTCAGTACCGCAAGTCTACTGAAGTTTCATTACAAAAAGGTGGTTTTGTTTTTCCCCTTGAAATTTCCAGCAGCAATATTCAGAAAAAAACCCTGAAATTAAAGAAAAGCCAGCCAATATTCCAGAGCATCTAGGTGAATAATGACATATTGGATGGGCACATTATTAGGATGAATATTACATATAAATACACTTATTAGGTACCGGAATGTCTTCCTCATTTCCAAGTTGTAAACAGTATTAAACACAAACACACCCATATATAAACAAAATTTTAATTTTACTTTTACACATAAGCAGCCACTACAGTCATCAATTAGCAGGTGAGAATAGGGCATTCTTCCTGAGTTAAAATGTGACTCAAAAAACCCAAAACCAGCAAAAAACCCAAAAAATCATGATGGAAGTTCTCAGATAAGTTTAAATCTCTTCTTTAAAAGATCATCTATAACTGAAGTTTAACCAGTACATGGAAATTAAGACTCCATTAAATCAATTTCCCCATTAAGTATATTAACATGGTATTCTGAGACTTCTGCCAGACACACACAATAAAACCAAGTCATTAAACTTTAAAAGCAGAGAAAAGGCACAGAGATCACAAAGGAAAGAGATCTGATGAGGCTCCCCTGGCTGACCATAAAGGAGCAAGAGGCTGGGACACATGGAAGTCCTCTGATGTAAATAATTGCCCAAAAAGTGTTTCTGATCTTCATAGCTGCAGACCAAAATCAATGACACAATGAAATCAGGGTACGGCAAAGATGCACACAATCCCAACTTGATATGGTATTCGTGTGACTGAAACAGAACACAAGTTTTATGGGATCTTAATCTCATTTTAAGATCTATCTTACAAAGATCAGTGTACTTTTTATATAGTGAAGAGAAACCCACACCTGGTTTACAAGCTGTCTGCACTTCAATCTACTGTGGCTTGGAATTTTTTTGAATGGTAACATAAAAGCATCAGACATTACAGAAAACAAGATCAAGGTGAGTACTGCAGACAACACGTCTGGAAACCTCTTCTGTACAGTCTGAAGAACTTACAGACTGGTTATTCACCCAAGAACAGACCCCATCTCTGGTACACACCATCTCAAGTTCTAACTGCTGATTTCTAGATGAAAATATCTTGTTTCCAAATCACTCAGATTAAAAGAGCTGACATAAAGTTCACAGTAAGAAAAAAAACCCTCAGAATTTTGAAAAGTTACCATGTTATGGTGCAAATGGAAAAAGCACACGTGCTTTGTTTCTATCAAGTTTCTCAATCAATCTCAAAGTGAAAGCATTGAGTTGTTCCTGCAGGAAGGCATCAACCAAAATTGACAGAAAATGTAATAGAGTCCCTACTTGCACTCCACCCCAGTGTCTGCTGATATCAATACAACCTGCCAGAACACTTTGATGTAGTGTGTTTTGTTAACAAGGAAAATTTCCAAACACAGCTGTCCAAAGGTTTTCTGCATGCAGCAACGTGTTTCACCGTGAGTGGAAGATTCTTCTTGTTTAAGATCGTTCAAAAATTACAAACTTGCATTCTTTTCTCTTAATGCAAAAAAATAGTAGAAATAAACATCTGTGTTACATCTTACATACTATTTAATGTAGCTTTCATTTTTTTCAGTTGGGTGAGCTGGTTAGGAAGAAAACACATCAACATATTTCTGGTAAATCTGCCAAATAACAAGTTTATGTGTTGGCTTAGTCTCAGACGTGAGCCCTGTCAAAACTGACAAGCTTATTTCAATAAGTGGTAGAACCCAGGATTTGCACTTCAGTCTCTGAACTATTTTTCATGCAACCTATGGATGCTATGGATGTCTGGTATTCTCTCACATCATAGAATGGTTTGGGTTGGAAGGGACAGGAAAAACCACCTGCTTCCAATCTCCCTGCCATGGGCAGCGACACCTTTCACTAGACCATGTTGCTCAAAGCCCTGTCCCACCTGGTCTTGACCACTTCATGCCACAGCTTCTCTGGGCAACTGATTCCAGTGTCTGTCCACTCTCACATTAAAAAAATTTCTCCACAGTATCTAATCTAAACCTAATCTCTTTCAGTTTAAAGCCATTCCCCCTTGTCCTATCACTACCTGCCCTTGTCAAAAGTCCCTCCCAGCTCCCTTGTAGACCCCTTTAGGTACTGGAAGGCAGCTGTGAGGTCTCTCCAAAGACTTCTCCAGGTTGAACAGCCCAGTTCTCTCAGCCTGTCTTCGTAGGAGGGGTGCTCCAGCCCTGATAATCTTCATAGCATATCTTTTATCTTTGGGAGCAATGGAACAGGTAAGTTTTCCATATTCCCTCACAGTAGTTGGAACACTCACAGTAGTGCTTCTGATTCCATTTAACTCCATCCTTATTTTAAGATGATAGTCCAGTGTGCACTATGCAGACAGTCAGCTCCTCAAGAGACATTACTAGAGACCAGGAAATACTCAACAAAGCTTTCAGCATACAGAATGTGACAGATTTTACACTTGGATCATTTTTGATTGGGAAAGTAGACTTTGACTTTCGTTTAACAGTATCTTGGCTTAAAAAAAACCCGAGGAAATGAAGAGGGTGCTCTTCTTTCAACCCTGCCCTCCCCACTCTCCAAATCCTAAATATTGTATACTTCTAAACAGAATAGAACTTTAAAAAGAGAGAACCTGAACAGAACAAACTATATGGAAAAAGATATCTGTGTCAGGGATTATAAACAATAAGTACATTTATAAATTACTTGAGGTGCCCTAGAAAATAACATGCAATAAATAAATCTAACAGCTCAGCAAATCTTAATAAGTAGGCATAGCAAAATACTGATTTCTGCCCATGCATGAGACAACATAACCATGCTCCCAACCCAGACATTTTTCAAGCTCTTCACCATTACCGTTATTGGGGTGAACAAAAACTTCTGAAAAGTTACAAAAAGCAATGCTAAGTACCTATTTACTCTTCAGCCATAAAGTCAATGCTGGATATCTCATTACTCTTCAGTTATGAAGTTATGCACTGGCTTCCTGAAGTCTTGAGATGCAAACCTGAGTCTCTGGTCAAAGGTTTGATTTCTACTCTCAAGTTTTAGCAAACCTATGTAATGTTGCAAGTTCCTACATGGTTTTTTTCCTGGGGCTGTCCATTACTTAAGTCAAGAAACTACAGCAGCAATCTGAACCCAAAGAATGATCAGGGCATTTGAAGGATCCTCCAAAGGTGGTTTATGACTCTGTGCCAAACTTATGTGCAGATCACTCCTCCCAATCAAAGCAAAACTTGTAAATTTTTGCATCTTATTTTCACTCAGTTTAATAGTTTAATGTCACAAATGTCTTATAAGCTCACAAATGCACTTTTCAGAAAGAGATGGAGGACAGCAAAGGGGGACAGGTATTATACTCTTTATATTAGTTGCATTCCTTTACCGTGCTTTCTTTTTGTAATTTACTTTGCCCCTGATTTTTTCAATTTTTCTTATGTTGATACTCACTACAACCTGTACTAAGTGTCAGTCATCGACTGACATCAGAGTTAGAAACAGAACTCTTACCATACACTTCAGGAAGGAAAGAGGGAAGGAGACACACTACTCAAACTACTTTGAAGATCCAGATGAGTACTAAAATAATTTCAGTTTACAGGGCAGTATTTTAACCTATCTCAAATCACTGTGTCTAAAATTGTATATTTTACACTGCATAAAACACACAAAAAATTTCTGAAACTTATTCACAGAACTTCAGGATTTATTATAACTAGTATTATGTAAGTAAGACAAATTTGAAGTGAGGATCTGGATCAGAGAAGCAGGATCAGCACTGGTTTATAATATTTCTGCCTGATTTTACAAATTTTGTTTCTGGACACTGAGTGCCATAGAATCTGAAAACCAGTGTTTGTAATTCTACTGTCATTCATTCTTTGGAAACATGAGCCTGAATGACCTGGGCTGCTGGTAACCCAGGTCAGTGTTTTTCCAGCAGACCATTGTTGGTCCATCTGTACATAAGAACAGAAAGTATGAGATCACTAAGTCTTTTAAAATGTACAGAGTGTACCAAGAGAGGGAACCACAGAGGAAGTATATGTATTCAAAGGTTGCTTTTTAAAAAATTACTGCAATTCAGAGGCACAACAATATTTAAAAGAGTTTTTAAAAATTACACTACATCCCCAATATATATAAAGCAGCAGATAATTTTCAACTGAAAGGGAAAGCAAATCCTCAGGGAAACCACACAAATACTTCAAAGGGTCAAAACACTTATCAAAATTCTTGTCATCAGTGAGCACAACTGTTTGTCTCTGCAGACAACTTGTTTATTATACCCCAACCTTTCCTGGAGGATGCCAGGACAGCTCCACAAGCTGGAGGCAGAGCAAGAAGTCAGAATTTCAATATTTAATGCAAAATGCACCAGCACAGCATAATAGTCAGTATCCTCCTGCAGACTTAACCGTAAAAAGGTGAAAGGCCAGAATAAAAGAGACCCAGCAACAACAATGTGAAGTGTCCAAGTACCGCTGTTGAGAAAGGTTTTAGAATTAAATATGAAAATAACTCCCAACAGCCCCTTTGGACTTCACAAATGCTAATTTTTTTCTGTAAGAAACTACCCTATGATTGTGGGTGAAAATGCAAAACACTATGACAGAGAAATGAGAAGATGGCACTGAGAAGGGTCCATTGAAATTCACCAGAGCTGGAGCATGCAGGCTGTGCCTCATACTACCAACAATGCTGAGGGGCCAAGGAGGATCTGCCTGGAAAACACAGCTTGTGACTGGAATTGGTTAGGCTTAACCCTGTTTTAAGAGGATTTCTGCAGGAGCAGAGTGCTGCCCAGGCCAGCCTGCAGAATCTGGTTTATGTCACCCCACACTACCAGCAGCCCCTCAGACATCCAGGAGAGAGAGGGACCTTCCGAAATGGAGGTTGAGAAACAGGCAGACAGTGTTGCAATGGACATGCAAACTTCCCTGCAGCTTTTCCCTCCCAGCACCCCAGGATGCACTTCATGTTTCTCCTTGAGTCTTAAGCCCCAAGCAAACATGCCTTGAAAACTGAAGTAATGTAGAATTATCAAGGTTTTCCTGTCAAAGAAAACCACAAATTATCCCCCGCTTTTTCCCCCAAAGGAAGCCTGTGGTCCCCAGATAATTTTGAAAGCATAATATGATCGCTTTTCCATGTTTCAGTCTTAAAATTATGACCACATGCCATTTGGCTGCACAGATGAAATCCCACACTGTAATTCAGCAGACAGATGCTGTGTGCCAGCTACAGGTCTGACCACGAGAGAAGGTTGGGAAATGTGAGAGCACTGAAACTCCAGCAAGGGTACTCACAGAAATTAATCTCCTTGGGGCTCCCCTGATAACCAATACAGGGAGATAACAGAATTAAATCACTTCACAGAGGAGATTAAACTGAAGATGGCGTCTTTCCTGTTAGAGAGTAAACCCAGGGAGACCAGTCTCCTACAGTTACCCCTTGCCAGGTGCCCAAATCTCCAAATTTCAATTAGCTTCAGAGGTACCAGATGGGGTTTTTAACTCTCTACAGGCTAATACACATAACAAAAGGGAGGACTGGAGATAAACACTCTGTAATGTTATATTTTAAAATCTTTAATTACTTAAAGAAGTTTTTTCCTAGCTCACAATTTATCTTTAATGATTTTTTCAGGAACTAGATCATTTTTAAGGCCTGTTCCAATCCAAACCATTCTACGATTCTGTATTTCAATCCAGTAAGAACAATCTCCAAGGGCACAATCCATTTTGGCACAATTGGCCATTATTCCCATGTCTTCCTTTTATAAAAAGTCAGTATAAATACACAGTGTCCAGTCACAGCATTTCTAATGAAGTGTTTATATATTGCAAAAGCCTTCAGTCTATTTCTTTTCTGTCACTACCAGTGTTTCATAATATTTTAATTTAATTAAATCAACTAAGTCTCCTTAGAACAAACAAAGAGAGGTCAGTAAACCATCATGTTTTTCATTGACATACTCAGGATCTATTTGTGATTTTAAACAAAATATATTTAAAAGATGAAGTTGCTACAGAGCCATAGATGACACAAAATACATCAAAATGCTAAATAAAACTTAATTGCTTTCAGAACTTCCTAGGCAAATGATTGAACTCAAACCCCAACAATTAATATGTTCTAAATATACAAACACACTCAACACAAAAATAAGCAAATACTGGGGAAAAAATATTTTATGGATACTGCAGTGGTATCCTCTGGAAGAGTACTCTAGGATAACCCTGCTGGAGCAGGAAGGTTGGACCAGACGAACCACTCCGGTCCCTTCCAACCTGACCCATTCTGTGATACGTGATCCCCTAGCAAAGGGAGACAAATGGCAGCCAAAAGGATAATTCTCAGAGGCCATTTTCGTAGAGTATCTAATGTTTCATGCATTATTTAGGATTGCCACATCTGAGAATACTTTCATAAGAATAATTTTTTGGATTGCCCTGAATGGATCCATTTGTCAATGTGTCACAAAAAAACCCAAAGAGTGGCTTCTTCTCTTCCCAGAAACCAATGCTGATCATTAGACACACATTCCTTCCTAACAACTTGCTGAGAGGCTAAATCCAATACTACAGACCACACTGGGGGAGTTATTGGATGATCTGCTGTTAATACTTTTTAGAAGAGATTCCCTTCAAACTCCTGTGCTACATCTTTCGCCTTTTAGTACTGCAGCTAACTAAGAATGCTAATAAACTATGCTGCATGATTTGATTTATTAAGAAGCTGTTAAGAAAACTTTTAATTAGAGGTTCATATTTTAAAGCAAAATTAAAAAACAAACCCAACTACGGAACACACAGGCCACGCTTGCTGAAGTTTCAACTGCTCTATTTAATAAATTACATGCTCTAAAGATTTTTTTTTAATTTACTTCTTTCTCCCCCACCCCCAAAGTACAATATATAGGATCTTGGTTTAAGGGCTTGTCTTGACAAGCGCTGGAACTGATGATTTATTTAACACTTCAAAAATACTTAATGCGCTTTTGTTTTCCCCATAACTGGTAAATCATCCTTGTTTGAGAGCAGAAAGAAAGGTACAGAAATCCCATGTTTGCACACACCACTGGCACTCAACTCTTCCACCCAAGTCTCGTGGTGGGAGCTGCCGAGGCAGGGTCAAACTGAGGAATCTGTGACAGGACTTGCACAGTAACTGCGTATTTCTAGACCCAGTAGCAAGTGTGAATATCTTCTTATCCAACTTCCAGTAAATGACAATTAACTTTTTGCAGGCTTAGGTGGTCTCAGAATCACCCAAGGCATCCAGACTCCTGCTGCAGCTCTGACTTTTCCACGGTATCCCTTCTCTGAGACAGGAAAATGATTATAATCTGGTCAAGCACCTCTCATTCACTGTCTCGACAGCTGAAAAAGAAACTGAAAATCAGCTAGCAAGCCTAGAGGGCAGTTTTTGATGTCTGTTTTATTCCTCATTTTAAGGAGGATCATGTAGGCAAATTTTAACAGCTGGTTAGTTTTTCAGCTGTGACAATAAATGTGTTAACTACTGCCCTTGCCTAACCACTGCCCAGCTGGCAGCTTCCTGCTCAGCCCAGCTGCCCTCTCTGAAGACTGGCTGATATCAGCCATTACCTGGAGAGGTGATCTCTAGGGATGCTGATCTAGCAGGAGGAGGCAGACACTGAATTAGCGACATCAGCAGCACCAGGAGGAAGACTAACACAAGTGGTTACTCAATTTTATGGGATGACAGGGAAAAAAAAAATTTCTACATATATCCTCAATGTCAGACAAAACATGAATGTTTTTTTACTGCAACAAGTGAGATAATGAAGAGGCATAGCCTCAAGAGCTATTTAGAGAGCATTAATTCTGTCTATTTGCCTATTCACATGTAGTTCTCATTAATATATGCTGGTCTCCTGGCCACTTCAGTGATGCCAGGGCAGGAGATGCATCCATTCATATTGCAGACACATGCACATCATCATGTGTCTGGAAATGAGAGTAGAAAAATCAGATTGCTGTGGCTAACTGTTCATCATTTGAGAAAGTACCAGCACAGCCCCAAAAAGATGCTACTACGAAACTGGTTTTAGAACAAGATCACTGCTTTTCTCCATGGAGTTCATCAGGTCCTTCAAAGGCAATGTTTGTAGTTACATTTTTCGAGAAGAAAAGTTACCCTCCTCCCAGCATTTTTGCCTTTTATCTTTATGAGGAAACATACCCAGAGACCTCTAGAGCTGCCCTAGAATGGTCACTGGCTCTTTACTGTACTTTCCGGCAAAAAGGTAAAATGTCCAAATGTTATTCAGTGGACTGATCTTCACTATGGTGACCACCTAACAGGCAATTTCTCTTGAAACTGGACAGAACAGAGACTGAAGAGCACTATTAATGTAAAAGCAGAAAGTGAGCAGGAGGTATATGAAGTACAAAATTTTCAGTACCAGCCTGTGCTATGGCCTCTGCCAGAACAGTTCCCCACCTCCCAGAAGGATCAGTCACCTGTGGTGAACACGGGGGAGGCAAGAGAGTTCTGTCTGCTCCATGTCCAAGTCATTCTACATGAAAGCCCACTAAATATTCTCCGTGGTGAAATGCATCTGCTCATGATTAGGTCAGAGTAGTGATGGCTCCTGGGGAACACTGAAGTGAGAGGACGTTACAGTGAATGGAAACAGCAGACAGGGAGCAGGAGAAGCCAAGACCTAGATGGAGACCAAAATGCCAGAGGGAACCAAGATGAAGAGGAAACAATCTCATCTGCCTCTGGAGAGCAGCAGAGAATAAGCAAAGGCCAGTGAAATTGCCTGTGGGAAGACCATGCTTTACTGTACGCACTGAAGTCTGACAGCTGCTGAGAATAAAAATAAATCACCTCCTCCATGGGCTCCAAAAGCCACCAGACACCATCATATACTTCTTTTGTAGTCTGATACATGGTTTTTGGACATCTGGATCTACTGATACTGTGTCTATTGACACTTAAAATAATCAGAGTATCTTATTTTTACACAACAGTCCATTCAGACTGTTGGCCTGCTTTGTTTACATCAAAATCCTGTAACATTTCTCTGTGGAAAAACACTGCATTTCTTTAGGATTTTACAGGCAGGGTTCATACAACCCTTTCCTTATGGCTGTCTGCCCTGTGACACTTCTCACATTACTGGTGCTCTAAAGGGGCATCAAAGCTTGTGGAACTGGCACTCTGTGGCAAACCAACAGAGCACGAAGTTTACATCTACATGCCCACATGGAGGAGTAGGAGAAAGAGAGAGACAATTAGTAGTCAGGCATTGCATGATCTTAAATATCACTATGACACATGTCAAGTGTTTAAAGGTAATTTTCAGTGTCACCATCTAGAACTGTACTAAAACTGTACGTGTTACCATAATAATTTCTGATAAAAGTTATCTGAGCACAGCACAGACTTACATGTCTCCCACAACACGCTAATGAATAAATGAAACAATTCGTGCTTCCTATTACTTCATATACTAAGGTTTAATTAATCAATTCCAAAGGCTAAAAAAGCACAAGGGAATAGAACACAACAGAGCAACACCAGAGATAATAAGTACTAGCATGGACTACTTTTAATCAGGTCCCCAAAGAGAAGTGAAAATAACAGGAAATGAAAGTAATGAATGGAATTTCAAAGCTCTGCCATCCATGTGATAAGTTAAGACAGAATAAAAGAAGGTGGTATTAGAATGAAATTCCCTACTGTAGCAAGTGCTGTAACTCAGTGTTACTGACAGTCGAAAACCTTACAAAGCCAAACCCAAAGAAAAAAACATCCTAAGCAAAGCAAGAAAAATCTAACTCCTGCTTCTGAGAAGCAGATTCACTGGGCAGGAAGATAATTAAGAATTTCGGAAGAGTCTATGAGAAACACCATTTATCTCTGTTCTTGTCATCTCTACCATGCCTTTTAACACTAAAAGACAAACGAACTGTTTAAGTTTAAAGCTTATTTCAGAACTTCACATCTCACATTAAGACTGCTTGCTGCCTTAAAACCGCTGTAGCCATGGCATTCAGCATTCTTGCTGTACTCTAGTCAGTACATCCCTCTGCAAGACTCTGCTCCCTGTTCTACATCACTTTTCCAACATTTAACTTTTAGGTTATCCTTTCTTTTTTCCTGAGGATTTGGTATATATATTTGCTCCCCTCCACCCTGATCAATTCATTAACTTCTGACTTCAGTTAGTTTCTATCCCACATCAGAATTCCTTTACTAGTAACCGATGTTCAAGTTTCACTAAATTGTTCTTTTGCTATATCAATTGCATTGCCCAGGTGCAAAGACATGTTAGTAACTTCCTCTGTCTGTAAAATAATTTGTTATGAGGATGAGTGTTGAGCATTTGGAGGTGACTAGGTAACAGAAATAGGGTTGAGAATTGGTGTTAGAACCTGGAAATTCCCTATTTCTTTTTTTTCTTCTCGATGTGCTTGTTGGGCTTTTTTTTGGCTGATCTCTTCTTTTCTGGCTCCACAACTCTCCTCTTGCTCCCCCAGTCAACTTCCTTGTTATGAAATATCCTTTCTTTTACCGCCAGTCACTAGAGATCAAGCTGTCTCCACACATCCTCAAGTGGAAGGCAGCGAGATGTGTCTGATGGAGATCCTGCAACAGCAGTCCCTTCCAATTCCAGACACTCCCAACCCAATCAAGGGTATTACTGTACTGAAACATTGTGAAAACAATGGCTTCTCTATCAGAAGGGCTGTAGTCAGGTTTTCAAGAAAAGCCACTGCTGATCTTCTGGACAGGACAAAATCCCAGTATTTGGTCTTTTCAGTCTGATGAGGACTTAAAAGAACAGGTAAAGATTCAAAGCACAGATGGCAAGTGACAGCTATATGTAATTTCTCTGCCACTAATTTCCACTTTCCCACTTTCTGGTACTAATTTTTCAGTACCCAAAATAATACTAATCTCAATCTCAGTCATTTAAAATATATCTGTATCATTCTCGTCTATACAGTTCATATGCATTCCTTATCATCAGGTAGTAAATCCAAAAAGTGGATTTAATCTTTTGCTTCTCTGAACTCAATTAGCTGGTATTAGCTTCTCGTGTCATGAAAGTATTTTATCTGGGTTCACAGTCATTCAGGTTAAAAAGTCTTTCAAAGCATCTAGTCACATTTATTGTGCTTGATGCCGCCCGTGGTGCCATTAAATGCTTGAATCATAGAACCAAAATCATTACACTAACTGCATGGCTCCGTTATTAAAAATAATGGGCTGACAAGCTGCAAAGGTCTGTTTCAAACCATTTTGTAGCTACCAGTCATTGCAAGGAGCCTACGTCAAAGGCTTGCTGACTGACAGTCAATTATTTCTCCTTCTAATACAGCTGCTGCATCAACAGTGGTTTCAGATACTGGACAGCTTGTCACAGGACTTGCAGCTGTGATATTTATCGGATATTAACATTAACTTAACAAATGCTGTAAATTACACTTGCATATGCATTTGCAGATATGTGTATCAATCTAAACATGCACAATACAGAGACACCACTGCTGTCGAGGGAAACCTCTCTTCAGTATCTGCTGTCACAGATGCTGTGACAGCTGTATGAAGCTCTTCTGAAATGGCATTCTGGTTCACTGAAAGGGACAGCTACCCCAGATCAAAAAACTGAAGTAGTCTTTTTCAGACTAGTGTTTTGAAAGACATAATCTGTTTTGACAAATGCTTTAAGAAAAGTATAAATGTCCTCTTCTTCCAGTCTGCTTCAATCTTCTTGTTTCTCTTTACCAACACATTGCTGTGTCATATAAATCCCTTTGTTCTGGGATCAGATAAACATTTGTTTTTCTCAGTGCCAGTCACTAAGGCCTTGATCCTTACTCACAGCCAATAGAAAGACCAGTGGTTGCTTCAACAGGCACTGATTGAGCATTAAGATCCTGTAGCTGTCATTAAAACTGCTGCAGAGACAGTAAGTCAATACAAGTGCAGGGAATCCCTGCAGCCAGACTGAAATACCAGTATCACTGTATAAATCCTTTCCATTAACACCGTGCAGATTTGGGAACTGAGAGCTGGTTCTCTTCCTAAAAATCAGTAATACAAGGTAAAAAAACTTTCTTTTCCCAGCAAATGACACATTTGCTTATGCACAGTTCTGTCCTTCAATACCTACTAACCATATAAAAGTAAAATTGAAGTCAATACTTTAAGGAAGTACTTACATGCAATTTACATCCTTTTCCCCAACTTTATACATTTATAGAAAATACATTTTTTCAGTATAGTCCAGGCAATTTAACAATAAAGAGCCATCTCTGTTCTTCTCAAATGACATTAGTTTCAGGCATATCACTAGGCTAGAGGAAGTTATACACAGTGTTTATCAGGTTCTGATTCTGAATGTTATGCTTTTGCTCCACGTTTAATAAACACTAAATTTTATTTTATTGGATGACATATTTATAAGTGAATCAAGACAATCACTGCTTGTATCACCACAGAAAATCAACCAATGGCTAAAATATGATCACATTCATTAATTAAGGTATGATCAAGAAAATGTTCTACTGTATAGCAGGCAAATAAAAAAAACCCAAAAACAAACCAACAAAAAACACATAATCTAACACACACCTGATTTGCACCTGAGGAAACAACCCTATTCCATGTTTCCTGTGATAAGACTTTCTATTATCAGTTATTCAACTGTGTTACACCTAACCCTGAACTTCATCAGTAATCTCCTTATTATTACTACAAGCAACAAATACCTCTACACAGCTGCTGCTCATCTTATAGATGAACTATTTACAAGAAACCAATGATGCTGATTATCTCAGTAGACAAGGCACGGCACAATACAGAGTAATTTTCACATATGCACTAGAAATTCTGATCCAGGACAATCTGAATGCACCATAAAGAAAAGATGAAGAAATAAAAAAGGACAAACATTACCTCAAAAACTCAGGAAAGCCAGATTAGTCAAGACTCATATTTTTAAAGAAAAAGTAATCTTGTTTCCTAATCTTTTTGCAGTATTAAATTTCAATAATATCTCACTACAGTAAATATCCTGAAGAAGGAAAAGAGTTTTCCATCCAATCACTTAACAATCCAGTAGAGCTGAAAAAGGCTGAAAGACGTTTGTTGCCTTGGTAGAGCAGAAAATGAGAAGTACCAAACATTTTTCTAAAAGTACTTAAAAAATGTAATCACAATCCATGCACTGCTACTCATGGCCACATTTAAGATATTCCTTGGAGGATTTTGTAAACCAGATTATCAGATAATAAAGAACCTGGCATCAAGTAGTCAAATAAGCTTTTCTTAACAGTAATGGGATTTTAATCAATACAATGAAAATAATATAATAAAGGATGAAGTGAAATAAGCATGAAGAGATTACTATTTAAAGTAATAGAACAACAAAAATGCTCAGAAAAAAACCCTACACTTCTGGAACCCTGTTGGAGACAATAAGTGTACTTTTTGTTCCTGCACACTATGTTTCACTAATCACCTTGAAAAAGCTTCTGCATATTAACAACATACAGAGGGAAAGTACATTGCTATTTTTCTTTTATAAATTATCAATGAGAACAATGATGACACAGTTTTATAAAGCATTTAAGAAAATTGGGTTTCTGTCCCAATTCCAGCAAAACATTTGGTCAAAGGTTTTAAATGTTTTTTGTAATCCCTCACTGCTCTTGATGGCTTTAGTGAAAGAATCAGTATTCTAAGTTTTTTTTTTTTCCCTGCCCTTTTTTTCCTTTTTTCTTTTCTGTCTTTCCAGCTGTAGACTGGAGTATTATACCGTGGAATATTTTGCAAGAACTGTCATGAAAGAAGTACCATATTTGTTTTTCCAGTACAAAGAAAATCACGTCTGGAATGCAATACATTCTGGATAGATATGGCATATTGTTTAGTCTTTTTGACACTTCTGAAAGATAATGTCACTCAAAATAAGTACTTTTGGTAATGTGCACAGTTGTCTTTTCAGTACCAGAGAGACCTTGAACTCAAAAGCCACCAAAATAAATTATCTTTAGGTCTATTATGAGTAACTTCTTGACTCACTATATTATGTATTTGGGAATATGAGAGCAACACACTGGCCCAAGTCAAAGTGATCAGAGTAAATAAGAAAACAGATGACTCCCCCTTCTCACTCCTGCCTCTTTCAGGAAGGCAGATTCCCAAAGGGTGTCTTCAAGGGCAAGCAACCAGAGTCCAAATTTCTTTGATATGTAGGTGGATGCAGGGATGGAATATAGAAGTCCAGGCTCCCTTCTGCTCCCTAGCAGGCAAGCATGAAGAACCACCTCTGCTACAGCTGTGGTCTCCATGGATAGCAACAGGTCTTTTTCTAAACATCTGAGGTACCTAAGACATGTTTAGTCAATTCATGACCAATTAACAACATAGCAACCAATCTGCCTCACAAACAAAGTTTACTTCCTCAAAAGTAGGCTTGTGAACTGGTACTACTCACGAAAATCTCAGACGCCAGTAAACTTTAATCATACAACAGTCTGAATATTCAAATGACATATTTAAGCCTTCAAAGACAAGCCCAAAAGCTATTAGCCATTAAAACAATGCTGACAAAGTTAGTTAAGCAAAACTCAATTAATTTATGAAAGGAATTTGGGTAAAAGAGAAAACAGTTTATTTGCGGTCTCAGTAGAACACTATGACATGATGTGAAACAACATTCCTGAAAGACTCTGTTCTAATGCCTGTTAGAAAACGTTCCTTTGAAAAGAATTAAAATCAAAATAATACATTTTTAAAATCTTCTTTGTTCCAATAGATTGCATTACCTAGGGAGGTGGCTGTATGACATGAAATGGGCAACCTGAAAGGTCAACCGAAAAGACTGCCAGAGTTGCTGCACCAACCACAATTTCCTGCGATGTATTTAAAACACATGAGCCTGTCCAAGGCTAAGAATTGAATCAAGACACTTACATTAATGGGCCTTTGACAGACTAATACTCAATTTTCTTATACTACACAGAAACTGCACAACGTGAACACCATTACAAGATATATAGCATATGGATACCATTAAAGTTCAATTATAAGGAATACTTGCTCATTTATTTCTCTAAGCACTACTGCAAGGAATGTAGCAGCAGTTTCACAGATGTCAAGTGGAAATAGTAGCCTTTCATTTAATTTGCTGAAAGATTGTTCCCTCCTATTAACTAATTTCCTCCTAAAGATGTGTCAGTGTTATAACAATAAAAACGTCATTTTAACATGAAGTTTAGGTCAGTGAAGGCAAATTGCTGGAACAAACTACTTAGCTGTCTTGCTAACCTCTTTTTATTTCCTTCTCAATAGGTCTCAAACTAGCCCATCACATCCAAGTCTCATTTTGTCTTCACTCTCTGCTATATGGATTCCTACAGCAACATGCATATACCTACGGCATTTACTGCTGGGGTTTTATGGCTGCTTGTTTAATACAAAACAACAGACTATTCTAGTAAGTCTTTTAAAATTATATTTGGTTATACCACATCCTTCAAGCCAGGTCTACTCAATTAGGTTATGGTGTGCTACAGCGTCAAGGTCTGCTCATTAAAAAGAAGGAAACACAAGGACATTCAGTTTTAATGTGAGATTAGAGCAAGAACACCACATATTTTGGAAGTTGGCTAGGTACATCCACCTAACTCAACACTTTTAAGAGAGTCCACATCTGCCCATTGCATAAGAAGTCAGGCTGAATGTTTCCCCCAACATAAAGACATGTTAGTGAGCTCCTACTCTTCTCCCTGTCCTTACAAAAGTCAACCTGTAATGAGCTAAAAGTCAGTTCACAATAATGAAAACACTGCTCATTGGGTTATTCATTCTTAAGGTTGACTTGCCAGGCATTAACTCTCTACTCTCTTTACTACTTACTCTCTACTATAATAATTCCAAAATTATATGGTAATAGTAGGGAAAAAAAGCAGCAGAGTCAGCCTACACAGCGTCAAATTGGCCCTGTGCTCTTCAACACCCTCATAAATGACTTGGACACAGGTCTGGAAGGGATACTAAGCAAGTTTGCAGATGATACAAAACTGGGAGGAACTGCTGACTCCCTCAAAGGCAGGGAGGCCCTGCAGAGAGACCTCGACAAATCAGAGGACTGGGCAATCAGTGACCACAGAAAGGAAAGTGCTGGATTCTGCACCTGGGGTGAGGCAACCCTGGATGTATGGACAGACTGAGGAATGAGAGGCTGGAAAGCAGTGTCATGGAAAGGGACCTGGGGCTCCTGGTCAGTGGCAAGTTGAACATGAGTCAGCAGTGCCCTGGCAGCCAGGAGGGCCAAGCATATCCTGGGGGGCATCAGGCACAGCATCGCCAGCTGGGCAAGGGAGGGGATTGTCCTGCTCTGCTCTGCACTGGGGCAGCCTCACCGCGAGTGCTGGGGGCAGGTTTGGGGGCCACAATATAAAAAAGCCATTAAGACATTAGATAGTGTCCAAAGGAGGGCAACGAGGATGGTGAAGGGACTTGAGGGGAAGCCACATGAAGAGTGGCTGAGGTCACTTGGCCTGTTCAGCCTGGAGAAGAGGAGACTGAGGGGAGACCTCACCACAGCCTACAGCTTCCTTGTGAGGGGAAAAGGAGGGGCAGACACTGATCTCTTCTCTGTGGTGACCAGTGACAGGGCCCGAGGGAATGGCCTGACAGAAAAATTGAAGTTTTGCAGTTAAGATTCCATACCTTTTAATGCTGCGAGGAAAAACCTCAGATAGCTACAAAAAGCCTTGAGGCATTCATATACATGACTGAATTTGGAGGAGCCTTTGGACATTAGTACCCATGTCAGTTCTGCAACCATCCATTTTGCCAGCACAGCTGAATTGAGTTACAGCACTGGATATCATTTAGGGTTATATTTTACCCTACATATCTACAAATTAATACTTTAATGTGTACTCTTTGTCAGTTGTAATGTCTTGTAGTACATGAAAGCACACAAAAAAAGTGCAGCTGATCTAACTGAAAGTTACAGTGTGATCAAACTGATTTAGAGTACTGGACTGCCTAATGCACCACAGAATGACTTCAAAGAATACATAAGACACTTAAAAAATGTCCAGCTCTTTCTCCAAACAGCTGCATGTCATATAACTACTCTTATTTTGCCATGTGCAAACTGAGCTTTATTACTGTAAATGCTCATGAAAATCGTGTTACATTGGTGACTTCAAAGGAAACAATCAGCAAATTTGAAAATAAAACAATTTAGAAACTTAGGATACTGACAAAATGGTTTGAAGCAGATTCAAACCATTCAATTATTCGAACAATTCAAATATGAATTATTTTCAACCATGTGTCTAAACAGAAAGAAAGCCAAATTCACTATATTCTTTATTCATTTGATTTGTTCCGAAGTAATTTGTTCCATATAACTAATGCAATAAACTGCAATACTGCCTAATTGTTAATTTTGAAATGCAAGCTAGTTTATTAAATGGTTTTTTTTTTATATGAAGAACAAAACAGAATATTTCAGGGTTGTAAAACTGCTGATATGCCCCTGGCTGGGCAACACAAATCAATAGTCAGCATGAGATGGTGACCACCACCATGCATTATTCACTGTCATTAATGTCAACCACAAACCTCAAGACAATTTTCAACTTCCATACTTAGTGTTTGATTTTTTGTGATTGTTTTGTTTGTTTGTTTGGGTTTTTTTAAGTATCTGAGAGCTATGCATAAAGCAAAAGCAATATGACATCTGCATGAATCTTGCTCTCTTCCACTAAACCAACAGAATTTCCTGGTAGGTCCTATGGCTGTTATTTGACTAGAGCCTCAGTAACTCACTCCCCTTCTCTTACATATTTTATTGTCATTATAGAGCAGTCAAATCTCTTCATTTCTGCCTAAAAGATTTGATTTGGCTGGCTCTCTGCTCAGATTGAGCTGGATCAAACAAAAGGCGTGGATGGTTTTGCTTCACTTAGTTATCCAAAACCAGGTTTTGATCCCCACATGGCCTGAGAGCAAGCAGGTCAATGGTGCCAAGCAAATGTCCACTTTTATGCACTTTTGCAGTTACCCACAAAACACAGCATAGCAAGTGGGGAAAACTGGGAGAGATACTTAAGAAGTTCAGCTCCTGAGCTGAACTAACCTGCTTAATGAAGACACCCACATTGACTCCCTGATCTTAATTATTCACAGGCCCTTAGGCATAACCTGCCCACCATTCACCGATCAGTAATACCTGATTTGGACTCTCTAGCTAATGCTTTCTTTTAAAGGAATCAATAACCTAGGGAGCAAAAGCACATATCTGAGAAGTGAAAAACCCAAGCCTTCTTAATTCCTGGAGAATGTCTCAAGTACTACAATAAAAGCTCTTCTGGCAAATGCTGTCCATCTTCTGTTGAAATTGTGTCACAAAACAAGTGAAAGGGCAAGATTCACTGGACTGAAAACTCCTGGCTTTTGGTCTCCCAGAACACCACCTCTAATGCATTCCTAATGAAAACTTAAACAAATTCCTAAAACAAGACAAGGAAATTCCCCAGAAATCTTATGTAATAAATCAGGTGGCTTTAACTGTCTGTTCATTGACAGTGTGAGGATACTGAATAGTTTTACACCATTTTCAATGTCTGCTCTAGAGGCTTTGTGCTTTTTCCCAATCACTTGTTAAAAATAAGACTAAGTATAAACCATACTGAGAAGATTACAATTCTTTGTAGATTTTACTAGATCAGATTTGATAGTAGCAAAACCAGGCAGTCTGCTTAAGAGCATTTTCTCTTATCAATTCTGCTGCTAGGATTCTCGTTGTAATTTTTGTTCAGTACCATTTGATTTCCTAACAGACAAGAGGCTCTGAGCATGGGGTGACCCACAATAACCTTCACGCCTCATAAAGAAAGCAAGAAGGGCACAAATACTCTCCCCCTCAAGTCACGCTAACTCAACACAAGTTATGCTAACCCAACACACCTAAGCAATTTCTATTTTCTCCTTGCATTTCTGAAAAACATTTAGGAATAGGTTATGAAAAACGCAAACTAGTATGACCATTACAGTAATTGCATTGGTTACATTTATTAATTTGTCAAAATTAAGTCAATAAGAGTTTTAGTAACACCATTATATTACTTGATTAGTTTTGAAAGTGATTTTCATAAGAACTCTATTTAATTGGAAGGATCTCAATTTATAGGATACATTAAATTCTCAGTAGCATTTTAAGATGACTCAACATATGCAAGTCAATTATCAGTAATCACTGTTTCATGCAACCGCTTCAGAAGAAATTTCAGTACAACATTGGAAAAGAATGAAAGATGGTTCTAAAAATTACAACTGAACCTCAGATCTGAAAGATACAGCTGAACTTCAGCTCAGGTTATTATGTTAAAAGGCCATCTCTAACATCTATGATGTTAAAACCATTCTGAAATGCTAAAGATTATAAAAATCTGAGGAAAGATTAGCGAACAGTTGTCTACCTTAAAACGGATGATGATAATTTGTCAGGACTGCCAAATTACTGAAATGCACTAACTGCACTCATGCCCAGCTGCACATTAATTACTAGATGAGAAAGTTATAATTAATTTTCTTAATATCACTACACCGCTTTTCTTCCTTGAGTTAATAAAAACAGATTGCAATCAATCTTTGTTAATTCAGGCTGCAGAACATAACTGCTGTAGCTATTTCCATATGCGAAGAACACCGCACGCACAGTTCTTGCAGTAATACCCTGCCTAGAAGCTGAATCTTCTGACATTTTAATGAAGTCTTGTAATAGGGCAAATAAATTATAAATTATAATTTGACTTAGTACAGTTAGTAGAAAAACTACAAAAGCTTAAAATTGAATTCTTAAAGAATCTTCTTAATGACAAACTTTAGAAGTGGATACTGTGTTCCAACATATTTTGAACTGGAAAAGAGGGCTTACTCATACTTGCATTGCTGAAAATGACTGCTAAGACTTTTAAAATGTCTTCATTAACTGACTTTGTCATTAGAAACCATCAAAAGTGCTCCAGATCTTTGCACATATTGCAAGAAATTTTGAGAACTAGTAAAGGAAAACAACTTTATAGAGATACAGAGTAAAGTTCATCAAAGTCCTCATCAAGAGCATTCAGTTATAAACACAGCAAAGATAATTAAAGCAGCATTCAAACAGCATATATTCTCCTGTGCCCGTATCTGCATTAGTAGCAAAAGGTGTTTTTAGAAGATGGAAAGGATTATTCATGTAAAATCAATGCACCGTTTTTTCATTTTCCATTAAGCCCAAAAGTTGGTTTATTTCTCCAGCCTCATTACTGCTTTTTTCTCTCTTCCCTTCCTTTGTAAAAGATGAGTGTAGAAATATGAGAATAATGACCTTGTGTCATCCAAAGTGTGGTAGCCTATTCTGTTTTGATCTAATAGAAGTCTTCACATGGTCAGCTTAAGCATCAGAAAGGGAAGAGCAAATGTCAGCAACAAACGAAGGTTGAAAATATTTTTTATTTGGGTGTTTGTGATTTTTATGTTTCTAAAGTCTCCTGGAGAACGGTAAAGAATAAGTAATTTTGTATTTGTGAATGACTAGAGGTAAGAAAAGGGATTTTAAAAGAATATATAGCCTTCAGCAGCAAAAGCAGGCACAAGCTTTTTATTACATATTTTTTCTCCCAAGCTTCCCTACAGGAGCCCAATTTGCCTTACACTGCTAAATGTTATAAATATTTTTTATATATATATATCTGTAAAACATCTATAAGTTTGTGTTGCGGTATACATACACACCCTGCTCCACCCACAATGTACACCAAAATACACATAGGCTTGATTATCACTCTTTCCAGAATATTCAAGTACTTCAATATATTTAAGACCTTAAGGAACAATGTATTAGATGACACACCAGGACAAGTAGGCTTTATGGATCAACTCTTCCATAAAGCACCATACCTTAAAGCAGTAACTTCAGTATATGTCCTGTTGGGGGACTGCAGAGAGCTGATCAACTAGGTGACCTCAAGAACATCAGGGATGTAGGAGGCAAGGAGGTAAAGAAGGAGGGATGGAGGGGGAGATTGAAGAGAGGAAGGGAAGGAAATGAGTAACAATCTGCCCAGAACTCTCAGAAGACATATGTGGAATAATATTCGGTACAATTCCCAAATATTAATTTTCCCATGATACCAGATAGAAACATCTGGAAAAAGACTCAGAGAAGCAACCCATAGATCGGGAAAACATGATACATCCAGGACTCAGATTCCTCTTGTGGAAGATGTACAGGCAAGGACAGAATCACAGTTCAGTAGAAAAAACTATTAGAGCTGAAAATGATCATTAGTGTGCTTCTCCTCCAAAATAAAAATGGATTAGAAGAGGGAAGCAAGCATGGAAGAGGAGTAGCAGGGTTAGAAAATACACAAAGTAGAGCAGGACCAAAGACAGATTGCAAGAGTTTTGATTTACAGAAAACATACCACAAAAAGGCACTGGGTGATCTCAGAACCTTGTACTAAAACCTTGCAACTTATATTAAGGATCTGGATGTTTAAGAGACACTATGAGAAACAACGTAGCTGTTTTCCAACCAAAACCTGTGCTGTTACATTGACCAACATCTAGATAACAAAAACAGCAAGCACAGCACCACAGGCATACGTGTTTAATGCTGAGATCACTGTTTAAAAACAACTAGGTGTTCTGTATTCAGCTGGGTGTATGAAGCTGGTCCAAGTAATGATCAGTAATTAAGCAAGCAGACAAGAAATTAATACTTCCATCATTTAGGATGGAAATCCAAGTAATGATCAGTAATTATGCAAGCAGACAAGAAATTAATACTTCCATCATTTAGGATTCCTGAAAATAAAGAAAACTCTTCCAATTCTCACCAAATTTTAAACATAACTGAACTATTAACAAATAATAAACTTTTGTTTCTGTTAAAAGCTAAAGCAAAAAATGAATCTGCATGAATGTTCTTATTATTCTGAAATAACAGACTGATTTCTAGGGGAAAAAAGGTAACCTATTTTATGCTGATTTGTTATTTTAATGTCAATCTGAAAGTTTAAATGGAAAATTGTACTGCAAGAGTATCTGACATATCCATGAAAACACATATGCCGTGAATTTCAGAATAACAAAAGGTGTCATAAGCAGTTATGAATAGTCATCTTAAAATTAAACATGCTTATAAAGATGGCATAACACACACCCCTCAGCACTGGTATAATAAAACTGAACACCACAAAATTCAAGTTTCACAGTATTAATAAGATTATGAAGTACTAAAAAGAGAAGTTAAAAATTCAGATAAGCAGAACTGTTATTTGTGGTACACGTGATGCACTGGACCTGTGTCAGATGCAGCAGGGTTTCAGCGGTCCAGCTGAGAGGACACAGTTTGGTGGAGGTTAAGGAGAGAGCCTCTTGTACCAGCAGCAGTAAGAAACCATAAAATGATGAATAAAGATTTACCAATACATACATCTGTCTGTGTGTTTATCTGAAACGAAAGATGTACTTCAAGAAGTATTGAAGAAAATTGCTTTTTCAGCAGGGAAAAACAGTATTCTTTGAAGATAACAGTGGAGTCAGTTCTCAGCAACGATTTCTGAAAAAATGCAGTTAACAACTCTTGTTCGTGCTCACCATTTTAGGATGATAAGAATACAGAGTAACTGCAAACATCAGTCAGCTATTTGCTTGGTCGACCTCAATCCTTATTATCTACCACATCATACAGATGCTTAAACCACTGCAGGAAAAACACCCAAACAACCCCACACAGCCGAGAATTTAACCAGGTAGAAGTATCAAAGTAATTCCAGCTAAAATACACAAGCAAAGCACTGCAAATTCCTGCTCTCCCCTTCTCATGGTCATTTCAGGATTTCCCTAATGAGAAATGAGTCATGGATTTTGCAGGCAAAATCCTGCAAATGTACATAGATTGTAACAAATACATAAAGCAAACAACTCATAAGTGCCTTTATAATTTGCCTGTTGGAAATTTCTTAGGTGGAACAATCCCAACAAAACTATTATTTTTAGATGATCTGTTTTTTCTGAGGTGGTTTGAACTGTGGTGGAAGTGACTGAGAAGAACTTGCGCTCATTTCATTTATTTAATGAAACCTGAAGTCTCTAGGAACTGATTCCCTTCCCTCTGAAGGAAGCCTCTTTCGACAGTCACATTTTGTCTACTGTCAGATTTACTACACACAGATGAAAATTAGGTCATACATGATACAAGCAATTAAAAGGGTAATGATCTTCAACCAAGTGCAAAGATTAATGTGCCTACACTCAGGTGTCAGCATTCCCAGCACAGGCAGTACAGGCCATGGAAAAGCAGCCCAGCGGCCCAGGCCCTGGGCACTTGATTTCAGGAAGAATAACTCCTCCTCAAGCTGCTTCACAGTGCCTTTGCAGTGTCCCACTCCAGTGGGAGCTTGCTCCTGCTGTGCCTGTGAGCATACAAACGTGTCTTATCTGGAACTGAGTCTCATCCTGCACATCTTCGCAAACAACTCCAACTCCCAAGTATGTCTGGCAATTCAACACTAGGGGTTCCCTTGCAACTCCTAGGCAACGGGAAGGTATGGCATACAAATAACTCCTGATTACCTGCCAATATCAAGGCAGTAACAGCACTTATCCAGCTAAAGCAAGAGCATGAGCAACACCCTTAGCCACATGCTGATTTATAAAATCCTATTTTCAATAAATGTGATTTCAAAAACTTGCAGGAGACCAAGAATGGTTTTAACTCTCAGGAAGCAAACTGAGGATCTGATGCAACTTTCCCACCCTATGTCACTGCATTTCAGTGAAGGACTGCTCACAACCAGACTGGTAGGAAATTTGATGTCCCTGCTTGGTGCATGCCACCTATTGGCATATGCCATAGGTGACTGGAGTGAACTTCCTAGTCCTGATTTCTTCTAGGGCAAAACACAAAATAGTTCAACCTTCTCATCCTCCCCCTTCCCAGCACAGAAAACCTTTGTATCTTCTTTATAAATAACATACCAAAAAAAAAGCAACTTCCCATTTTTTTAAGCCTTCAAGACAAAAGGCCCATGAAGTGGAGCCTCCAGTAACCAGTTGGTTTCTGTGGGACTGTCTGGCAGAAGGTGTTTTTTTTTTTGTAAAAGAACATTACCTATTGCTAGCACCACAGTGACCTATAAAGTGTTTGTAATTGTACATTTTGTGCTGAGGAATACCATTACTAATACTCACATAGGCTTTTACAGACATAAATAATATGATAATTATGAGCTTGTAAGTATCTATACTCATTTTACATTGCACTAATAAACTGTGGGGAAAGAGTGTTTAAACTTAGAATCTGGGACTAGAATCTTTCTTTTGGCTATAAAGAAAGCACTTAAACTGAGAAGGATATTTTGCAGTAATAATAACAGGTCCCAAATTCTTCCTGTGTTACTGCCAGAGGGCAGCCTCCTACACAAATTCTGCATTACAATATTGAATTGAAGCTGCTATTTGAGTAATACAGCCTATCATTATGGGCTATCACCAAAATAATATTTTTCTTGGTTCTTTTTCTTTCTCGACAAAGAGCTACATTCCTTGAACTATCTCGTGAAATTTTTGTGATATTATCATAAATGAGATTTTTTTACATTGCTTAATGGTAAATCAGACATCACCACAGGTCAAATATAGTGAATATTGAACATAAAGCACTAGTCATGCAATGCAGAACTAGCTACTCATTTCAGGTGAGGTGATGACACAGCAAGGAATTTCAGATGAGGCAAAAACATGGCAAGGAGTTTGTTTCCTGTGGTGCTCTAACATGTCCTAAAACATGGAAATTTCTAATTCTCTGTTATTTTACATGCGTAACTATTTTTCCTGGTTGTTTTGCATTCAATACTGACTCAAGAAATGTTAACTTGTTTATGAATCATGCAATGAACTGAAACGGCTGTGCTGAAAAAGTGTACCCTTTGCTGAAATCATCCTTTTCACTAGTTACTTATAAATTAGGAAGGAATTAATTTCCTCATCTCAAGATGTTAGTGCTTCCAAATAATTGTGCAAGGTCTTCATTAGTTAATGGAAAGAGATCAGTATATCCAGATAGGAGATCATTCCAGCCAAAACATATGTTTAACACAAAACGAATAATTTTTAGAGAGGTAAAGTTCAGCTAGGATTACCTCTTTGCATCCAGTGCTAATACAAATCCACACTGTGATCCAAATGCCTGAAGGCAAAAGTCTGCTTTCCATTGGTCTGTTTTGCTGCAGGGGAAATCTCAGTGTTTAATTCAATATCCAAATCCTTTTTTGTTATTATTACCACTTTATTACATTTGGAGCCATTTGCCAAAACCACACATGCAAAGCCGTTATAAAGGATGTCTGCTACTTTTAGCTTTTTTTCTTAGGTAATTTTGATTTCTTCCTCTAAAATTATGCCAAAATTAGACAGAAAGGATATAATTAAAGATTTCATCTAAACACAGCTTCTGCATGATCCTACAATAACAAACTGCAGACAGTGTAAGTTTTTCCTCTCTAAACTCCCTTTAAAAACAGGTTTATTTTTGCCAAATACAGTCAGATTTGAAGAATAAGCTTTATTTAACTCTGCAGTCTTTTAAAAAAAATTTAAATTTAATTTATACACTAGAGTTAATAGTGCAAACCAGAAAAATTAAATTATCCATCCTGGTTAAATCTCTGCAAGAAAGTGCTGCTTGTGTCACTTGGAGAAGTAAAAGCATGAGCTGCTAATTCTGTTAAAGAATATAGTATCATACAAACACCTTGCAACAAATTTTGCAAAATAATGCAACAATCAAACAATCACATGTCAGGCATTTGTTACAGTGTAAGTGGGAGAATCAAGCTGTCAAAAAGGTTTACTGAATTTACATGTCTGGATCCCTTCTTTGCTACATTTTCAAGCTTTCTGAATGCATTAGGATCCCTTTACAAACTTTAAAGGTATGTACTCGTAAGTGCATTGATTATGATGTTTTTTGGAAGATGTCACAGAACTCAAACAGAATCATTCTATTATATGCTGAATTCTTTCCTTAAGAGTACTGGAGTTTTTCCAGTGAGGTACCACACACTAAAGACATTTTGAAGACCATGGGAACTGAAACATGTTTTGAAATTGGGAATTATTTTGAAACTTTGAAGTATTTTCAAGCAAATTCTGTTGTCTAAAGACCAACATTTCATACCTCCAAGGTGGTTGATTTATTGGCCACATTTCCACCTGGTTGGAAAGTGCTGAGAGAGAAGCTCCTTTAAATGCCTGCAACCTCAAACACTGCCACCAGTAGTCTGAAATACCAGAATGAGTGTCCCATAAGAGAACATCACCTCTGTGTGTGTGTCATCCTTCCAAACACTGCAGCATTTTAGCATAAAACCCCTCTCCAAAGCAGCCAGGTTCTGCTGGGCAAGCCACGATGGTGGGGAGAACCATCCTATTCAGCACTACTGTCACAGAACAGATATCTTAGCTGGTGGTAAAAAGTTGTTAAAAACAACAAAAAAAAAAGGGTTAATTTTTTCTTGCTATTTTCATTTTTCCCAAGTGATGTGAGATAAAAAACTGTTTTTGAAGCTGTGCTATGGGTGTATCTTCTTGCTCTGAATACACATAGTGGCTGCAATGGCTCAGCAGCTCCCAGGAACTCTCGTTCAAACTGAACACTTTGAGGCCTGGAAAGACCTGTGGCATAACTTAACTATGCTGTACAAAATGTAGCAATTTAAAAAATAATAGTAATTTTAAAAGTCAAAGGAGGACCTTGCTTTAAAATCATGCTAACATCCCAATGACATAAATATTGCAGCTCTGTCACTTCCATCCTCGGTTACTTACGAATGAGTAACTACATTGTGCAAACAATTTAGCAAGGCCCCTGCTACCTCATTTCATAAAATATGTTACATTGAATACAACTCAGATCCACTATTAATGTACAATCAATATTAACGTGCAAAAGGCAAAGAAACCTGAGCTGACAGCAGACACGGTAAACATTCTACATTTACGTCAAGTAAATCTTACCACTCCCCGTGGTTGGATTTCAATACAAATTAACCACATGTATTTCAAACTCCTCTGTTTTAACTTCTGTTAGGCTTCCCTGCCCTGACCCACTGCAGCTACACCTCACAGCTTTTCCTTCTACACAACACTTTCCATGGTCCCTAAAGCCATAAATGCTTTTACATAATTTAGGTTTGTCAGTGAGCCAGAGAAACAGGCACAGTATCCCCCTTAGACACAACAACACTTATGAACAGGCTGGACATCCAAAAAAAACCCATTTCCAGTTTGTTATGTTTCCAGAAATAAAAATATTATTTACTCTAGTTGAAACTTTTTCATTAAGGCAAAGTATAACTATTTTTCAAAGTTTCAGATGCACTTAAATGTTATATGCTACATTGATTCTTCATAAAAAGGCAGGCACCTTAATGCCTAATAGTACTGCTACTATCACAGCACACAAGGCACAATAAATAACCTTAAAACTACGCAACTGGTCAATGTGTAGAGAGAAAACATTTCATGGAAAATATATTCTTTCATATCAGAATGCTTCTGGGTTGCTTATTGGCAAGTAGTAATGTGGCCTTATTGGAAATCGTGACTGAAAACCAGATACAGGTCTGCTTCGAAAGGGGAAAAAAGTGACATAAAACCAAAATTTCCATCTGAAAGAAACAAAAAAATGCACAGAATTTTATACTCATATGTTCATTCCTGATTGATTCAACAGAATAACAACAATCTGGGTATTTGACAGCTGGGCATCATCCCATAAACACAAGCTCCATACAGTTTCCCCTTTAACAGTTACAGGGGTAAAAATAAATAGGTATATTAAAAAGATTACTTGATTCTGCAAACTTGATGCAAGTCTGGGTATTTGTTAAGATTACTTAACTCACTAAGCGAGTTATAATTTCAGATTTTTTTCTTTCTATAAATCTGAGAGGTAAATTACAGAAATACACAAGCAATCTGATTGATCAGTCATAAACTACTTAAAGCTTATAGAGAGAAAGAGAAATGACAGTTTTAGCATGGAGAAGTCAGATTGTCACAGCTTACTAGGAAGAAGAAGAAAAGGACCATGAACTAGTGGTATTTTAAGAAACTGTTATAGCTGGCATTTTAGAAGTACTGAAGAGGAAATATCTAAACAAAGGATTTGTGTGAGGGAGGAAAATAAATAAGTAAGCAAATAGAGAAATGAAAGTGGCTTTGCCAGTTTGTGCTTCTTATCCCCAAAAATAAGACTGAAACCTGTCTGTCAACCCACCTCTGCTTCATACACTTCTTCCTCTGCAGCCTCTCTTTGCACCCCTGTTTTTAGCCAAAAGAGTCCACAAGTGCTATACCATGCTATTTACTTAAATAAGCAAGTGAGCCATAAAAGGAACTTCAAATTTTGCAGCACAAGCAGAAGTGAAAAACAGATGCTGAAGATGAACTGAAAATACAGAGCAACATCAGAAATATGGAAGTGCAACTGAAACTTTAGAAAGAAAGAAAAGAAAATCCCACTACAAACCACTGATCTAATTACTTAAATTGTACTTCAGAGGCCAAAGGAAGTTTTACAAGCAAACATACTCATGAATTGGCAAGTATTTTTAGCTGAAGAATAGTACAATGAACATTTTATCATATTTGATAATAAGAGTTCCACAAAACAAGACAGTAAGTGTCCCATGATCACTAAGTAGTAAGGAAAGAGGCAGGATGAACTAAAACAATGGAAAAGACAAAAAGAATAATACTTCAGGTGGATGTCTTTGGTATGAGAGGAGACAAAAGCACATCTGTATGTTTACACACAGAGGCATGCAAGGAGAGAGCAAGTCTGCTATGATGATACAGGACAAGCAGAGAAAACCAACTATTTTGTGAAGAACATTTGCAAAGTTAAACAAATACCCAGCTCATCTCTTAATCCAGAAATAGTAATTTAAAAATAACCACTGACACCCATAATCTATTGTGTTTTCCAGTTTGAAGCATAAATCAAAATAAAATCAAATAAAATACTAATCAGAAATGAGGCATATTAGATCCACAATGTATGCAGGCTTCAGAGGCTTAGCATTTCCTAAGCCTGGATGACAGCATATTTGTTTACTCACAGTATTATGGAAGTCATCTACTGAAGGTCAAAGCTAGGCAGATGTGCAAGGATTCAGAATGAATAACCAAGAACCCAGCATTTAATGTCAATTTTTCTGCCACAGCAAAGGAAATTCTGTCGGCAGAGATCCTCTTTCACTTTTGTGCCAGGTAAGAAAAGAATTCCTTCTGCATGATCACCCTGCAGTGTTTGCAGCTGACATCTGTAGTGCCCCACAGCAGCTGTTGTGAGAAGGTAGGAACAAACCAAAAAGATCTACTGCATAATTTGAACTCTATGCAAAAAGAACATTGACAAATTAACAGTCAAGGAGGGATTTAGATAAGGGCTATATAAAAGAAACATTTTTAGCCTGAATACCTTAAGCATGCTTAAATATACTATGTAGAGCAAGGTATTGTTGTGTTGCAATTACAAACATATGCTAGGGTTTTGTATTCAGAAGTTTCTCTGACAGCTTAAAACCAAATAACACACATCTGCTGTCCTACTGAACTTGTGCAGAACTGACTGAAGCCTGTTGTGAAAAAATTACAAGCATGCACGTAAGTAACCAGCCAAAGTCCAGGGATCATCACCAGGCAGCAGTTAATCAGCCCCTCCAATGACGAGCAAGTTGAGGAGTCATTAACTCCCTTCTGCTCCCACACACAGATGTGCTTTTTTTTGGCTTTCTACCTCACTGCTGTTTGAAAGGAAGGTGGAAGATAAGCCTGTCTGAACTGTCATGCCAGGGATTTCTGTAGGATTGGCCCTGAGCAGTTTACTGTGAAGCCTGAAGCAAACATAGCCAATCAAGCAACAAGTCAATGTCTGTCCCACTATGGGGAAAAGGTGCACTCATAAATACAGAGCAAGCAGGGAACAGTGGAAGATGCTGATTGTCAAGGAGGCAGTCGCTCAAAAGAACACATCACCAACTCATGCACATGTGAAATTCTTTTTGCTGCACTTTCTTGTGATGAGTGATGCTGGGGCTTATTATCAGTATGAAGAAAGCTGATGTGTTCTTACAAATACACAAATACACCCCGCAGGCATCATTTTCAACATTCTTTACCAAGCAGTGCAAAGAAACCATTTTCTTTATCAGCACAGTAACACAGGTAGCAGCCCTGAGTTGGACCAAGGAATTGCTGACATGTCTGGAGCCAGATACTGTAGGCAAGAGTGACTTCAGGAAATTAAGCATCTCCTACAGCAAACACAGAGCAGCCTTCAAACCATGACTGCCCAAAGCAAAACCACTTGGGACAGGGTAAAAAACAATGAGTCTCTGGTAGCAGGCAATTCTCTTGTTTCTTGACATGAAGGACACGCTGATACCACATTTGTGAACAGGTTAAAATAAGAGTACAAAGTGGCTAGAAAACTTTCAGAGTAGCACATGTCCTATTGCTCTTAGCCTACCTAAAACACTAAAAGGACTTCAGAAAGAGTGATGAGCAACATACTAACTGACAAAACCACAGCCTGGTCTGAGATGAATAAATATATTTCTGTATGCATTCTTCTGCGTGCAACATATATCCGTTATAATTCACAATTTAAACTGTGGAACCAGAAAGACAAAAACTGCAGCAATTGTAATAGTTCTGTGGCAAAGATAGATTCAACATAATTTTTTATGTGTTCTAGTCACCAAAAAGCAGTTGTTTTACCTCTTGATATTAAGCAATGCCCAAGGTATCCCAGTGGGAGTGTTGAAAGCAGGTAGCAACTTCTCTCCAAGCTCCACTGCCTTTTTTCTGAAAACCTGAAAGTTAAGAAGAAACCAAGTGTTGGAAAATGCATTGTTGCTCCAAGTAAATTAGTTTAGCTAATATCATTATTGAGCATATGGTATAATCCATCTCAGCAAAATGAAGCATCCCTGCTCCTTTAGAGTGACGTCAAAGGGACGAAGCAGCACAGCCTGTTTCCCACTGCACCTGGTAAGGAGAGACCTCACACAGCAGGATCACACAGAGACAATGCCCAGATGACCTGCTCCTGGCACGACCATCATCGAGCCAGAGCCACCAATACAGCCAGACCTGATACTGCAGAGCAGGTTACGCACTCCTGGCTGCTCCTGCCGGGTGTCCTGTGCTCAGGGCCGGGGCCATGAGCCAAGGATGCTGCTGCATCCCGGCTGGCTGGCCCGCAGATCCCTGCCCCAAGCACCACGTCCTCCTGGAGCGTGGGGATGCAGGCGCAGGAAGGCCACCTTTGCTCTCTCTGAGGTTTATTAACAGGGGCTCAGCATGCTGTGGGAGCCTGGGCTGCATCACCTGCTGTGCTGCCAATCTGCTGCACGGGCAGTCTGTGGCAAAAACACCCCACCAGATCACTGAGAAAATAAACCCCATACAGTGCTACAGTCTTTATGGACTCAGCTGGCTTATACCCAGAGAGTGTCAGTGCCACAATTAATCAAAAAATTGGAATATACCCCTGCGGACAACTGAGACTTAACTGATATGCAGCATCTAAAGAGTTTCTGCTTTCATTTCAAAAACATGAAGCAGAAAGACCCCAAATGCTTACCATACGCCCACGAGAATGACAGACAATTTAACAAGAGGAACTTTTATGTCCAGGTAAATAGTTAAAAAGCTGGAACAAAGAGGCTTTTGCTTTCCTTCAACTGCCAGCTGAGCTCAGGTTACATTAACCTTACTGTCTGTGCACTGAGTGCTCTACTAAGAGAGTTTTTAATTAGAAGCAATATTGTTCCAACTTAAATATAGAAACCTATTTAGTGATTTCAATATGTGGATGTTCAAGGCCTATTTGCTTGGAATTACACTGGGATCTTGCGCAACACGGAAAGGGATTATCCCAGGTGTAGTGGTCAAAATAGCAAAGTCACCTTCAATGTTCTCTCTATCTAATAATGGTTCCTCTCAACTCATTTTTTCTCCTCAGACATATTTATGATGGATTTATATTTATTTATATATTAGAAATCAGTTTGTACATCTGATGCATCTTGTGGTGCAGCCACACCTGTATGTTCGTGAACATATAAACACATTTGCTGGGCAAAACAAAGTAATGAAGAAATTTCTTTCCACAAAAATAAAATGCAATTTGTAAAATACCACTTTCTAAAATCCATATTGAAGGAAGGTTTTTATTATTGAAAAATATGTGAGCAGGAGTGAATATATAACTCTGGAACAATCATGTTACCATAAAGCTCCAGACTATCCCATCCCACGGTCTCTCCATATGATACAGATCTCAAGATTTCTGTGGCAACAGTCCAAGATTTAGAATTACAGTAAAAGATATTTTGAGGGAGGTTAAGTAATTTCAAGCCAAATTATGTCTGGAGTCAGAAAACTTTCTTTAGTGGATTGCATCAGAGTGCTGGGAGAAACTTGAAGCAAAGAAGTAAGGAAAACAATTTGCTTGGAAATCCCTTCATAATCCATGATACTTCTGGCTTCCCAGTTTACCAATTATGTGGATTCTGATGAGAATTAGTTATGGATTTGCAATCTTTATCCAGCACATAATTCAGCTTTCCCAAGGGGTGAAGCCTTGGTGAACACTCAGAAACAGTTGCTGCAGAACATAATCACCCCTTAGCAGATTCCCTTGGGAGAAACAAGGGACAGTAACCGACCCGGAGGGCCCAAGCTCTCCCTTGTTTCACAGCCACCTTTTTTCATCTTGGTCTGCTGAAGCCAAACATATCCTTTGCTCTTTCAGCACAAGAGAGGCCTCCCTCAGCCTTTCACAGCATATGGTGTGATCAACCCATCAGCCTCTCTGGCGAGAAACATTGAAGTTCTGACAGGAGAGCGGCTACAATCATCCCCCTAAGCGATGGGCGCACCAGGACCCAGAGTTTCTGTAGAAGCACCTGCTGCACAGCATAAACCCCTACCTTTAGCTGTATGTAAAAGGGCTAGAGAGATATCTTATGGAATGTTGTTAAAGGTGCCATATGTATTCTTTCTAGATGTTTATGTAAGGACAAGAAGAGATCTCCACTTCACACACACACACTCAACCACAGCAGAGGCAGCAAGGCTCAGTACCCACTGTACCTTGCAGGCTGTATTAATCCTTCATCATTAAAAAGATTACATGCAAGCTCAGAATGAGGTCTTTTACAATAATTCCTTCTGGACAAAAAATGTAGCAGTTTAGCATCTTAATTTGATGTAGAGCAATAATGCTTTACTTTCAAATATTTCTACCAACTCTAACATATTTTTAAAATTCTACTGTATTTATTTTACAAATAAACAAAACAAATTCTTTCAAAATAAAAATTGTCTGTGTTACGGAACTGTCACAAACAACGGCTATCAAAAAATAAACACACGAGATACAAAACAGTAAGGAAGTATTGTTCCACATATGGATATAGAAGGAAAATGTAATTCAGTCCTGACAAAAATAGTGCCCTAAACACCAACATTAGAATACACAGTGAAGCCAGGCATTCTAACTTCTTCATTGTCCAAAATGCACCTCTTCCAATGCAGTAAATAATTTTCATAGTAGGCAATTAGGAAAAAAGAATTAAAAAATATTTTTAAACCATCGTACAATTTTGAAACAAGTGCTGAGGTGCAGATGCACTTGTTTACATGAGAATTTCAACAGGTTATTACTAATATGTGCTAGAGATTTTCCTTCCCCTTCCAAAGTTAAAAATAAAAATCAACTATGGACACTGTCTAATTTTATGTCTAGGTCTAATTTAACATGGCTGAACAACTGACTGCTAAATCACTACCTATGAAGGAGAACAGCACAGAGAACGACAAGAATACAACAACACTGAAAGACTGAGCACAATAAATTGTAGCCTCATGCAGTAAAATTATACTCCATCAGCAAGGGTAAAATGGTGAAGATAAATAAAGGAACCACTTTATTTCTCAATTTGCAACTTTACCAGTTAAAAAAAAATATATATAATAGAAAAAGCAGGTGCTGCAATTATTGCACATCATCCACAATATTCACTGTATTTTGCTTTTGCAGAAACTTATAGTATTGGACAAGAAATAAGTATTGTGCTGGGTAAGATTTTCTTGGGGTAATGAAAGTAAATAAACAATAGGAACTTCTACTTATTATCTCTACTTCTAACATGAATTTCAACTTTTGGCAAGCCCTGATTCTTCCCCACTATCATCCAGTAAAGCGATTGTTTGGTAAGCACAAATTATGACAGTCATTACTGAGAAGCACAAAGCAAAGGCAGAAATGACAGAGCACAAAAATGAGAGGCATTATATATAATAAAGGAAAATATCTACAGCAAAATTTCCTATCCCAGTGGTTATCCTTAGAGCCTTAAGGACCTTTCCTGGCTTTTCCTCATGAATGCTCATCCAGCAGTAATGAAGTACTCCAACTGGGTCAGACGTGGCAGAAGCTGTCACACTCCCATACCTGCACCCACCCTTCACCCCATGCTTAGTTTAAATATTTATCTACAAATCTAAAAGTCTACAAACCACTCCCGAGGCCTCCATCACTTTCTCCAATGCTCTATGACATCTAGACAGCACACTTTTTAAAGAAGGGGGACTGTGGAGTTATTTACCTGGCATATTGGCAGTCCCTTTACCAGGTGGTGCATAGAGTAAGCCACACTCTGTACCATTAATCCCTTCTTTTAAACTGAGGATTCACAGCAAAGTACTATGATTACCTTTGAAGAGCAATGAAGCCACTAGAAATTGCACTGATATTTAACTCAGTTAAACACCATACTACAACAAAGAAAATTATTCTAAGTGAAGTACTGTGGTTCAGGAAAGAAAATGATAATTTAAACCAGTCAGAAATACATGATCAGTATGTTAAACTATAAAGTTGGGCAGGATGTGAAATGTTTTCTCAAGCATTTTTGCTAGTAGTTAGGATGTGAGATAATTCTCTTTTTAAACTCTAAGGTGTTACTAACATTTTTTAAAAGTGTAATAATGATTCTCATTGCGTGAAGGTCCTGTGTAAGATGGACTCCTCCCTGAAAGTAGAGATTCCTTCATGCACTGCAGTCCTACTCAAAATTGGCACTAAAGCAAATTAGATACTGACTATAATCATATAATAGATTATATAGAAGACAGAGTTACCACACTTTCTATTTCAATCGCTGGGTACATTAGTAGGCTGTGAATTGTTAAAATAAGCTCAGGGCTAATAAAGCAGCACCTTCATTCTCCTTTGAGTTACCAATCTTGAGTGCCTTACAAACACAAAACTCATGTCAAACCACCACCATTACTCCAAGCCAGCAATTCTTTGAACAACATTTGAGTAAGCACTGGTATGTAAGGAAGAAATCCACCTCACTGCTGCACACACTCATCTTTCCTATCACTGTCTGTTCATTCCATGGGCAACACACATAACAAGCCAGGGAACAAGACATTATTTTCTCACTCATCAGATAGCCTTAAATATTTCTTAAATACATATAAGTATTTTTGGTCTTCATAAGAGAGAACAAACGAACTAACTAAGAGGTCATACATCCAGAACTGTGATGCTTGTGTTAGAACACCCAATGCCACAATCAATCAAATCTTGCAGACTCTTCCGTCCATTAACAAATCTTATTAGGGAAAAGAGTGTTCCCACAGAGAAACAAGGATCTGCCTGCAAAGATGCAACCGCAGGGCAAAGACCAGACTTGTCATCTGGTGAGCACTGGCTTTCATTATAGTGCAAGAATGTTATCTCCTCTGGATAAACAAAAATGTTTCCTCTGGCTGGAATTACATATCCCTTTGAAAATGTCAGATTACCTCATTGTAGTTTTAATTGCTATTGCTAATCAGGAAAAAAAAGAAAGCACAGGAAACAAAAATCTTAGAATTGCGTATGAGGCAGGTCTAATTTTTAAAAAAACATAACATGGTACAGCATCATAAATTAAAGAACAGCCAGAATTCTGCCTTAAGAAGTCCTCCATGTGAAGGAAACCTGAAGTCAAAATTTAACACCAAAGGAAGCCACACTGTATTTTAATCTTTTTTTCAATTGACAAAGACATTTTCTCAACATTTCTAATTCTATCAAATTAAGCATTTCTCATTTTTGTTTTTATATTTAGAGATAAAAACTGACAAGTCACAAAGTAAGATTTATTGCTTTCTTTCCTGTACCTGACTGCCTTTCCCAGTAGGGTAAGGAATGAATATTTCAGTGCAAATGCAGAAAACGAGAGCAGAAAAATGAACAGGGACAGGCCGCTTTCCTTCTCTTCAGAACACTGAATAGAAATCCTCTCCGCATAACAAACGTTGATTTGGGTTCAAAGCGATCTGCTAACAAAAAAGAATTCTCTCAGAACAACTTGTTCCAATACCTTCTTTACTGAAAGACATTCCAGGATTTTTGCTATATTTACATTTGTTTTATTTTTACACTGAAAGACTAAAAATGCTACAAAAATTGTGGCACTCCACCTGACATAACAAAATACTTGAAATAGTGTAAGCTGAATTCTGCCGCTATCTGCAATACCAAGTGATACCACACCTAAGTGCCATATTATTTGAAACCATTTCCTCTAACACATTTTCAGTGTTTATGACACCTGGATAAATTGCCCAGATGCTGGCATTAATTCATCAGCAAGCAGTGCTTTTACAGTTACTGTCACCTTGACACTAGCAGGTGGCTGTGAGTTTCATTTTATTCAGTCCTCACTTCCAGCTGAGTTCAAGTCAGTTATGAATATTCTGTGCTAAAAGGTGAGGAGACAATTAATAACATTTCTGGAAACAAGCACTGTAATGAGTCACATCAGTGTGATCATCAATGCCAAGAGAAGAAGCCAAATGGCCTTCAGTGAGGACCTTCACAGCTGCAGGACTATTTTTGTGTATCTAGATCCAGAAGTGTCAAGAGTGTGTTTTGGGTATTTTCCCCAGGAAACAGACTGTGTTCAAGACCAACTCCCTAGCTCTGGGCCAGCCCTGGTCCTGCTGGACTGGAGCATGTGAAATGCTACACCAACCTGAGCCCACCTCAAGCACAGGACTGCACCCAATCTCAAATCTTCCCACCAGGACACAGAAGAGGGGGACAGTGCGCTCAAAACAAGTGGCTCCACTTGAGGCTACACCCATAGTGGTCAAAGATCAGTCAGAGCTGATCAACCCAACGGCACACACCGACAGCAGTCAGCATCACACTCTTCACCATTCTGAGTTTTGGGAAGGCTTTCCAGGTTGCAAGTGTAACATCAAACCCAAAGCACCTTTGCCCATCTGTACAACTTTGCTCAAAGCTGATAAGCCTCCCCCTCAGTGCCCAAGACCAGAGGGTTGCTGATGGCTGAGTGGCATAGACCTGGCTCTCACGGGATTGCACCAAGCTGGAGCTCCGGAGCTTGGGGATGTGAGAAGTTTCACTACAGAGGCAACGGGGAGCTTTGGCACTACACTCCCTAAGGCTACCCCCATTTCCTGTACAGACGAAGCCAAGCCCACCCTCAGGCACACCCTTACACTCAAACAATTTGGGGAATGATTTCTGAGGTTTCCCTCTCATTAAAATTCTCAGAGTAGCACTAGTTTTCATACATATCCCTCCTTCATACCTATGAAGAGCATCACAGTTGAATAAAGCAGGATAAATGTCTCATTTAAAAATAAAGACAATAAGCAGCCATTCCCATAACCCTTCCCAGCATCTGCCATCATACAGTGCTGGGCTGGAAGGTGTTAAAAGACAAATGGTTTTCAGAGGAGACAGTCTGGAAAATACAGATCCTGTGATAAAACAGGGCTTCCCATCCCAATCTAAGGCTGAAAAAACCATGGGGTAGTATTTACAGTGAGACCCCCGGTACAGGAATCCAAAGCTTGTATTTGACACATCTGTGCCAGCATCAGGAGCATACAAACCTTGTGAAAGCCCTTGGAACCCCAAAAACATGGCAATTCAGGAAGGTGTACATAAGTTTCCAGCACTCGAAAACAGTGATTGTAGAAATATGCAAATGACTTACTGGAGAGATTCGGGCAGCTTGTGGTATCTGTGAGCAACAACTCACCTGCAAACTGCTAGAACAGTACGTGTCTTTTTCACAGCTTCAGGAAGTAACAAACATGAGTAAGCTTTTAGATTTGTACTGCCCTTTCCAGAATACTCCAGTATGCTGGTCACCAGCTTGCAGAAGAAAGTTCACTTAAAAAAAACCTGCTTCTTGCATAAATTAGCTTAGATTTAAAAAAAAAAAAAGAAAGAAAGAAAAAGAAAATAATTAATAAAACCCCTTCTCTTATTCAATTACTTTTTTTGTTAGGGTTTCACTGATGGCAAGAAAATTAATTTTCTTTTCTAGCTGACTACTGTACCAAAGAAATCACATAGTACCATGAAGAGTATCCCCTCTGTGAAAAAGATTGTAGAGAACTTAATCGAATGGAAGTAACTGGATTAGTGAGAGATTTCCAGATTTCATTCAAATGCACACAGCAAAAAAGCACAAACCCCCTCAAGTTATCAGCAGCAGCTAAAGTATGTAATTACTTCAGTTATTTTTTAACTAAAGAATCTCTAAGTAGATATACTGTTTTGAAAATATTATTTTAGGAAGGCCAGTAATAAATGGTACAAACTGTCAGAAAGTGCAAGGCATAAACCGAAGAAATATTAATGTACAGTAACTTTTCCACATCTGACTTGCACTTTAAAATGAAGGAAGGAATTGCTGGATAATTGCAGAATTAAAAAAAATCGTGAAGGAAGACTTTGTTCCTGTTATATTTGGTTATTTCCTTTTGTGCTATTCATGTGTACGTAGGATTGCTTACACAGACAAATTCCAAGAACTATTTAAGACGAAGAACTTTTACACCACAGGAGAAAAAGCAACTGCTTGTTCATCTACTAATGTCAAAAAGCATAAGTTTTTTTTAAGCTTATGTATACTTGAACAATTAGAAGCTTAGCTACAACCCACCAGTACTGGAAAGCTTATGAACCAGCCATTGAATAATATCTGTGCTGCAATAATTCAAGAAAAGTTTGTGAAGAATGCGGCAAACAAACTGCAATGATTGCCTGTAATAAAAAAAGGAGCTTGTTACTTACAAAAGCCTTTGAGAATTCCTCACCCCAAACTCAAGGCAGCTTTAATTTTTCAAGAGGTGCGATAAGCAGCATGCACAAAGAGTAACGAGTTGGATTTACTGCACATGTACAGATTAACTGAGCACTGGCAACTGGCTCCCGAGGCCTAAAATACAGGTAACAAGACTCACACCTGCAAAAACTGTGCTCAAATCTTAAGATTCTGAAATACCACACCACCCCAAATACATAAATTATGAAGCAGCTCAGTGTCAGCAAATCAGTGTCAAAGATTTGGGATGCTAGCCTTGTGTCCTATCAGAAATAGAAAGCCTGGAACTTCAGGGCTCCAGTCAAATAAAGCACTTGTTTCAAGCAAGGACAGATGGAAAGCTAGCAGGCATCAACAGCCATGATGGAGGACTGAGCCTACACCTAAGAGCTAGTGGAAGTTTTAAATCTCTGTTTTTACACAATATCCATGTAACAGGAACAGGATTTTAACCTGCTCTATATGAATTAACACTATGGTATGCCCTGCTCTGAACAACAGGCAGCACTGTAAGAGACACCATACACCTGTACAACTGAAGTATGAACAGATGCTAGCACTAAAAAATTGCTTTCCCAAGGCCCCTCTGTCCCCAACAAAATAAGCCTTCTCCAACCTGTGGAAGTCCAATATTCATATGTTTGGATGCTGGTGAGAGGCACTGTCAGCCCTAGAAGCAACTCGTAGGCTAACACCAGGCAAGGACGTCAAGAGTACAGAATACGTCATGTATTTAGGAGTCAGGTCTTCCACAGCTCAGGAAGATGATACATGTATTTGAAAGTATACTGGATGTAAGTGAATGTGACTGAAATTAAAACTGTGGCATATACAATAGAAACTCATTATATTGTGAAGTGGTACAGAAAACATCTGGATGTCATCTTAAGAGGTTGGTGTTTTTCCTGATTAAGGAAACAGCTGCCTTAGTAAAATTACTCATATCCAGCAGTAACGAAGAGTATCTTTTAGCTCAATTCTTCTGTTAAGCCGCATGCATCTGCTTCCTAATTTTCTTTTTATTTAATCTTGTGTACCCAGCCCAAGTGCTGTAACAACAAATTTAAATAGCTGCCTCATTTTATATCTTGCAAACTATCATGACTAAACAAAGAATAGCACTTTGCATTTGAAACTTCCCTTTCAAGCAGGTGACCATTGAGAGGTGATTTGCAACACCATCTGTGTGAAAGCAGGGGGTGGGGTGGAGGAGCCTAATAAACTGCACGGGGAATCAATAATTACATCCTCAATGCAGCATGAAGTGCTTTCAGAAGATTCATTCCTGGGCTTGTAAATTTGACTGTATATTTTAATTCCAATACCATTAAGTGATTTAGAGTGATGCCTTCACTCTAAACTACACTCCTAGACCATGGTGGCAGGCACAGAAAAGGCTAAAATCACTCTGGGTACATAAAGGGAATTATATTTTCTTTTTAATGGTAACTCGGCAGCAAATGGGGAACTGTTTATTTCAGCCAGTGTTATGTGGCACTTGCAAGTTTCTTCTAGGCATTAATGGCAAGAGTTTTAAATGATGGTTATCAAATATACAAGTATAACAATGTGAACAGGATACCAAGGGTGCCTGCTTTAATTGTTCTTCCATTCCTTTTTTTTCTAACTTCATTTACTCACTTTAATATTTTACTCCAACACCAGAACAACAGCTTAATGAAATTACTCTCATCAGTTTGAATGAAAAAGGTCCTTAGACAAAAGGGCCCAAGACTCAGGATCTCCCATATTCTGCCATCTCCCTTGAACCAAACACTAGCAAACCTGACCAACCCACTGAGCAAATGGAAAAAAGTAACTACTCCTTCTTTTTGCTCTGCTTCCCCCTCAAAAAGATGGTCTTCCTCGATCACTACATAGTCTTAATCTGACATTTTCACAACTATTTTACATCAGTTACTTGTATCATTCAGAGGTCGGTCCACAAATGGTTACACGTTACACTGACAGTGTCCTCAGACCAGGTAGCACAGAGTAGCAGTTCTCCAGCCAGCTCAGGGTCTGCTCTTTCTGGAGTTACTCCCATTGCTCTACAGCAATTGTGCTGCGTCTGCAGTGGTAGTGCAGCAGCAGTAAGGAAGAAAAGCTTCCCTTTTCCCTGTTATATTCATGCAAAGTGCTCCAGATAGCCAGGGGTTGTGTTTTTATGAAGCTGTGAGTCAAAGTTCACAGAAGCATGGTTGAGGTTGGAAGAGACCTGTGTGGAGGGAGCTCTGAAGGTCATCTGGTCCAACTGTCCTGCTCAAGCAGGGCCACCCAGAGCTCACTGCCCACGAACAGGAACATGCAGAGACAGCTTTTGAGTACCTCCAAGGACAAGGACTCCACAATCCCTCTGGGCAATCACTGCAAATCACTGCCCAGTCACCCTCAAAGTAAAAATGTGTTTCTTGATGTTCAAAGGGAACCTCTTGTGTTTCAGTTTCTGCTCAAAGTTCTATATAAATGTCATACGTGTATTTGGGCACAGCATTAGGACATGGACACGGCAGTGTCACAGTACAGGCCTAAGTGACTATTGTCCAAGCTGTATCTTCAGTAGACTCTGCAACAAGGTGTTTATCAAGAGTCTTGTCTTGTTATTAGTGGCTTGATTTAGAATGAAGCAAGCAGTAAACTTCTAACAATAGCAACAATAAGAACAACTAATAACTAGTGAACTACATGTATGCAGACTATGAACGCATTAGCACAAGGAAGAAAATACGATGAGAATCCAAACGGACAAGTTGGAATACTCAAGTTTTAAAAACAAGCCATGATTTTAGGCACAGAATTACAGGGTTCCAGGCTGTACATAGCCTTCATTAAACACAAAAAGGAGTTAATTTGCATTACTCTAATGTGCTTTGCCAGAGACCCTACACTTTTCTTCATACATAGGCAATTCCGCATTCCACTGCCCATTAGTTTGATGTGTTCACAGACACAAAGAGAATAAATTAAACACTACTATTTTAGAGTGTCTCTTATACTATTTACACATATATAAAATATAATGAGTATTCACTGCAAGTTAGTGCTGTATATTTAAGGCTATCCCATGTTTAAACAGTAAAGTGCTTCTTTTAATCCTTATACTAGGATTGAAGTCAACACAGGAATTTCCAGATTTTGTGATCCCAGATACTGGCAACAAGTAAAATGATCACAAACACAAAGACAGTGCCAACTCTGTTAGATCTACAGCATGGATCACATATGATCAAGCCACTGGATCATAAAACTCTTTCACTGAGTTTTCTCTACCACCACCAGCTACAGACTACTTCTGTCTCATTTGTATAGATACATGGGAAAGAAATCAACTGTTTTAGCTGTTTCAGCCCTCAGGTTTTAGTGGATTCTCAGATTACAAGTAAATTTGTTTTGATAAATGCCATTAAAAACAATGGGATGGAGAATGTGCCATTTAGGTAAGTGCAGCTTGGATTCCCAACCATATGAACAGCTGAGCCTGACCCCATGGTGAGTTTGGTAACACCAGCAATTGCACTGATGCATTCTTAAGCTATTTTTCAAGGGGAGGAATAGGTTAAAATTTAGTGTACTCTGCAGGTTCCTTTCCCCACAACACCTCTGACACACCATCCAGATGCCTTTTTATATAAGTAATGTAACAAGAAAAATCTTCCTCTGTACAGCAGGACAAAAAGATGATGGTTTCTTAACTCAGTGCTTTCCTTCTTATTGCTGAGATTTCTCTGACAGACAATAGTCATTGAATTGGCTGATGAATAATGGACAGAATCAAAATGAGCCTGAATAAAGTGCTTGTATATTTTCCTTAAATTAAATATAAGAGATGTGAACTCTTGTAGTTCTTTTTATGTAAGCCAAACAGGAGGCTTCAAGAGAGAAGAACTATGATTTAAGAAGCTGCTTTTATGTTGTAAGTTAAATCATCAGGCAGACTAATTCAATTCCTTTCTGTTTACTGTAAGACTATTTCTCTTACTGGACAAGCCATAAAACTAAAGTGACTAAAATATAAGGAGGCAAGCAGACATTTCCAATCCCTAAAGACTCAGAAACAAGTCCTCTGACTGAGCAGCAGAGCTGCCAGCATGTCAACTTTATGAGCAATTCAATCGCATCTCTGAATTTCCTGCAGTTGAAACTTTTTTACAGCTAAACCTCAAAACCATTCCTGCAATTAAACAGCCATAAGTTGTACTCTCTAAAGATTGACCCTATTTTCGAATGCCGCACATATTTGAAGGAAATAATGGTTGGAAGTACTCATAAAGACTTCAAGTATGCATATTAGCATGTGTACATTGCTTTCCATGCCCCCACTTGAAGCAAGAGAAAAAAAAAAGGCATAACAACCATGTAAACTCCCTCCATTTTTAACAAAACTCATTACATGGCTGTAGTGTTTTATTTTATTCTTTAACAGAACACCTCACACAGCCAATTCTAGAGAGAAGGCCTTTCAGGCTTCACTAAATTATTTCTATATTCAATAGCATGTAAGTTAAAACACTAGAGTACCTTAACTGTAATTTCGAGTTGGAACTAGATAGAAGAAAAGTCTTCAAACTATGATTTGAAAAAGGGCATCTTACTCACCACAGCTCCACTCATCAATTCTATTACCAACTGTCACAGTCTATCATGAAAAAAAAAAGGCTGATTAAGTTCTTCTCGTTATCTCAGTAAATCTTTACTTTTGACCTTGGGTCAGTTAATAACCATATTAACTCAAGCCAGAATCTTCAAGCAAATCAGAAGAGCTGATGGCATTTAACATTGAAGTAATTCTGCTCAGGCGTGCTGAGAACCACCACTGTAGTTTCCTGCAGCAGTGTGGCAGTGATGGCCCAAAGCATTACAGCAGTTGTAAATCTTGCTTGGAATCAGGAAGATTATTTATTCTTCCCTCTAGAATATAAATGGAAATAAAAGCAACTCTGCGAAGAAAAGGCTGAGCACAGACTGAACCATGTTTGTAAGAGATACCCTGCAAGCAGCAAATGCTGATGAGAAGGTTTCAGTTATTCACTAGTTTTGCATGATAAAAGGAAAAAGATTGAAATTGTCTGTATACTATGAATAGTGTTTTTAAGAACAAGTTGGGGAAAATAGCATCCTTTAAGAAACAGCATTGTAAGCTGCTGACTTTGTTCTGCAGCTGTTAGTTTGAAGAAAACAACAAAAAAGAGTTTTTAAAGAGAAATGGAAGGGAGTGAAGTTCACAGCATATCCTTTTCACATGATGATCCTTAGGATCTATTGGACTGTAAAATTATCTAGTCATGCTTGCAAAAGTTAAGGACAACTTGGCCCCCAAGGGACAACACAACTTTAAAGCAGTAACAGGACTGAATCAGCTTCCAAAAACATCTAGTATGGTTATTTTGCTTAGCCTGCAAAAGCAGACGACTGCCTAAAGACTGAAGAGAAGAAACAAACCAGACACATCTAGTTCTTCAGATGAACTAGTTACAGAGTCTTTCTGGTAGTTCAATGCATTTGAAACATCAGAAACAATGGAACTGGCCCTTTATGCTAGAAAGAAGACAGCTCTCTGTTAATTGAAGGTTGACTACTCCAGTAACACTGCTGCTGGAGTGATCTTCCTCGTTTACTTTAGAGTTATGTCAGTTTACATAAGATTTGGATGTTAAAACAAGCTTTTGAGCCTTCATGTAGCTGAATGACAAGAGTCCCCTCATACTGTACTGTTTTAATTAGCTACTATTTGAAGGAGTTCATCAAGGTTGGGTGGGTTAATGTAAGCAATTAAAGGTGTTGAGTAAAGAGTATCAGAGCTAAACACATCAAACAAAATCCAAGTTCTTCAGAATATTTTACCACTTCCTGACCTCTCTTGTATCTTATGCTTTACTAGGAAATTAAACAGTCAGGTGGCTGACCAACTAACACCTATGGGAATACAAAAGCTTGTATACGTGTTGACAAAAGACTTGCAATGTAAACAGTGAGCTAAGAAACTGAATCTGCTGTTTAACTACATCCTAAATTATTTTTTCTTGAGGAAACCAAGCAAGATTTGTATGAGACACTGACACTACATATCACTCCTCTTTTTCAGCTTTCAAATCTTCATGTTCATCCTCTTCTCAGTTTTTGGCTTATGAAAAGTTTGCAGTTTGCCCAATTCTGTGCACTTAGCACCTGGGCAAAATGAGCCCTTACATTTACTGATTGGATGAAAAGAAAGATTTGTCTTTAAAATGCTTCATGACATCTCTGTTTAGGGGCAATCACCTCCCAAAACCACAAATTCTCATTGGCATCTATCATGCTGCAAGTGGCACAGGACTTTTCATGTGAAAATATTTTCCAAATTCCTTCTCAATCATTTGCACACAGGGTGCAAATACAGTCTGCGTATCACAGAGGCAAGCTTTTGGCACAGATAATACAGGAACTGGACTCATTTATCAACCACAACATTTATCAACATTATTAAACTGTTGCATTTTTACAAACAAATGGCAAACAAAGCATGTGGATTCCTGCAGTTTTGGAAAGATGTGGGAGAAAGCTCCCTACTCATCTCACAGATCTTTCAGATTTCTGTTGCCTGAAAATAACAAACTGATCCTTCCAAAAAAAAAAATCTGCTGGCCAATTAGCACTCACCATATATTTATCCCAAGAGTTGGTGCTAACTTAAAGCCAATGAACCTTGTTTGTATCTGTTTCATGTTTGATCTGCTGAGCAAGATGGGTTGCAAGGGCAAAGGAGACTTTTAAAAGAATGTCTGTTTCTTCTGCAGCAAGGATGCCATTATCTCTACCTATTGCTGGAGACATGAAGAGCATACAAGAGCAGCAATGATGTCTTTTCTGCTTCTGATTTCAGGCATTCAGTTTTCTCAATGATTATCAGTTAGCTTGACGCAGCAGAACTGGTAGGTGGCACAAAGTGGTGTTTTCTAATGAATTTCTAATCTGATCCTTCAAAGAGCAAATTGGATAAGAAACTTCCCAAATTTCATCATACATTTCTGTTCACTCAAATTGTATTTAAAATACTAAGAATTAATTAAAGCCTACATATTTTTTACTAGAAGTAATATAAACTTTTGAAAAGAGATACAAAAATAGAAAGATTCTTTGCTAAAGTCAGCTTTGGGAATCTGATGGAATGCCTTCATAGCTGCCAACAGAATCAAAAATGCGGTAATCTTCTACTGGATGGTTTATGCTTTTGTCTTCTCTAAGCTAATAAGAGGAGCATGTTATCACCTACTTAACTCCCAACTTAATGAAACATAACCTCAGACTCAGCCTATGGAGACAAAGCACAAAAAGGAATCTCACATACAGTAGTGTATTGGTTTGGCACGGCATGCTTTTAGGTAGCAGAGGGGCCACAAAGACGGCTCCTGAGGGGAAGCTGCTGGAAGCTCCCCACCAAGTCTGACAGAGCCAATCCCGGATGGCTCTGAAGATGGATGTGCTGCTGGCCAAAACTGGGCCAATGAGAGAGGTTGGTAATGCCTCTGTGGCGACAGATTTAAGAAGAAAACCAAAACAAAGTGACAAGATTTTG
>VZRS01001528.1:222709-287812 GCA_013398055.1 Ifrita kowaldi | reverse complement strand
GTTCATTTTTTTTTTTTTTCCCCTTTTCCCTCCTTGGCCCAGCTGTGGCAGGGGCAGGGTGAGCGAGCTGCTCTTGTGGGTGCCTGGCGCTGGGCCATCACAACTAGTTATACATTGTGAAATATTTAGATGAAAAAATGAAGAGTTATGCCACACCCAGAGTAAAATAATATTTTCATATGTACTTTTCTGGGGAAAAAATCAGTACAATGATTCAATAACATCTATTACTTGTCACCTAATTGAGCTTTTATACCACATCCACAGTGAGAATATACTTCCCAAATATTTCACACAGCCCAGAATTTAGGCAGGATAAATTAATGCTGATCTGTTCCCACTGTCAGCACCAATTGAGATATTTTTATGTTGCTTTTATTTGCAGAAAGAAGTAAAATTCTTGGCTGTAATACTATACATAAGGATTGTTATTGAGATATGAATAGTATATTTGCAACAATCTAAATGCTGCTTGCAAATGGCTCCACAGAACCCTGTACCTAACCATATGTTGTACATTTTCTATTAAATCTTCAGAGCAACTCCACCACCTCTTCAAGCAGCATGTTTTTACCCTCCTTTTACTCGTCTTTATTATTGCAATTGCATTTTGTGCTGCAAAGTGACAGAACCGAAAACTGAGATAAATAAAAGAGAGAAATGTCTTGGAAACAACTCCTTTGCAGGTGCCCGGTGATTCTGTACAGACTGTTAATAGCATGTAATTTTTTCTGTACAGTGTATTAACCCAGATGCAAAGAATTCTTCTTTAGGGTCTATCTAGAGCTGCTGCTGCTCGCAAGGAAAGCACTCACACTACTATTTCTGATAGACATTCTCCCTCCAACTGTTCTGTAGAACCAGAATGAAGTGAAACCGCAGGAGCTAGTTGAAAGCCAAATCCTCAGAAGAAACAAACAGCTCCCTCTCAGCTGCTTGAATTCTACTTAATAACATAGCTCATGAGCTTGTGTCAAATATACCAGCTGTTACAATCACAATCTGGTATTTTTCAGGTCTCATTATCGTCCATTCTCCTTTCTAGCAATTTACAATCAGCCTACAGTGGTGTGGAGGTGAGCAGGGATTTTAGTTAAAATTTATGTAATGAGCAGTGAACTTTCTGGTTCTTTCCAACGTCAACATATGAATGCAAAAGCATGTCAAATAAGTTTACCATGGAACAAAGCAAAATTTTTTGTTATTTGGAGAAAACTCCCCAAACAAACTCTTTTCAGCTGCTCAAAAGGAAAACCACTTAAAATGGTTATGTACAGGCTGGAGTTCTAAACTGATGTTTCTCAGACCAAAATCAGGGCTCTGACTCCTGGTTTCATAGTAGGCTTAGTTATGGCACCTACAGCAGGCTGTCACCACAGCTTCTGAGTCCCCTGCTGCGGATATTCACACTGATGACAGACAAACAAAAGCAAAACATACTCACTGCTGGACACCAGCAGACAGCAATTCACTGAAATAAGGCAAATTGCCACTATTCCCACTTTACATTAGCAGAGTAGCCTGAGGGCCCTTATTCTGCAGCACAAAAATGGTTGCTGATGGCACCTGATTGTGTGCCTGGTGGTGGTGCCTGATTGCAGTACAGGGCAGAGTTTTCATCAGGCTTCAGGTACTTAGACCTGGGAAACAGTTCCCTGCCAATGTACACGTGGTATCAGTAACTCCACAGCAGAGAAGGAAGAGAAGGAAAACCGAGAAGCAACATCTTAATTAAGTGCAAGACTGGAAATCCACATCTCTGTTGCCATTCTTCCAATTTTCCTCAGAATTAAATGTGGGGCCAGCTTGAGCAGCACAGTTGCACAGAGCAGCTGAGCAAGCAGCACGGGGAGAAAAGGGACAGAAGTATTAGGAATGAGAAAACTTTTGGAGTGAAGGGAACCTATTTGAGAGAGATGGGTAATTGCACTGCAGGAACTTAAGAGACAGAAACAGAAGACTGAAGGGCAGTCTGCTTGCAACAGCAGAACGGTCCACATAAAAAAAAAATCTTAGGAGTCAAGGTTATCTCCAGAATGTGAATCCATAGGGATTCTGCAGTACATTTTGATGCAGCTAGCACAGAGAGTGAACAGCATTAGATTTATTAAAGGTGGTGAAGAGACTGAAATAGTAATGGAGATTACAGACTGTGATTGTGGGAAACAGAGGAGATTTTAAATCCTTCTCTGTCCCTGAGTAGGCTGTTAAGTGCTACATCAGAGCTGATATAAACCTTGCTTTTATACACTGTAATGACAGCTTTCTGCAGAAACTCAGACTCTATAGGAGAAAAAATAGCTCTTAACTTAGTTTGATATATTACTGTCTAACAGGGGCCACATGCCCCAATTCAACACACTGTTTTAACCAAAAGGTTCACTTTGGTAATGTTTAAGTTTGGAAAGAGAATCAAGATGACCAGCTGAAATGCACTTAGAAAGAAACAGCCAGATGGTTAAATTGCTTGGAGATGTTTTGGAGAATAAAAGGTGAGGTTCAGAGTCCAAAATTCTCAAATCAAAAGGCTCAGATGACTTCTACTTTCTTTTGGTATGGCGTAAAGAAGGTAATTAAAACTATACTGAGTCCAAGCAAGGAATACAGAAACTGATAATGACTGACAAGTTAAATGAAAACTCTTAAGTCAGGCTAAATGTCATTTTTGAAGAACAAGTTTAAAGTTAAAAAAAAACAACCGAACATGAGGCCTGCTAGAGAGCCAGGAGAAACAATAAGAGATGTCTGGGCATAGTGCATAGGGCATAGTGCATATAGTTCATAGTGCATGAACCAAAGCCATTGCCAAAAAGATAAAAACTTGCCCCTGTGTCTTGTCTTGAAGAGCCTAGGCATGTTCCCATGCAGGAAGGTTCTTCAAAGAACAAGCCTAATGGACTGTTGCAATATTGAGGCTGGACTAGATGATCTCTTGAGGTCACTTGCAAGTTGAATGGCTCCAGGATTCAATGAAATACCGAGTTAAAAAATCATAAATCTATAAAAATGAAAGAGAGCATAAAGATCATTTCAGAGCTCTACAGGAACTAAAACATGACACCACTGAAATACTGATGTATTGCTTCAAAGTGGCAGCAGATGGATAGTAGGTGGGAAACAGGACCCAAATCTGAACACAGGGCTGCAGAAAACCACAGGCAATTGAAGTCTTCTAGTTTGTAGCACACAGGGAATTCTACTGCCAGTCTGTGAAGATGATTAAGGAGGAGTTAAGTGGCATTCACAGAGAAGTGATCAAGCTGATACAGTATGCCTGGAGTTTCAAACAGCATTAGAAATCAAGCTTCCAAGACATAAAAGGAAAAGTCCTCTTGTTAACTAGTGTCAAGTTAAGTGAGAGGAAGCAGGAGATAAAACAAGCGGTCAATGCTCACGCTGGTGAGCTAAGATCCCCAAGGCACATACGCTGGAACTTAATCACAATTTGCAGAAAAGGCCAGTACCTTTGTATAGGTGACAAACTTCATTCTCCTACCATTCAAGACTGCTAAATGAGGGATTTTTTTTTTTTTTTTTGTAGTCATGGAATTTAAATATTCTCTCTGAAGGGGCACCTCTACAAGAGAGGGAGAGACAGAAAGAATAGCTACAGCTAAATTCTGCAGAATGTCTCAGCACTATATGAAGTCAGCAATCTTCTATGGTCAGCCTGGCAAAGGCAGCTCTAGATCAATAGCATCTGCATCATTATTTCATGCCTGCTCCTCATTAGTAAGACACCACTACAATCACTGAGGGATGGTGGTTTACAGTGAGCAGTGATTAGGTCTGTCTGAAGTCAGACAGGAAGCCAAGATCAACAAATGAGGTTACACAGTGGCACTGTAACTCCAACTCTAAATGCAGATAAAAACTAATTAAGTTTGTTATAACTTTTTTCCTTTTTTTTTTTACGTACTTCTAATTAACAGCTGGTAGACAGTAACAGATGAAACTCTAAGTTCAACACTTATCATCATGAAAAACAGTTTGGGTTTTTTGGTTTTGGAGTTTTTGGAGTTCATTTGTTTGGTTTTTTTTTGTTTCGTTTTGTTATTCTGTCACCTTGATCAGAATAAATTAGTGTTCTTCAAACAGGTTATACTACCACAGTAAAAAAAAAAAGTACAAATCTGTTATATTTCTGCTTCATGCCATGGAGAAGAATGGCAATATGAGCATATTATGCAGGAAGAACAGCTGCTGCATCCAAAATATTTTAACTCTGGGGAAAAAAAAATACTTCTCCCATTCAAAAAACAGAAAAACTTCAAAGGAATCTGGGAACTTACCATCTGAATCTGAAATTCATGTGCTCCTTATTCACTTCAGAGCATGTTGGATTTACGTTTTTGCTACTCGTGCAAAGAGCACATTAAAAACTCCTTCTATTTCTGCCTATGCAATGTATTCCCTGGCTGTGGAACCAACCTTCAAGTAATACAGTCCCCTTATTACTCAGCTTTAGCAGTGCCTTTAAGAACCAGTTATGAGTAAATCAGAAGACCTAGAGAACATGCAAACCTGATTGGACTAAGAGCAGGGCCATACATTTACCATGAATTTCAGCACCAGTATCACAGCTATTCCCAGCAGTAAAAATTACAGTGCTCAGAACTAATGTTTGTAATCTCCATGAATTCCAAGAAAGATCTCAGTTGCTGTTAGAGGATTCAGTGTTATCCTCCTCCAAAAGTTAACAAGTTATTTCCTTATACGACTACATTTGGAGGTGTAAATATCTGGGTCTGCAGAATAAAGGATCTTGCTGCATGCAATACTCTTGACCCTTGATATAACAGAATTTAACATCAAACTAGAAAGTACAGCAAGGCAGCTGTAAAACAAATTTCTCCCTTACATTTTATTTTTCATTGGGGAACAAAAAAATTACTTAGACGAGGAATCTTCTAAGATTCTAAGACATGTCTATTACTTAATCGAGGTTTAATTTGAACAAAATGATCAAGAAAGTTTGAAAAAAAAGAAATCTGTCCCAGACCTATGGGATAAATCTATCATATTAGTTTCCTAAAGATACTTTCATACAAACAAAAAAATTTCAATTCTAGCACTGCTTTCAAGAAGGCAGGCTTATTTTTAATAATCATTTACAGCCACTGACTTATGGAAAAAATACCAAGGAAAGCATTCACATGCAATATTACTATTAGGGACTTATAAACCCAAAAGAAACCAAAAAACAGTCAACAAAATAAAGAACAGGACTTAAACAGTTACTCATCTTAAAATCAAGCTTTCTGATATTTGTAGCTGTTTTACAAATGAAATTGATATTTGACTGAAACTCTTTCTGGCTTGGGTTTAGACAGTTACCAAAGTGGGGGAAAAAAAGCATATGACATTTCTAGCACTTTCAGGTATTGCACATTAATTCTAGTAAGATAGAAATTGCAGGAAGTTTAATAGAAAGCTTCTCATAGCTCTATTTGCAAGTGAGCAGCACATATAGTCATCAAGAGGTAAGGTATTCAATTTGTTCATTTTTAGAATGATTCACATTGGTGACTTTATCTAAATGAACTGTTATGTGAGCAGGATGTTTTAGGAACTACTCAGTATGACACCATATTCTTTAATCGTGATTAGTTAGACTTACAAATGATTATGGAACATACAATGTGTTGCAGCTTTGGATCATTACCCATGGAAATGTAATTCAGAAGTTCAAACAATAATTATTTCCATCACTCCTTCTACTGAAACATAGCTTTCTTTAATTAGAATATTGATAACTGAGCACAGCAAATATAAGATTTTTTAATAGTTAACCTGATAAAGAATTAATTGGTCTTTTAAATGAGGAAGTTTAATCCTTCAAGCAGTGTGCATACAGATTGTGCCACCTTTTTAGTAACACCCACTGATGTAATGGACTAACAGATTATTAAAGATATATTTTCTATGGTGGCAGCCAGCCTCTGGGGCCCTCAGGCCTTTCCACACCTCCCAGCAGCAGCAGGGAAGTACAGACCCACATAACATGGGAAAACCTCATCCAGCTGCATCCCATTGTTTCCATAGGCAGAGGTTGGCTATGCCTCAGCATATTGGATTTAGGAGACAAATCATGAAGTTTCCCTAAATCTAAATAAGGCAGAGCATGCTGAATTGCACTCCCTAAGCCACCATGACTATTGTTTAGGGACATCATTCTTGGACAGCAGATGTCTAACAGAGTGTAAGAACCAGTGGCAAGCATAGATGATGCTCTTCCTGGCCTGCAGGAGTTTGGCACCCTCCTTACTAATACACCTCTTCTCTGCGTGTAAGAGCCCATTTTACTTTCATCACTGAATCCGTCAATTTTAGAATGGGCACTACCATCCATTATCACCAGTATTCCACTGCAAAGAGTTCCACTTAATTATCTGTTGTGTGAAACACTTTCTTTTGCTTCAGATATCTCCTCATTTCATTCGTGCAAGAGTTTTACTGGAACACGAGTGCTGCTTTCAATCTAGCTGAAGAGGAAGTGGTAAAACTGCCTCTCTGAGGATGAAGGAATGGTTGAGAAGCAACGACTCAGTGTTATTTAGGTGAAACTATACACACTGATTGGAAGTGAGACTGCACATTAACAGACACAGGACATAAACCATCAACATACATATGAAATCACCAGCACTGATGACAAATGGTCCAGGCATTTCTTGGCAGACAAACTGCCACTTGATGTAAAGGCCCATGAGCGTTCATCCACCAGCTCGCTGTCTGCCAAGAAATATCCTCTGCTTCTGTCAGAACGAGTTAATTAAAGTGTACCAATAGGTTATGCTAGAAAAGTCCACACCTGTTTGCCAAGTAGATCTCCAGGGAAAAGAGATGAAATATAAGTAAAACAACATTTAGCAAAGATCAAGAAGCCAGCTCCCAAGCAACTCTCAGTTTTTTTCATTACTGTTAAGTGTTTAATTGCATTTTTTCCCCCAAAAAATTACAAGACAATTAAAACACTAAAACCTGTGTATTTTAAGACATGAATGTCTCTTCAATACCATCTACACTCAGCACAGGACCATGGGAAATAAGCAGCTAAGTCTAGTTAAGACATAAAAGTGTCAGAGGAACATTGTCTCCTTATAACTGCCTCGTCAGGTACATGACCCAACAGCACCTGCTAAGACAGCTTTAACATAATGAAAAATTTTAACAAAAATCATCATGCACAGCCATAGAATTTAAGCAATTTAAACTGACAGGCTCAAAACAGAGCTCTACCTAGTATTTGCAAAATTTATTTATGAAAAAAATAACTTCCTTGGTTTGTGGAGTTTCCACCAGTAATTGCTTTGGATTTAAGGAACGATAAATTCGACTTACGGTTGAAGAGTATTAGCTTGTGTAATCCTGAAATAAAATACTACTATAATCTAGAACAAGAATTTAAACTACTAAGATTAAAGACTTTTCAAGTGCCAAGCTAAAACTTTAAAATATCACAATGCATGTCACTAAAAATGGTCCCTGTGACTCTTTTAGCCTTCTCCAAAAATGTTACAGAAGTAATTGCATTTAGACAAAGATCTAAGAAGAAACTGCATCTTCATTCTCTCCAGAAACCATGACAGGTAATAGAGATTAATGGGTTATTAATGCTTTAAAGACATTCACAAGCATAGGTTTACAGTTGCCTTTTCATTCTTGACATGTCTTTCCATGTGAGTTGAAGCTTCAGGTTCAGGTAGACACACAGAAGCAAGAGTTTAAACGAGTTCAAGGATATACTTGAAACACATTTGGGAAGCAGGAAGCTGATGCACCAAATCTACCATACAGGAGGTAATTGTATAATACATAATTGTATAATAACTCTAGCATAAAGCCCAATAAGATGTACTGGGTGTGGTTCCAACTCAGGTAAAAAACCCAAATATCATTTAACACTTAAATTAAATAATAGCTCTAGGACTTATACAAAGCAACAGTAATAGCAGCAAGAAGACCCATTGGACTGGTCTCTGCTGTACAACACATTTTCAAAGTTTTAAACAAGTTTAATTAGGATAAATAAAATTCTTAAATTTAATGACTTATGTAGATGATGATATCTCAGATAAACCATGTGGAAATATCTTACTTCTTCTCCTGAAAGATAGTATGCTGAAAGCAGTCCACCGACGAAACGAATGTTCACTTCAAATACAGAAATTTCAGCATTCTGTTGAAACAAACATAGATTTATTTCTATAGAGGTTTGTTTGGTTTGTTTTATACATACATACATATATATATACATATACATATATATACATACACGTATTAAGGCACAACAGCTGTAAATAACAAAACACAGAAGATGTTGGGATGGCCAACATAAGAATTTAAAGCATTTCTTTCTCTTCCTCACTTTAACAAAATATCCTCTTCATTATCCTCACCGTGGTCAACTTTTCATCTCTTCTGTTTGGGTATAGGGCTTTCTCTAAAACCACATATATAAGTACTTCCTTGCAGATGATTCAGCATTTGCCCAAAAAGTGGTCTTGGATCACTACCTCCCCTCACACCATATCAGACAGATCAGAATTGATCAGAATGTCCTATCAAGTGTTTTCCTACTTCAGTCTAAACGCAGCTTATTGCAAAAAAGAAGGTAACATTATTCTGAGTTAATTACATGGCTCATGATAAAAATGTAATCATTATGTGTATTCACAAGGAAGCAGATGATCTTTCACTATTACAGTGACAACCCGTCCCAAGCTGGCATGGACAAATCTTTTACCAATGATAAAGACTAGGTCCAGCCAGTATCTATCTCAAAACTCAAAGCACATTCTTCCTTGCCTTTTGAAATTCAAGCATAAATGGGGAATCTGAGTCTCACATGGTTTTGTTCTTTATTAAGTCAATTCCAATTTTACCCCAACACATAACATTCAATCCACTCGAGGCATTCAGTTAAAAAGCTGATCTAGTGAAGTTTCTTAATTTTTACATTTTTATGTAATACTACTTTTTATATTTTTGTATTTCAGCAGAAAAATGGTACCCAACAGTCAGTGTCCCAGACTTTTGGGCACATAAATAAGGAGTTTGACTTTCACATGTTCTGGGTTGCTCTTGCTTCTACTGAGTCGCTTTTTCATTTTCTATTTGCTGAAGTACACTATAGCTATATTTAATATAAATCAATGCATGGTAGGGCTTATGGATTTTCTTCTGAAAGGCTTGCAGGCTTTTTCCATTCAGCTAGGTTTTGTGCTTTTCCAGTTTAAACATTCAGATGTCAGTTTATGCAGGAGGAAAGAAGTTGCTCCCTGTTTTCTATGGATTTTGAATTGTAGTAAACTGGCTTTACAGAAAAAAACCAACAAACAGACCAGCACTAGGCTACTTATTAGGAATACTACTTCATGCTTTTCAGTTTGCAAGGTGCTCTGATTAAGAAAAGGCATGTAGACACATTGCAGAGTTGGTGAGTTTTTTGTAAATGGTAAAGGTACAGGCTTCGAAACACACTCTCAGACTTGCTACAGTGCTAGCTGGTTTACATTCAGGAATTTAACTTTCCTCCTCTAGCATGTATTCTGCACTTCCCTCTCTAAAAAAGAGGATATAATTTCACTCAGAATTACTCTGGTTAATATCAAATTCATATAGTATATATGTGCCTGTATAGTTTTTTTAGTACATGTGAGCACAATTCAAAGGGGCTGACAGAATAAAGCCATTACATACATCTGCCTCTTGAAAACTCAGACTGGCATCATGGGTTAAGACTGTGAAGTTATCTTGCCGTCTTGCAGTGTTCAGAACATAACACTTTCTCAAGTTTATTTTGAGTATTCTAGAAATCTGCAGTTTCTCCTCTGTCACTGCTCTCCCCCACTGGTCCTCTCTTATTCTTTCTAAAAGAAACGACAAAGTTTAACTTCTGCAGCTTAATTTCTGTTTCCAAAATTTCTTTTTTTTCAGAATCTGATATTTCTCTTTCCAAGTGTTCAGTCATTGTCTCACTGCATGCAGCTAATAAGGCAAATGGAAACAGGTATTCACATCAACTTTAACATTTCTGTGCATGCTTTTTTTATTATGCCATGATCCAAGTTAAACATGGGGAGGTGGATATAAAAACATTTAAATCCACTAGAATTTGGAACTAACTAGAAGCTGCATCTGTTGCCTGCTAAGCATACTACCAGTGAAGGAACTCTACAGTACGTGTACATTAAATACAGAAGTCTACCTTAAAATCCAACATATAAGACAACTAGTAGAGAACTGATTTGACTAAAGAAAGGCTGATCTGACCTGTTCTGATTGAAGAAAGGATGATTAAGAGAGTGAAAGGGGCAGCTTCTCTCCCCTGGAGATTGAGCTAGCTGTTCATAGGAAACTCCTATGAATAGTATGAGAATATGAATATGTGAACCTTCTTCAGAAGTTCAGTTTCTTTCCATTTCAGTCCTGAGCCTCAGCACATGTCAAGTACTTTTCTTTGATGTGGGAAGGTTGAAGCTGTAAAGAGGTAGGTGTCAGGTGAGGAGATGAGTTAATCAGATATCGCAGACGCTTGTGTTTCCTTTGAGAACTGAATTAAATTACTTTTTGATTTTCAATTGCTCGAAGTAAATCGAGTGGTGTATGACTTGAATATTTCATCTCCAGAACCTTACATTTTGCCTTTCTGGATTTAATACGACCACTTAATTCACAAAACCATTGCTGTCTTTCAAGAAGTGCAAAGACCCTCTAAGGAAGGCTCAGTATGTGAGCACAGACATCTGCTTCTGGAAAGCAGTTACAGACAAGAAGACTACTTGGAAATAATGTGAATAACAGTTTTACTGTTGAGCCACAAGGACTAATTGCACTGTAATACTGAACACATGTTGAAGGGGTGATCTTTCAGGACATTTCTTGAAGGCAACCATTGTTCTAATGCTTTCAGTTTCCCAATAGGTCACTTGAACCTCTGAACCTTGGTTTGGAATCCTTGCCTTTTACCAAAATCTCAATGCAAGCCACTGAAGCAGAGTGGCTGAGACAGACATTTCATTAATGGTAGATTTGAAAGCTGTATGCCTAATACATAGTTACTCTTAAACTCGTACCAGGTTAGTATTAGTCTCAGCATACAAATAACAGTAATTGGCAAAACAATTAAAGTTTTATAATTTCATGTCAAAAAACATCTCTCTCTATATGGAAAATTTGTGTGAAGAAGTAGTCTGTTAAGAAAAATGAAAAGTAGAAGATTTCTGCTACACCAACTTTACCCTTCTTTCTGGTTTGATTTTTTAAATTTGTGTATGACACACTGAAGATGCCATACCCTAATCATTACCCTCTTTTCATATTTTTAATCACCCACATACAGTTTGCACATGTAAGTCTGTGTATTTCTACTCAGCAGTCAAATCCTAAGTAAGCACTGCTATTTTTTATTTTGCTCTCAGATCAAGCTGTACATAAATACCTTATGATCCATTTAACAGCACCAACAGATACAAGAAAAACTTTCATCTGAACTTCCCAAAATTTCTACTTCACCATCTGTAGAGGTGAGAATTATTTTTTATTTAAAATTTAGCCTTCTCCTTCAAACAGACATTGTATCATTTACATAGCAAGTCTAAGAAGTGGTTGAATTAATTCCATTATATCTAATGGAAATCCTGTAAGGCAAAGTGACTGGATGTGTATATTTCAAGATGACTATGATGTTCTTTTTTTAAGGTACCAAGTGTAAAAGATTGCTCTGAACACCTGGATAAATACAAGTTCTAATTTTATGGTCTTCACATTAGTACCCTAAATAGTACCCCAATTAGTACCCCAAATGCTGTTTATGAGATATCTGAAACACCTTTATTAGTCCACATCTGTGCTAACATCTAAACATCAGTTTGATCTGGTATTTGCAGGCCTCCCTTTTAAAAAGAACTCTGAAAGTCTGTAGATACTTGGAAAAGTGTTATGTGTATTGGGAACAACATGTTTGTATTTTAATTCCGGGGCTTTTATGTTAATTGATGAATGCAAGTAATTGGGTCTTTCATCTTATATTTATTCAGTATTTTATCATTCACTATTTGAACCATAAATGGAATAGTCCAAGTACTATACAAGATCCAGAGGAATTGTAACTTCTGCTCACTGTACTTGAGAAAAAATAGAAAACCAAAAGCAACGTACGAATCCAATATGTGGTGCAAGAGCAAAGATGTGACAGGTTTCAGGAATTTAATCTGGTTTCCTTGATTAGCTCCTAAAGATGAAATTATTTTGACAAAGACATACAACATCCTTTACATTGCTGGCTAGACACATAACACCAAAGTAATGTTAAAACTGCTTTTTAAGCAGAACTAAAACCATAGCTCAGAAACACTCAAGATGCTAGAGAACATTACAGATATATTAGAAAACCTATTATACTAACTCCTTTTAAATAAAGGGAGAGTGACAATGCCTTAGCAAGACCCATCTTCAAAAAGCAACAAATATAACCAAATGGGGAGGGGGCAGGCAGAATAAAGTGCCAAGACTTATATAAGTTAGCCTGTGTTACTCTGCATTTCTATTTTATTTACAGACCTATGACAGGGCCAATCTGATCTCAACTGCATCTCACGACTTCCCTCACCCTTCCATAAACCAGAGGATTAAGACTACAACTGGTAAACTACTGCGGCTTCAAACAGCTGTTATTGAATTTAATATTGAAAGCACTGTTCAGACAAGAAACTACTGTCAGCTAGGCTCTCCTGAAGGCCTTTGCCTACTGAATCCCTCCAGCTTCCCAAAAATCAGTATTCATATCCTTCTGGATCATTTCCTTAATGCATCTCGTTCCTCATAATCTTCCTCTCCACAATTCACAGACCAAGGCCAAAACAATTTCCGTCTGTATTTTCCCATGGGAAGCCACCCTTGCTTATTAACACAACATTTGAAACACAACACTATTTTCTTTATCCAGTGTCAGATTCCACCCTGCACTCACGAGCAGCACTTGCTACATGTTCTGCCATTCAAAATTCAACTGGAGAAAGTACTGTGAGCTCTTTACACAGATGAATGTATTTCCGATAATCAAGTCACCCTAATTTATACTTTGTAAAGAGCTTACTTTCTCAGTTTTTATAAAGGTAACAAAAAATAATGCCACAAATCCTATCAAATAATTTGTTTCAGTCTTCTCTATCGCAAAGATTCCTTCCAAAACTTCCTTTCCTTTGGTTCTCCTGTTCTTGTATCATCAAGAGTGTATAGAGCTTCAGTCACCTCATCTGCATTTCCATCTATTGCTCCCATGTGCAAGGAATATAGAGGCTCCCCCCACGCACAAGCACCATGGCAAGCAGCCCATATCCTGAAGTTTAACAAGGAGACACCAGGGACCCTATACTGAACAATGCTGAATAATGTACATAATTCTAGACTAAAAAGTGGACACAAAGGGCCCACATATCCTGTGAAATGAGATGAACTTGCAATTATTATTACTATTAAATAATAATATTCCCCTGTTGAAGCACAAAGGTTGGGAACAGCAACAAATCCTAGCATTTTCAAGCAGCCCAGGAAGTATGATAGAGCCATGGATAGTACTACAATAGCTCACTTTCAACTATTGTAATTAAACAAGATGTTAATTACTTGCAATTGTGGGAAAAAAAAGTTTCATTCATATTCCACAAATGAAACTTACTGGCAGTTTGCTAAAATATTCCATTCCCAAAGACATGGGAAACAATCTTAGCAACCTTTTTATCACAAGTGTCAAAGGCTGGTTATTGCATAACGAGTTATTTAACCTTGCTGAAGTCCCCCCATGGCAAACTGGAAGATCTTCAACAGGCACAAAAATAAAGTGCTACTGAAGGCATTAATGAACTCTAGCAGCAAAAGAACTGCGTTTAGTAATGCATTTGCAGGACGTCCTTTTAGCCCATCAAAATAGGTTCTTACATATAATCAAAACAAAATCAAGTCACTTTGAAGTCTGGCATTTAGAGTGTACTAATAAGTTATGTGGCAAACTAGTAATCAAATAGTCCCACAAACTAAAGAACCATTTTCAACTGCTGGCTTTCTTAAGATTTTTCTCCAACCCATTATACATTTACTCACACCTCCCACATGACTTTTTTTTTTTTTTAATGAGAAAGTTGTTCCAAATTGTTTGTACTAGGAAACTTTCTGATTTTCTGACTTGAAGAGGAAAAAAACACGAAGAATAAAGAGCCAAAAAACCATAATGTTCCAAGTCAGAACATTAGATTGTGGACTGTTAAATACAATTACAAGTCAATCATAATATCTACAGTTTGAGAGTCGTAGGAGTTAGATTTGAAAACGCTGAAGTTTGAAATAAGCAAACTGAAGTCTGAAAGGCTGTCCTGTTACTGACTGCTATACCACATATAGAGTTGAGCCAATGATAAATGCTGGAAGCCTTATTAATTTCCAGCTGCAAATAATATTTGCTATTCTGGGATCTTGGAAAGGGGGTATGTTAGTCTATACATGACAGTAGAGAAAAAACATAACTTCAAATTTCTCTATTTTTTCCCGTTCTTTTCCCAAACAGTAGAAGTATCACTCACAAAACTTCTACGTTGCATGAAGCTGCTGACAAAACCTCTTTAAAAGACACTCAGATTTGGTGAGCTAAGCACAAAGATAAAAATCAGAACTGGTAAGTTAGCCTTCAAGCTTCCAAAGTGTCTTATAAAATCAGATACAGTGACTGACTGGCCTCTGAAACAGCTTTGCTTAAGAGCATTGGTAGGACACAAGACTGCAGCAGGTTCCCTAACCTTCTTACTCATTCCCTTCTCTTTGTGCAGTTCCTCAATTCATTAGTTCCTGTCTTCAAGAGCAAGCAATGAAATGCTCTTCATACTTTCCCAATTTCCCTCTTATCCCAACAAGCGCGTGGCTTTCTGCTCCATACCTCATTCCCATTCTGATCCTGTCTGGCTACACTTACATCAGACAGCTGATCAGTGGATCAGGGTATGAACTCAAGCCCTGTCCAATGTACAATTTGATTGTTAGCACCTTCTGGTCTTGGTTGTTCCAGTCAATGTCCAGACATGCCTCAGCACACCATGAAGGCCAAGGACTGCTCCCAGTAGGCAGTAAGAGCAAGACTGCCCTTTTGCAGGGAAGGAGTTTAGCAGGGCTGAAGAAGAGGGGGATGGATCACTTAGTCACTCATCCTAAAGATACTGGGGTGTGTCTGGGCATAGAAGCAAAGCACCATCAATTCCAATCCTTAACAACTCCCAAACTTTCACTGCTGAGCCATGTGGCTCAGCTCTTGCACCACTGCTCCCCTATACCTGACCCCTTCATTTGCCTCATTAAGATCCCTTTTCCTCTCTCTCTTCCCAAGCGTGATTTGGCTCTTGCACTGCAGAGACTGATAGCTTTTTCCTCCTCAGTGTGAAGCAGAAGGGGGGTGGTGGTACAGAAACTCTCAGAAAGCTCTCTCTGTGTGTGCAGCTTCTGAAACAAATAATAAAAAATAAGAGCAGAGGAGCAGGCAGCAGTGCATAGCTGTAGCTAGGAAACAGCCAAGCTCCTTAAAGATCCCATGAAAGGCTGGTTCCCTTTTCCTCCCTTGTAACCTGCTGATACACAGCCCAGCCCAGTTGTTGCAGCCTTGGGCTGTGCCTGTGAAGGGGCATGTGGGCAGCAGCATGTTTGGGGAGGTCAGACCAAAGCCTTGGCTATATTAATTAGAAGAGCATAAATCCCCCAGAGAGATGAAGTGATTTAACAGAGTACAGAGCACATATCCATGGTGCAAAGACCATGGATTTAGCCACTGCAAATGCCAGCTCTTTCCAAAGGTACGAGTATGTCTACATCTCTTAAAATATTGACAGAATCAGAAAATGCAACTTAATTCCTGAAGGAATGGCTCAGTTTAGCTGAAACTTCAGCAAGGTTTCAAATACAAAAAATGTCAGCAGTTGTGACATAAAAAAGCTCCAAGCATTGCAACGTGGATATTTCAGTTATAAAATCACAGGGCTACCAGCTACAGCTGTAATGAACACAGCCTGTGTTATCCTCCAAAAGGGGAAGCTTCTAAACATATCCACTGACGAGCTTGCTAAAATGCACAAGTTTGCCAAGAAAGGTGCTGCTGACTTAACTAGAATTTTCCTTCAAAATCAAAACCTATCTTTGGAAAGGTAAAGAAGAGCAACCCTGACATCTAATTCATTGAACTGTGGGACTGCATAAAGAGATGTTGCCATTTCCCATTAAGTCATCTTTACTCCATAAATCCTTCCATGTGGGTAAACTAGTGCCTACTTTACAAAGTGACAGTAAGAAACTTTTATGATCAGGTGTTGAGAATGGTGTGAGTGCAGGCCAAATAGTTTGGTGAGTATCTTCTAGAGTTTGTAAAATTTTCCTATATCCGACTGCATTGACATAGAACAAAAGGAGAAGAGACTCTGCTACAGAACACAGACACAGCTATTTTTGTAAAGAACACCTTAAAGAAGATTAAAAATTTGAAAGACATGGTTCTAAGAATAAATGGAGAAAAAAACTAATCCTATTTATGCAAATAAAGGCCAAATATGCTGATTAAGTAGTTGCTGCCCAGGAAATGACCAGAAACATCCAACACAAGTTTATACTACTCATAAGAAATAACTCTTAAGGATACGTCAGTGTGTCAGTTATTCTAAATAAACCACTTTCATGGGACAAAGGTTTCTAAAACAGGAGCAAGTGTACATAAACATAACATTATTGCAGAAAACATCACGTAAGGCCTGATACATGATAAATGCTTAAACACAAAAGAGAACTGCTGTTCTTTAAACTGTAATACAAATACAATACAGCATCTGAATGTAAAACCTATACTTAAAGTGGAAAACTAAACAAAAGTGCAAGCTGAGTAGCTTCCAACAATCCTGCCATTAAACAAATGGACATCCATTATTAAATTTGGTGTTGCAGTTATTTATTTTAATTTCCTTGTTCCAGTTTGGGAAAATTCATCTACTCACTGCTGATGCCAATGTAAAATTCAATTACATATGATTATGAAGTATTATGAAAATAATTTTGTGAGGTGTCAAACTCCAGGCTGCTATTTACAGGAATATCAGTAACAATATACTGTTACTGAGGCAGGTCAGTGTTATCTCTAAACTAGCTTTGGTAAATCTGATCGACTGTTGCATTGACCAACTAACGGAATATAAAATTTCTGACATTTTCTTAGCTTGTAAGCATTAGTGAGAAAAAAATAGGTGCATTAAAAAGAGGAAATGTAGGCAATACCATCTGTAAGTTTCCAGTATCAAATATAGCTAGATTTATGTAAACCCAAAGATTTCCATGTTAATAATGTAAATCACTCTACAACAATTTACAACGTTCCTCCAAGTAGAGCTCAGGTCATCCTTTTAAGTGGAGTGGGTTATTTTCTGTTGTTTTATCCTTGTTTTTTAAACATCTTGATAATACCAAGCTAAAAAGACAGGAATTTAGTATTACAAAAACACCTTTAGGAAAAAAAATCCTTATGCACAAAATAAAGTTAGTATGTCATTCAGGCTTCTGACACTACGCAGAAGCACTGTTTAATATGCTCTATTTACATTACAAATGTAAATATAAATGCATACTAAATTACTGCTTATATAAACTATGTAATATCCACTCATTAACTCCTTCTTAAAAGGATAATTAATTCTCAAGCATGGAAGAGAACCTAATTAAACGTGACTTTTGCATAACTTATTAGAAAGAGTACTTTGTTTTCAGAAAGTGTTTCTAACATTAAGCATGTCAACTACAAGAGCTTTTAAGTGCTCAGTGTACTGTGTCTACTTTACTACACTGATCAGAGGTGCTTCATCAGCTCTCCATACCCCAACAATAATTCCTCTGGCCCAAAAAAAAGAAAAAAAAAAAAGAAAAAAATACCAAACCCAGGACTTCTCAGTTTAATTGAAGTGGTTCCTGCCTGTTCAGGGTCTTTCCAGAATAAAAGCTTCAGTAATGAACTTTGTCCTCAGCTGCACATTTGCCACTTGATAGGGTGATTTGCACATGCAGTTGTGAATGACGTGACCTGATGCTTCATAAGACTAAAGCAGTTCAGTTGTGCCAATAGTTCAGCCTAACTCATGATATTCAACTTTACTGGAATAGACAAACAAACCTAAGTAGCATGCATGGCATGCACCTTTCTCTAAACACAAGTAAAACTTGTGGAAGATTTCACAAAGGGGAAATGTAAAGGGTTTACATAATGAAACAGTTAATGCTTGAAGGGTCCCAGTTCTTCTATCCAGAAAAGATGAAAAGGCTGGTTTTTTACTTTACAATGGCAAATACTCTATTTCCTTTTTCATTCCTTCAGTCCAGCTCAATGCCTTCCATCTACCTGTATCTCTCCGATTGAAAAAGAGCATATAAGCAGAGCAGTAAATTTCCTACTTTCCAGCTTCCTGCCTTGGTTTATCTATCAATGATCTAAATTCTTTAGCCTTGCATCATGCTTGTAACACTAGAATCCAGTCCTTAACTGGCCCCTGGAGAATAAACAGGGCATTAAATGTTAATCAGCAACGCTTCTTACCACATTGAAATCCAAGTTTTTTTCAACCCACTCCTTGGCTTCTTTGAACTCCTCTTTCATTTCCATGATGTATAGAGTATCAAGGGCATCCACGATTGTTGCTCCTTGTATGTTACCTGAAATATATGAAGAGCCAGTGATTTACTTTCCAACAGAAGACTTTTCAGTTAGGTCTAATTAATTTAAATTAATTCTAATTTCAAAATCCAATTTCAATTAATCCAATTAAAAGCTGGGTGCATAAGCATTCAAGTGGTAACTAGTAACTCACAGCCTTTACTTTGATTCCCATGCCACAACACAACATTGTAATATTTAAGTATTTCTTCCACTAATGAACTTTTGAAGAGCTGTTCTAATGCACGGTATTTTCAGCCATAATTTTGCATTTTAAACCACTGATAGAACAGTTCACCATAAAATGACATAAAACTCAGTAAATCTCAGTAATTGAGAAATTCCTTTTTCTTCCAGTTTGGAAATAAAACAATCGGTTGCTTTTTTGTTTTTATACTCAATAATATACATAAAGCTTTAAGAAGCTGCTAAGTACTGATCCCGTTTCAGTTAGGAAAGCCCTTTAAGAAGTGCAGTCTGTAGAAAACAATTTTTCTGATGTTGTGCATCACCGTGTAACCTGCACAAGACAGCACTGGGGAAGGCAAAGGCAAACTTGCACACATGGAGTTGTCAGCCCAGGAGGGGCTGCAAGGCACTGGTTTCTACAGCAAATTCTGGTGGCCTGCAAAAGTGGCACCCTTCTACCTCTGTTATGGAGATGGGTAAGAGGTAGCCTTGTCCTTGCACTGCAAGATGAAACATCATCAGTATGTTCGCTTTGGAACGGATTAAATGTTCATCATCCTGTACTGAAAGGTTAATGTGGAGGGTGGGGTTCAAGAAAACACAGTCACTCAAAATACTTTTCCATGATTACTTCAAATTTACCTTGACCTTTTCAAAACACCATTTTTGTCTAGGAAGAATTTCAATTCCTATTTACTGGATAATGTCAAAAATTCAATTTTGACCACTCTACTGAAATTTGTATTTCCGAACTCAGCTCCCGCAGTTTCCATAATGAATGGAAAACCACTGTTATAGTTTAGAGAAGACTCTGATACAGAAGTAAACATTTAGAATTACAAAATAATTTAGGTTGCAATTAACAGAGAAAGTCATTATGTCCAATCCCTGTCTCCCTCAGAAGGGCTAATGAGTCAGGTAAATAGCTGACTACTCATTCAGGAATTGATTGCACCAGGGGAATAACAAGATAGTAGCCAGAATTAATTAAAGAACTTGATTATCATCTTGTCTCTGAAATACCTGACAAAGAGTAAATTTTATTTTGTAAAGTTATCAAATATCAGAGTTCAATTTTTCATATTTAAGAAAGAAATCTACTGTATCAGTCAATTCTTGTGTTCACCCATCATGGGTTTCCATTTCCACAAGAAACAGAGAGGTGATTGGAGAGCTCTACATAGCAGGATTGACATCACTTTCTTAAATTAAGCTTCCAGGTAGAAAATAATTTTCCATTTCCACCATCTTAAACAAAATAATATTTGAGGTTACTACAACAATTACTTGGTACATTTAACAGAATCAGATGCTTTCTCTATTTTAGCAGTTGCTTGTACCACCCATTTTTGGAATGTCACTTTCCTACTCTGAAGGAAGTAATCTCTACATTTCGCCCAGATATTCCACTAAAAAAACTGTAGCATACTTTGGTAAAAACATCATATCCTCCCAGAGCTTATTTGGAACTTGGCTGCCCTTCTCTAATATTAAAGGAAAAGTATTTCTTTAAACTTGGCTAAACAACTTATATTTTTCCTGAGTTTATGAGAAAGTGAGAGTGGAAAACTGCTGGAGGACATCTGCTCAAGAACACTACTGCAAAAGCTCTGGAGATGTCTGGTAACTCCATACAACAAAAGCAGTTCCTAGTGAACCTTTACAACTGAGCTCGACTTACAGAAAAATCATCTATAACCTGATTTGCTTCAGTGAATTGTGATAGGCTCACCATGCAAAGACATTCTTTGTGATAATCCTCTTGTAATACAACTAACACCACCACTGAACAGTTGAGCTTTCAGTTTTAAGGATTAGTACTTGAGCTGCAACTCACTACTAAGTCAGAAGAAAAAGAGGAGAAAATACGGAGAAACCTTATTGAGAAATCGCCCTTGGAGTCACGTACTATGATTTTTTTTCCTGACTCTGGCCTATGGGGCCTGCTTAGAGCACAGACTTCTCCTTGTAGACAGACAGAAAAAAATGCTAGAATCTCAAGTAGATCTTACTTTATTTGAAATAACTTTTGCTATTATTCTGAACGCTCCAGAAAACAGAATAAAACAATTCATGTGACAATTAGTCAAGTTTGTCTCAAACAGCTGTACTTCAAAGTTCTTGATAAAAGACAAAAGAACAGAGAAAGACTCAGTTTAGAGGCCAGAATGACGACTTGTGAACAACTGCAGTTTACACTAAGCCAGCCAACAGGATAACTGAAACTTGAGAGTAGTATGGAAATTGTGACACTGAACAGTTCATTAATAACCAGTCAGACAGTGGTGGGCAGGGAAAGGAAGGCAAAGAAATTAAATGAACATTTCCTATTATGGGATAAGACCAAATATTTCACAAGCCTATATAAGCTATACTTCTCAAAGCACAGCACATAAATTATTAAATACAGTTATCATTCTTGTCTGTTCCTACACGACATTCCCAAGGAATTACACAGCAGTCATGGTCTACAAGAAGCAAAGATTATTGCTAGGCAATCACAGTACACACTCATGACACAGAATATTTGGACAAGAGAACTGTTTTCCTATACACCTACAGTACTGCTGTAAATTGGACTAACAGTGAGCACAGTGTTACAAAGAGCGCCAGCAAAGTTGCAGTCATCATGGTAGAGTTTCATAGTTGCCCTAGGCAGGAGGAAGATACCAGAAAAAATACTTGGAGCAAATTCATACACCTCAGGTAAATACAGATACATTTTGCAGATAATTAAAAAAAATATATATATCTCTCTACTCAAGGTAGAGAAAATGAACTTGACACTCATACAACATAAGCTCAAAGGGAGCAATTTTGATGATAAAAGAGATAATCAGATGTACAAGCCTACCAAAACGAAGAATTATTAGTCTCTACCAAAAACTCCAGACCAAGTACTCATCTATGCTCCATTTTACTTGTTGTTAACCCTTTACTTTCCTCTCTCCTCTTTACTAACAGCATCATTTACTCCATGGGATTAATAGAGAACACATAAAATAGCCTACTACTAACTGAAAAGAATGCAAAAGAAATCAGCCAACATGGAATTTCCAGTAGACTACTGAGACACATCTACAGAGCTTCCTTTCCAGTTTAACACTTAAAATCTTAAGCAATGATCTGGAAGAAAAAAGAACATACTGCTAACAACATTTGTGGTCTATTAACCACAATGGCTTATTACCCATTATTTCAGAATAGTATGATATAAAGCACAGGTAGCCTGTATCTCCTCTGTGTAAAACACAGTTGGCCCATTTAAACTGCATGCTTTTTAATATCTAACAATGCCAATGAATGTGCACACAAATAAAAAGAAAAGAGATCACAGTAGAGAATGGAGTAGCATCTCGGGGCCGGGCAGCAAGAGCAGAATAAGAAGAGTGATCAGAGGATGAATAACTTTGTATGAGTTTCCAGGATGCCACTGCAGGGAGAACTGCTGTGGATGTGAATGACAACCTTATTAGCACAGCTCTGTGACTGAGCTTATGTGGCCATATGGTTTAAGGACCACAGCTGGCTTATGGCCAAACCCTTTGGAGCATATGCCAAAAAAAATTCTCACTTGTCTAGCCCAGGCTTTTCGACATGGTTTAAATGTTGGCCAGAAGAGTCCGAAATAGGATACTTCAGAATCAATGCTTGCTGGTGCACTTAAGAGTTTACAATTTCCCCCCATCCCTTGCATACCAAGCTTGGCATTTGAGAATGCATATAGGTTTGACTAAAGTAACATTTTGATTTGAGCTGTAGGTTTCTTGGAGCACTGCTTCCAAAGCTGACTCATATCTTAGAACAGTGTTTTCCTTTATTTAAAGTTCACTGAAAAGGTTCCTATCCAATATCATTAGCAATTTAAAGTGTCAAGAGTGATTAATTATTAAAGTGTGCTATGCCAAAACATGAAACTCTTGACTCAAGTACTGGCAAACCCTCAGCAATATTAACACTTTTAATTTCAATGACTATTAGCACCTGTGCTAAGACTGGGGAAAGAAAAATTAATTCAATTTTTAACAAATCTAGCTTTTTGTATGTGTAACATGAAACAATATAGTGATATTTCTAGAATGCTCTTCTAAATCTCCAGTATTTTATACATCTGTGCATTTTAGAGCCAGCTCTGGTGTCTTTTAATATGATAAAGCTCAAATAATTTTTTCTTCATTGCTTATCTCTGTGCTTCCTGTGGAAGCCTTTGGCATCCACCACACTTCTGGCACCCGTGCAGCTCAGCTACATGCTTTGTTATGAACCACCTTCTTTTGTTTGAACATGCTGCCTAGTAATTTGCTATCTCTACCCCTTCCTTACAAAGGATATCACTCTCCACAAGGAACAATAAATCCTTGATCATCTCATCCATCCAACTTTTTACGAACCTCCATATATTTTTCTGGGAAGTTGTCAACCTTTGCTACTTACTATGAGCTCAAGTTCTGTGTATTAACTCAGAATTATATGTCCCGTTTCACCAAGTGCCAGTTTAAATTAGGAACATTTGCTATTTCTAAGTGCAATTATCGCCTATTGGGGAATCCTTCTGGGTTTTGTCGAACTGTTTGCAGTTTGCCATTGTCAAAGCTACCCTCCCTCTGCCCTCCCCCCCCCAAGTAACTTATTTGCACTGCCAAACTTCATTCTGGTAATTTGATTTTTCAGCGTTGGGATGAGTAATTTGAGAGTGTGGCCTCAGCAGCAACAGATTCCTGTGAGAAGCCAGTAATAAGCCTGAAAAATGTTTTTTGGAAATCCGAAAAGACAATACACTTGTCTTTGTTGTGCAACATGACCTCCTCTCACAAATGCTGTGTTGAGTCATTCATCCACATATCTATTATGTTATTCTTTAAACAAGTTAATTTAGTTGAGACAGATGTCAGGCTTACTTCCAAAATTAAAACCACACACCAAAATACAAAATTTTAAGGAATACAGCAGGAACAGTGAAGACAAGACTGGGGTGGGGGCAAGATTTTGAATCCTGTCAATTTAAATTAATATATTGTTTAAATACATGCACAATTAGTTGTCTAGGCTATATTAATAAACTTAGAGTTTAAAAATACACATTGCTATACACTGCCAACACAGTTTTGAATATAAATTTTGGCAGGCTTTAAAAATATTCATACACCTCAACACTCCATAAAATAAATTATAAAAAACAGTTCAAAGTGGGAGGAGCAGAATCTTACTAAATTATAGTACTTTGGGGTTTGCAGATTGTGAGTATTTATTAAATGCCTCCCTTTTCGCCTCCAGAAAAGGTCCTTTTTCACTTGCAGACATTAATTCTACTATGCCCAGAAGTTACAATATCAAACTGGCAATAACTGGCAAAACACAGTTTCAGATAATTAAAAAAGCCCTTTAGTTGCAGTCACTTAAGTGCAGAAGACACTTCTAGAAAGAGTCCTCTGCTAGTGCAGCAACACTCATTAGTTTTAAAATTAGTTCAGAAGGCTTAGAGAGGAATAGTTCCTGGGTTGAGGGATTGGTGGTGGAGTGCTATGATAAAAAATGGCAAAATTGTGATTTTGCCACTTTCACAATAGGAAGGTAGATCAATAAATCTCTGCTTTAGCAAACATTGTTAACTGTAACCTGAAACATAAAGGTTAAAGTATTAAAAACTAACAGCACTTACTCAGGGCCTACTTTCTACTAGGAATAGTCAGAGAAGAACCAGTACTCATGGAAGAAGTCGTACCAGGAGATATGCCCTGTTTTGCTAATGGACAGATATGATGCAAACAGATGCTGAGCTATTTCAATTTATTTGATTAATCTAGAAACAGTTGTACACTTAATGGAATTAAACTAATAAGAATATTTCTGTCTTTTCAAATAGTTGCTACAACATGGTAAAACCTAACGTGGCAAATACAAAGGAAATAAAAACATAGCATGGATGTGCTGAAAAGACATTGCCAATGGTCAGAGGTACATATGTGGCACTGGCTTCAAGGAGAAATGTTTCAGTTCACATATCTTTCAGTGTTTCTCTAAAAGTACATTATTCTTAGTGTGCATATGTGAGAGAAAGCAACTTCTGCTCATAACATGAATATATCTACAGTCTGCCAGTCTAAAGACTTTCTCAACTTATCACAAACACTCTTCCACACACACGGTCTGCAGAATGCCAGCAAGATCAAGGCAGTTCCTTGACTTCACAATCTGTTTCCATGGCCTGAATTTAGGACAAAAAAAAAAGTAATTTCCAAGTTCAGCAACAAGTCCTCAGCTACAGAATAGCTCTACTACTATTAGTCTGTACAAGGTGCTAAAGCAGGGTTCTTTTTCCTTCCCTCAGAATTAGAACCACCAGTTGTCCCTACCCTTTCTCCCATCAACATGCCACTGGCCATTTTCCTCTTCCCCTAGCCTAGGTATAGTGTCAGTATTTCATGATGCTATTTCCTAAGCCACATCTATGTGTAGTTACACCTCTCAAAAGCCATCTTGTTTTTGTACTTCTGAGAAACACATCATGACAGTTATGACTTGCCTTCAAGACACAGCAGTCATTATCATCTACCTAACAAAATGGAGATAGAAAGGAGCCATGCACTTATACTTTCAAAAATAAGCTTAGAAGCAGTATCATTTGAAAACAACCCTCACCTTCCATGTCAGGAGAGCTGCTCTGTAACCTATACAACATAAAGCACCACACAGCACTGGAATCTGCTGATCCTCACAGTGAGATACTAAAAGTCTTTATCCCGTAACTGCCACTCCCAATATATGGAAAGCAATGTAAGAGCAACAATTAATTCAAGGGAGGAGAAGTGTTTAAAATCAAACAGCACCCAATGAAATATGCTACATTTTACTGATACTAAGACAATCTGAAACTTGTATTTTTGAAAAATTGAGACCTGGGAGCAAAAAGAAAAGACAATCTTGGCAAATTGGAGATAGTTATGATGGATGACAGTGAACTGAAGGTCTTACTTGATTTCTGAAGGTTGGGAGGAAATTCACAGGACACAGAGCTGAAGGCAACCTATTCTCCACTAATACAATTCAGAATTACCTTAAAGTAGTCAACCATTTGCAATCTTTTTTTTCTTTTCTTTTTAAATAAGAAACAAGGAAGATAAGGAAACTTGTCTGTCTTTTCATGAAGAAAAGAAACCCAAAACACAAACAGATCACCCTTTTCCCTTTTATTGTCTTATGAAAAAGGAGGCATTTGCTGAATTCAAACTTGAAGGTACAGATCAGATCTAATCATCTGAGGACACTTAGAGAAACAAGGTTTTGTTTGTAAAGAACAAAAGGAAATTATGGATTCGGGCAAGGGTAACTTATGAGACAGACCTGCTTGCAGATATGCTGCTCTTTGGTATTCTATAAAGCAATTCAGCAGAAAGAGATCTAATGCTTATTTTGATTTGCACCAAGATCAATAAGATTGAAGACATTTCTAAGGAAAACACCTCAGCAATAAGATCTTATACTAGATGACCATGATGAGAAACTGATCTGCATTTAGACTGACTCTGGCTCTTACTCCTTTAAATGCAGTTTTATTTTTCAATTCAACACTTGTCCTGTTTCACACAGAATTGTGCCTGAAGTGATTTAAACTTAGGCAACATCCGCAGAACTCTTGCTCAAGAATTTCACAAGTCAATACTTCTACAGCTTTTTCTGCGAATCTGTGCAATATTATTACAAACTCAAACCTTAGAAATTTTTATACCACTTCTGATTTTAAATGAAACTACATTAAGTGTTTTAATTTTCAAGGAATTATATGCCGTTTTGTTGTACTGCAAGAAAACAGAATTCCATTAAACAGTTCCTCAGATATATTAAATTGCACAACTATCACTCTCCTGAAGACAATAAATAATTTTCATTTTTAGAGAGGAGAAGAAAACAGAAACGTGACTTAACCTTGAAGTTAACTCAAACTACTCTGGTTTCAAGAACTGAGAGTCCAATAACTAATCAGATAATAATTACTTATTAACATTTTTGATGTTACCTCGGGATAGACAAGCAGTGCAGCAAGATCAATGTAGATGTTGTATTTTCCAAATTAGCTTTGTAATCACAACTGCTGTCTCTAAGCAACCTCCAAATATAGTTGGCGATTTGATAAGTGCTCTATTTAGGCTGTTTTAGGAAATGTTTCCACTTCAAGCTATCTTTTGCAAACATCCAACAAAGTTCCTGTTAAAATCAAAATAATGTATTGATTTTGTCTCAGCTATAGAAATTAGTCAAATTTTCAGCTTTCTGTTTGGAAAACAAGGTATTCAAATAGAAAAATTGATGCCAAACAGTTTAATTCTTCATTTTTCTGCAAAACTGAAGATAATGACAGTTCATAGGACTGTTTTCTCATGCTTCCTCAGAATGCTGTTTCTCTTCAGCTACTATTTATCCAGCCATAAGTCCCACTTGGATACTGAGAAAGCCTTGCCTCATTACACTGGATTTCTACAGTGTGCCTCTCCTACTAGAACCTTTCACTCCCGTGTTTGTTCTACACTGATAACAACATGGGCTATATTTAGCATCTCCTGTACAACATTTAGAGGTGTAAGCAGTTATATTAATGAAAGAGAAAGCCTGGTAAGAGAGTCTGATACAGACCAACACATTTTTATAAGAAATGGAAATAAATTCCTAAGAACTGCACACAGCTTCAGCTACCTTCATGACTGTAGAGAGTGTTTTTTGTTCCTTGTATAATATTTCTCCTCTTCTCCCCGCCCTCCCCCTTAGCTCCCTGCTTATTGAATGTGGCATCAATGATTTCCACAGTAAAAGTTTAAGATAGGACAGTATTTAATGCAACAAAACTATGTTTTTATCATGCAGCAATGCCCTGCTCCATTTATTCTCATTCAGACACTAATCTGTAAAAGTCACGGAAAGCACCTTCATTTACTGTTACTTTTTATACATAACAGAAGCAAGAAACATCACGCTGCCTGACAGGGAGCAGAAAGAAAACATGTTTATCACCTATAAGCTTTTCAGCTGATTTACTGTTTTATGCTAACGTCACTAAGCACAAAAATACACTCTCTACTCACCAAATAAATTGCTTGAATGTCCTTGCTTAGATATGGGTTTCAGTTCATTTAATCCCCATGCGTAACGCTTATAATTATCCCAGGCATGCTTCATCATCTGTAGGGAAACGAAAGCAGGATTATAATGTAGATTTAGGAAGAAGCCACAGCAAATACTGACTTGAGAATATTCTCAATATTAAACATATTTAATTCAACTGTTAACCAAAATCCTGTTGTATGCATTAAAACCATGAAATATTCAATAAAGAATAGTGGCACTGTTTTCAGGTGGCAGTGGGATGGTTGCTGTAACAACTACTGTTTCTCTCCACTTCTACTCTTATCTGCACGCTTATGGTCAAGACAAACTCAAAAATGATTAATTTTTAGGAAGGGAATTCATTGTGTCATATATCAATTTAATTAAGATTTTATTTCCCTTAAGCATATACCTCTGAACTGAGGGAAGTAACAGTTTTAAAGGAGGTTTTTCCCCTAGAACAGGATTCTTTAAGGTGAAAATACAGCTCACAGTAGTTTTCAGATTCTCGCAGAGACTAGCTTGCATAAAACTAGCTGGTTCAAACTCAGCACAGGTAGTAACAGTAGCAGGATGGTGAAGTGGGTGGGCAGAACACCGAGAAAATGTTTTGAGTTTTTACAATACAATCTTTTATGACTATAAATCCATCTGTAGCTACTTTCACACGTCATTTTGCACAAAGAGACATAAACCTTTACAACTAAACATATCACTACCAAATCATGTTTTGCACAAGAAGAGGTGCACCACAGATAAATACTGCTTTGGGAAACAGCCTTGCAGAGCCCAGCACAGCAGTGCTGTGGTAAGAGCAGGGGGCATCCACACCAGAAGCCAGGGGACTGGGTTGACTCAAGAACAGCTCTCACACTCTCCACCACCACCACCAGACACATCTGGTCTGATTTCAGGGTGGTCCAGGTGCATGGCCAGGAGCCCACATATGCCTCCCCAAACACATCGTGAGAAGAATGCACACAGCTCTGCAGGCCTGGTGATGAACCACTGCCACTCCAGCAGGTCCAACACGTCCCTTAACCAACCACCACTTTTAACACCTGCTCAGGAAGAGTCTTCTTTAAAGGCCACCACAAGCAGCATGACTTTATGTAACAGAAAGAAAGATATTGCCTCCTTGCTGTCCCTCCTCCCCTCTTCCACAACGCAGAGTAGTGCTGGGAATGCCAGAGGTCATCTTCTAGACAAAAAGTGACAATTTCAGACCTTTTCAAAGATACTGCTTCAGGCTGTCAGATGACAACACTGCTCTGCCCTTGCTTTCAGACCTCTTCTTGAGGCCATGTATGTCAAGGATAATTCTGTTAAATAACAGTTATAATCCTAAATTTAAAAGCAGCAGCCTTGGGACATGCTGATAATAGTAATCCTGCACTTTCTCCCTTCCTCTTTCCTTTGCTCAAACCACAAAGAAATTATGTCAATTAAAAATCTGCATTAAGCCATACTATAATAAATGACAACGGATTTTCTAGAATACTGCTATACTTGTGAGAATAAACATTTCTCCACCATTAATGGGAGAAAAAATGCACGTCTATCCTGCAGGAAAATTCATGGATGTTAAACTACACTACAGGTACAGCTTTACAAATACAAAAATTGGCAACTGCAGCTAATACATGAGCATTTTCAACCAAAAGATCAGCCTGGTGTCAGACCTCAGCTGAAAGGCAGCAAGTCAGAAGCCCTGTGGAAATGGTCTCAGGCCACGGCGGGCAACGATATGCCAGATGGCAGGAGCTGTCTCCATTGCTTGACTTCATTGCATAATGGCTTAGGAGCTCTCCCAGGATGGGGCTTTTTGTCCCAAAGCAGAACTGGTAATAGGCAGCCAACTGGCAGACTTTATGATTATGGGGCATTCCCAATCCCTGGCTACAAGGATCAAGACTACATGAAACCAATCATTTGTCCACAGCATATTTTCTAATTTACCAATTGAAATTTTCTGGTAATGTTGTCTATTATACAAGGAGGACTTATTCTGCCCTGCCATCATATCCCAGACCTGCAAGCTCAGCTTTAGATATTGACGTACAAGTTCTCGGAGATTTCAGGAGGCTAAATCCTATGCTTTCTCAAAGCTTATTTTCTCATGTAATCACATCAGAATCTTTTCATTTGCTTAGTCTTAATCAGGGAACACCACACAAAAGGGCTTCTTTTTTTTTTTTTTTATACATTAAACTTGTAAGTAAGTGGCCTGAATCAAAGGGTCTAAAAATGCACTATTACAACAACATTAAAATTGCTTAAGCCAGTACCAACATTGTCCTCTCCTTTTTCCATCCTTTTTCTCCTAGAACATCCATGCTCCTTTTCTTGCATAGGAAATGCAGTGGTCATCTATGCCCAAACCAAGTCAGTTCAGGAAACAGAAACTTTTGCAAGTGAAATTCTTGTTTTGAGGATCATTTTTGTCTTGTCTGATTCCCCAAGTCAGATTGCCATCAGCATCAGTTACCAAGAGGGAAAGACAGGAACAGCTCCAGACCAGCTCAGTACAGCCGCAACAGCCACAAAGTGTGTGATGCCACAAGATGTTTTACATGTAATCCCGTGCCTTTAGTTTTTCTCCATGGACTGACACTTCAATCCTATTGTATCATAACTGCATGTGTGATTTGGTAGCAGAAACCACTCTGATTACCCTACTTCTCATCAACCCCTAGCTAGTAAGACAGGAAGATAACCCAGACAGTAGACACCATCTTCTAATAACATTTATTATTTTGTGCTAATGAACAACAAATAGGTTGTTTGGTTTGTTTTTACAAAATTTCCTCCCATTCTGCTAGCTACTCAGGTGCATTTGCCTAATTGCTTCCTAGGAAAATAAAATGCGTGGATCTAACAAGCCAAGCAGACAGAAAAAAATACAAACCAAAACCAAACCAAACCAAAACCAACCAACCAATCAAAAAAAAAAAAACCCACCCCAACAAAACCCCCGAACAAACAAAACCACAAACAAACAATAAACCAAAAAACATCCCTCCTCCTAAACTTTAGGAAATACTCCAGTAGTAAAAACCCTACCAGAATTTACTGAGCAGGAGACCAGATTCATCTTTTTTGGCTAGTCAAAGCGTTCTTTAGACCTCTGCCAGAAAGCCTTGATTAAGTCAAAACCACTGAGATTAGTGAGCAAATTTACTCCTAAGAAAATGTACCTATAGAACATCCTTGCTTTAGACATCTGGGAATTTATGGACATACATCGAAAGAAAAAGGCAGCTCCAAAAACAGTCAGTGAGCCCTCTAGTGTTTCATAAGAAATGAATCATTCCAACTAGACACAAATGTGAATGGCTATTTAGAAAAAAGTTACTAGCCCTCAGTGTTACTGTGTTAATGGGCAAAGAGCCCTCAGATACCGCAGCCAAAGAACCATACTTTAACCAACACTGCCTTGCGACACAATTGAGTTTGGGCATCTAACCTATCAAGAGGTCTCAATTTCTAGCATTCAATACATCAGAAATACTCTACATTCTTTCCCCCCTGTGGAAATTACAAAACTATATTAAGTCTCCCGCTACATCAACTTCCTATTTGTTAATAGCTTAATTTTCTATGTAAGAATGAAAAGGTCCTAAAACATTAAGGAACAATTTTAATAGACCCAGCTCACAGGTAGTTCTTTGCTTATGCAAAACTCCTAGCACTGGTACTTTGGGAATGATTTTTAACAGGTTTTTTTGAGAAATCCATCTATCTTTGCAGTCTTCACCTTTTTGTTTGCATGGGATATCACCAAGTCATCTCCTGATTTTTTTTTGGTAATTCACAAAGGGTCTTTTGATCATGTCTCTGACTACTTGCACGAGTGCTGGTGATCACTTGAAATTTCTAAAGATCACAGTTACTGAGAACATCTGGTATATCAACACAACATTATTGATGCTGTTAAAAAGAGAAATTCCCAACGAGGGACAGTCTCTACAGTACAACTAATAAAATTATAATTCAAGTAATTCCTTATTACCCTTCCAGGATGTTAATAGGCAGAGTTACACTGGCATAGAAGCATCCCTCAGTCCTTCTAGTTTTAGTATATGTTTAAAAAAAAATCACAGAATGATTTGGATTGGAAAGGAGAGATGATCTGGAGACCAACCACTCCCAGCCCCTGTGTTAAAGCAGGTTCACCCACAGCAGGGTGCACAGGACTTTTGTCCAGGCAGTTCTGAATATCTCTAGAGTAGGAGAATCCACAACCAGCAGCCTGTTCCAGTGCTCTTACACTCTCGCAGTAGAGATGCTCTTCCTCACATCCGAACAAACTTCCTGTGTTTCAGTTTGTGCCCAGTGCCACTTACCTTGTTGCTGGGTACCACTGAAGAACCTGGCCCTGTCCTGCCCTTAAGACATTTGTATGCCTTGATAAAACCCCATCTCAGTTGTCTCTTCTTCAGGTTAAACAGGCCCAGCTCCCTCAGCTTTTCCTCATAAGTGAGAGATGCTCCAGTCCCCTCACCATCTTCATAGCCCTTTGCTAGGCACTCTCCAGTAACTCCTTGTCTTTCTTGACCTGGGGAGCCCAGAACTGGGTAAGGTTCACTGAACCTCAAACTCTAGAAGAGCCTGACAGCTCCTGGTGAAGCCCCGTGCCTACGTTAGCAAAGTCTGTTTGTGTTGGAGTCCCACCTCAGGTACCTCACAGTCAGATGAACAGCTGAAGGTTTGACCAGCTAGCATTGTTTCACTAGTAGCCTTGCTGCTTTTCCATCTTCAGAAAAAAATGGGGCACAGATTTTTACATATGAAGTCATAAAATACCAAAACACTACCCCCTACCTCTCTTGAAGAATAATGAAGTGTGCTACTGTAGTTGCTACCAGCAAAGCCACTTAGAAGAAAAAGGTGAATGTCTGACATTATACACTAAAGGACCTGTGGATTTCCTTAAAGGAAGCATGTTTAGATACAATTTTAAAACCTTTCTCAATCCACTGAAATAAGTATTAAAAAAAAGTAAAATACAAACCCCAGGTTTTGTTCTGTGAAAGCAGAAACAAAAACCTTTCCTACAGCCATAATATTGGCCAACTAAAAGATGACGATAATGCACTCCCAGTTGTTGGTATTTTAGTTACTGCCATCTTTCAAAGCACTCTAACACAACACCTAGAGAGGACATACAAGTCAGTTGTAATTTACAAAACACACTTCTATTCAAACAGGAGTGCATTGACAGAAAACAGCGCTGCTGAATCAGCACAGTAATAGTGGTATTTAGATGGAAACTACTGCAGTACCAGGTGGAGTGAAAATAATAACTTAATAAGGCTTATTTTTAGCAGTTACTTATAAGTGGGGGAGATGCCAAAGAGGACGTCAGGAAAAGAATTAAAGCACTTTCTACAACTGGGATATTAAAGGAAAAAAAGGATTAATTGCATTAAATAGTACTATCTTGACCTTCAACAGAACCATTTAAATCTTGCCAAGACACAGGAGGAAGGCAGAAGACTAAGGTACTGAAAGTTCAAGAAATGAAGAGACCAAAGAACCCAAACAACTCCCTCCCAAATCAAACCCTCCTTGAAAAAACCTCTGAAGAAAATGCAACAGTTTATCCAGTCTCTATTAACTCCCACCCCTGTCTTAAATAATCTCTCCTATCTCAGTTTACACTGACCTTTCTACACATTTACATTATTCTCACCTTTTAAACTCCTTACTAGAACTACATGTTCACTCAGTCTAATCCCCTTGCATCTTCTCTCCTTGATGCTGTAACTAAAACATTTTTCCACAGTATCAGCAAGGGAGATGAAGGAAGTCCCTAGAATTAGTAAGATTAGTAAGAAACCTCAACAGACACTCCACTTGACTTTCCCCATGTACCAATCAACTTGCATGGCTGAGGACTGTTCTGGGTCTGGTTGGGATGCAGTTAGCATCCATCACTGCAGCACATATGGCGTTTTGAATTGGTGCCTGAAGTAACCCTGGTAACACAGCAATGTTTTGGCTGTTGCTGAACAGTGCTTGTAAAACAGCAAGGCTTTCTCTTCTTCCAGGTCCTGCCCCTTTTCCACTCCCCCTGAGAGGTAGAATGGAGGAGGTGACTATAAGGCTGAGAGGGGACACAGCTGGGAAAGCTGACTCCAGTGGTCAAAGGGTTATACTTCCTACTACATTAACACCATGTTCAGCAACAAAAACAGGGGCAGAGGAAGGAAGAGCAGCTCTCCAAGATAGCTGCTGCTCAGCAACTGGGCATCAGTCTGACTGAGGGAGGACATGAGTGATTGCCTTTGCATCCTTTGTCTCTGTCCCCTCCTTCTTTCACCTAACAGATGGGCTTTATCTTGTTCCACCAGTACTCTGGCTTTCATTCTTCCTGTTCCCTCCTGCAGCCCACCTCGGCCAGCAGCTGTGTGGATGCTCAGCTGCTGGCCCTGGTAAACCCACCACGGTGTCTCATGGCATCTTCAGTGCAGGAAGTCTGTGACCACAACACAAACCCCCAGCTGATTTCTTTGCTCTGCTGAAATACTACATCAAACATTAGCAAAAACTCAAGTTTATATTGTTACTTTCTGTTCTCATTACTGTTAACCAACAAGCTAACTAATACTCGGTGAATCAGAATCACAGAAGGGTTGAGGCTGGAAGGAACTGTCTAATAGAGTCATCTTGCCCAAAGCCCAGTGAAAGACCTTTTCTCAATTGTTTTCACAGCCCCTGAGTACCAACCAAATGGCAGCACAGCTGAAAAAAATCATTCTAAGAATTTATTATTGGCAAATGTAATATTACCTTTGAAATTATTGCCACCAATTAGGATTTCTCTGTGAAAAGCTGTATGATCCCCCTTCAGCTGATTCATTATCATTTTCATAAAGCTATGCTGTATATATGAAAGCTTTGTTTAATATGCTCTTACTGAATCTACTGATTACCACAGTGAGTAATTTTTGGAAATACACAGCCTTTGTTTCTTTAGTTATCAAAAGTATTACATTTGTGTTTCATCATCTTCACAATGGTATTTAGTGTAACATTACACTTTAAAGAAATACAAGTTATTAACTGAGTTTATTGAGTTTCTCTTGAATAATATGCATCTTGAAAACATGAAGTAATATGTGAATTTTCTCTATATCTCCATACATAACACTTTTTCTAGGATTAGTAAGGACAATTACATTGCAAAATCATTTGACAATTTCCCTTGTTTCTGAGCATCATCTTTGTTACCTTTGTTAATATTCACTATTATTGCTTTGGTGGTGCTTTAAACCTCTTATTTCAATCTTCTTTTGCAGTTCTGCATGCAATCCTAACACATTCCAATGTCTTTTCCATCTGGAAATGTTCTGATCACTAATAACTACCTTGACTTTTTTTTTTTAAAGTAATTTTTATCAGTATTTACAGTATGTTCAGACTTGCTCTGTAGTGGAAATTCCAGGTAAAGATGTAAGGTGTTCTACTGCAGTTAATTCTTCACTGATTAGTTCATAACCTCATCTAAGCAGACATGCAGATATGACTAAGTGATACATGTCTGCTTTTGGCTCTTTCAGTTACTCTGTCTACTGTTATGCTGGACTGCTGACAGCATTCATTGTAAGCAACTTTTCATAAAACAACAATTAAAAGATAACTTTTTAACTGATTCACGAGAAAGCTAGTTAAAACTGGTTTATATTCAGATCATGTTTTCTGTAGGTAGAATTGTGTCTTGAGTTTATTTTCAAACTAAAAATTAGTCATTACAGTTGTCTGAATTTTATTTTAAGCTCTTTATTTTCTGTTACTATTTCTTACTCCAGAAACAAAGCTGAAAAAAAATCTCAAATGTATAAAGGTTCATCTCAGTTGATACTGTTTATTTTTTTTCTCTTGAATCTGACAGAGGAAGATACAAATGACAGACTCCTTTTCTCTACTGGCAGCAGAAATCTGTTTTTCTCCTTCAAGACACGTAAAATAAATCCTGTCACCATGAACCTTCATATAAATAATCACTTCTTATCTGTCAGCAGGAAGATTATTGCAAATCAGGAGCTTGACAGATTTTTGGTGTTTATAACCTCATTTCCTAATGGCACCATCCTGAGTTAAAAGCAAACCACACAGTGTCAATGTTTGTTTAACAGTCACTGCCAAAGTGTCACCATTTCTAATTTAGCAGGTGGATGACAACCATGCTCTGAAGCCCTGGCAGGCTGGAGGAGTTCCTGTGAGTGCTTCCCGATGGGACTTCCACCTAGCCAAGAAAAGCCAGAAAGGAGACTTTGCTATTAGCTAATGGGCCGGTAAAAAGGATTCCCAGTCGCTGTTTCTCACTAAGCAGCACACAAGGGTTTGGAGAACATTTAGGTGCTCACAGCTTCCTTGTGCATTGTGATAGGAATGAAGAATTCTTAACAACTCACAGGTTCATCCAGCAGTGCTGCCCACAGAGTAGGGCACTGCCAGACACAAAGTGGGGGAAATACCTCTAACTCTTACCATGACAATAGAACTAAGGCAGCCAAACTGATTTACAGGATTTTCCATTAATATTAAACAGGCACATCATATCATAAAATACTTTATACGGTTCTCTATTTAATAATCTGCATTAAAGGTATATGTGAACAAAATCCTACTACTCCTCAGCATTTCAGTATCTTACAAATAATTCACTTCTTGCCCACAAAGACAAATTAAAATAAAAAATCTAGCATTTACACAGAAAAGAGGAAGTGAGAGAAAAAATAAAAATAATAATGCCTATTCTGAGGATTAATTCATCATTTGTATTGCAAAGCACTTCAAACTCCTCAAACCAAAAGCCTGACAGAAATGCTAAGTATTATTCCCTCATGTGTTAAGTTACAGATAAGCTTCTATTCTTGTATTTTCTATTCCTCACAGTAGCTTGTAAGCCTCCTTAGGACTGTATTAAACTATCTAACTAATATTCATCATATGCCGTTCTGGGCATCATTTATTAACCAGGGACAGACATTGCACAGTGCTTCATTCTGTTACTCATTTTAAAAGGAATCAATTATCCTATTAATTCTGTAACAAGAATTCTAATTAAAGGGTAACTAAAGAGAACAGGAAATTTGCAGGTAAGGTATTTTCTACACTTATTACTGCATATTTTATTTAATGCACAAGTACACAAGAAAAAAGAGACTATTTCATGTAAGAAATAACTATAAAGAACAGCAGCCCTTATGCTTTGATATGCCTGCACCAAAAAAAAAGATAAATTAGTTCTTTTGAAAATTATTGTATAACAGATGAAACTACTCAAAGATAACAAGGCACGCTTTACTCATTTGTCAGGCATACCTCTGTTAACAGTAACATACTGCTAAAATTAGGAAGCTGGGCTATGGTGCTTTAACTACTGAATGGTTCATTTTAGTAGAAGTCACAGGCTGATAAGGCAGAGAAACTTGAAGGAAGTTCACCTGCACTCTTCATATATTAATATCATTTAGTACAAGCCAATAAGTCTGCTTCTTACCTGGACATCTCACCACTACAGATACTAGAAAAGCAAATTACTTGGGGCAGCACAGAAACATCCTGAGACCCTTTCCCTGACTAATTAAAAACTACGAAGGCAAGAACAATGTACAAACCTTCCCACAAAGAGCATTGTCCTTGCACTTTTTGTAACCAAAAGTCTGTCTAATTTTAGTCAAATGAAATCATCTATTTCAGGGAAATAGAAGAAAGTGTGGTTCAAAAATTTTGCCCACATAGTTACCCAAATCTAACATTACAACATTCTTCCTACCTTAGACCATCCAGAGTAGATCAGTTTTGGCTCAGTTTTAAATTCATTCACTTATGTCCAGCTGTCTTCCACCAAAAGAATAGAAAATGAAATAGATATGCAAGAAAATACTATTCCCTTATCAAACTGAGGGGTTTGAATAATTTTTTATTATTATTATTTTTTATTTCTCCTCCCAGGTAAGCTAGGATTTGAGTATGTTCTGTAGGCATTTAAAAAGTTTTTCCTGAAAATATCTGCCTTGAAAGCACCAATTAAGATATTGTTGAACTGCTTCGCCCTCCAACTCCCAGTTACTAGTGGGTGAACCAACCACATATTCCCACTAACTACACAAGTTAGTGGAAAAAGAAAAGAAAATATAGTACTGAGGTGCAGTATTGTGAAATTAAGCACAATTTAAATTAATAACTGAAAATATTCTTTTTCAACTTATGCCACTTGCCATTTATGTCTGTATACATGCACACATGACACAGAAATCGTGAACTGTCCAAGTCATCCAGTTCCAAACAAAAGAGCAGCCTAAAGAACAAGCCATACAGCCTCTACCTTACAACTTAGCAACTGTTACCAAGAGCTGCATTTCAGAAAAAAAATTAAGCCTACAGCCTGTCACTCAAAACCACTGCATTTCTCCAAGGCTGTCTTCTTCAAACACTCAACCTAAGAAGTCAGATGGGCTCTTTAACAGATACACAGAAAAAGTATTTCCTTGTCACTAGCACAAGAGATAGATGATGTTTCTTCAGCCAACCTATTCTTTCTGCAGTTTGGATATTTATTTTTCTCTTAAATCTCTGTGATGGATAAATCAGTGATGCTCTAATGTTCTGGGGTTTTGTCTAAGGAGAGTCACTGTTAGCTATTTTTTTAAAGAACCAGATCGCACAGGTACTTCGTGTTAATGAAACACCCATTAAAAGAGAAACATATCACATCATAAGGTAATGTGGAAGAACTCAGGTCATTGTTCATTACTGACAATAACCAGAAGGAAAGCTCAACCATTTTCACTTGAAACAGAAAAGCATTGAAGAGTTGTATAAAAAAATGCAGAATTAGTAGCAGCCTCTGAAGTTCACGCACAATTTGATTAATGTCATAAAAGGTAAGGAAAAAAGAAGGCAATTTGTGGAAATACTACTGTTATGAAGAATAGTGGTATACATAGACTCATCCCACTCAGTGTCATTTTTTTTTCTTGGTCTACTTATGACTTGCTACGGTTTCCAAGAACTCCCAACCTGAACAGTGTGAACAGTTCAGCTCCTGCACCTGCATGATACAATTCTTTTGTTCTCTTTTTCCTACTGTTCTTTAAGAAATTATTTGGTTAGGTTTGCTTCTAATTAGATTATAAATTATTCATGGCATGGACTGTATGTCCTACTTGTTCTTAGGTACCTGGCACTCCACAGCCACGCTGCTAGTGAAGTTCCCAATCTCAGCAGGGGCAATGCAAATAAAAATATAAGCAGTGCAATAATAAGCAGTGCTATGCTATAGAACACAGCCACATGAAGTGATTAACATCAAGGTGATTCAAGTTGCTGTTTCAGAGCATGACTAACATACACAAAAATGAAGTAAGATACTTTCACACATTTTGAACCTCAATCTCCCCTTATATGCTTCTAAGTTTTATTCTGCCACTAAAGTCAGTAACAAAGTTTTGCCCACCTCGTTAATTGGAAATTGTCAGTATATCCAGGTCTATCCAGCATGTCTTTTAAGACAGGAACAACAACCAAAAAAAGCAACAACAATCTTCCTGAAGTTTCTCCCCCTTGCAAAATGAGTCTGCATTCATCCCCCAATCCTCCTTCCCTACCAGAGAATTGGAAGTGACAAGACAGTATCCTTGATGGTAAGAAGTTTTAGTTGTGAGAGGAATGCCAGACTGGCATTGAAAGGCAAAATTCCAGATGTATTTTCTAAGAGCAATGTTTCTTTAATTGTATTTTCTTTTATTTAATTGTATCTGATTGAAGCAAGTATTTCTTAATGTTTTTTTAATTGTAGTATTTTTCTTAAGAAAAAAAATGAAACAGTGAACCATGCATTATTATTAGATCTGCAGCCATTACCAACTTAAGTGGCTAACAACAATAAGTAAAAACCACAAACAAGCTATAAAAACTACTACAGTTTCTCAGTTAATGAGAAACTGACTAGGGCTTGATGTGGTGGTCCCTGAACTCATGAAGTGCAGCGCACTTTGAGTTTTCAGAAATGCTGGGTACTGCCAATAAATACTTCACCCATCATCAAGCCATCAGCTTTGACAAAAGGCCAGCTCTTCCTTTCCACTCCCCTCTCCTCTCTCCAGCATCCAGTTAGAGAAGCTGAAGTACTTCAGTGCTAAAGCTCATTATTGTGGCCACGATGAAACTGCACTCTGAGAAGTCAGAGAGCCTGTTCACTGAAGAGTATTTACATAGATTAATCAGATACGCAGTTGCTGCATGGATCAAGGGCTAAGTCTGCATCATTACCACTATGGTCAGAGAAGTCTCTTCAGCCTAATATCCTGGAATTAGGGCAAAAGGATGGGACTGTTTCCCAGGAGCGGAAAACCAATCACACATGGGTCAAAAGCAGGTGATACTTGCAGAATGTGATGCAGTGCAACCTTACCAAGTGACCAGTTTATGCGGGGGAAGGAAATCCAATCCGGGAGCCAGGGCTGCTGTTGGCAGAGGTCAAAACAGGCTGGAAAACAGGCCAACAAGAACTTCAAGAAATTTAGCAGGGTTCAGATGGTGCACAAGGACAAGGAGCCAGGGAGACAGAGGTGTGGGCTGCCCAGGGTGGCTGTGCCAGCTCTGCTCTGGGGGGTGCCAGCACCGTGGAGGCACAGACCTAAGCAGCCCTGTCTGACCTTGGATCAAGGACCTTCTCATACCTCCAGACCAAGTTATCCTGCAATCCCAACAAATTCAGTACAGACTGCATACATTTACATACATTTTACGGGGCAAGTAAATTGACTTGCTTTTCCTGATCAACAAGGGCACAACTCAAATTTCAGCCCAAGATTGTGGCTGTTTAAAATACTCCAGATGAAAATCATGAGTTGTTAAAGCCTTTTCCCAGCCCTTTCCCAGAAACATTTCAAGGTATTTTCTGTATTGAATAAAATATGTCAGCTATGCAAAACACTGCCAGCTCATTTCTGATAGGAAGTAAGAGCTATCTACTTATGGTATTAGTACAGAAAGATTCAAGAACAGTTAAGATAGTCAAACCTTAGCAAAATGTGGTGAAGATCCACTGTCATCTACAAATTCATGGTTTCTGCCCATTTCACATTTACATCTACTTATCTTGGTCAGGATTGATCAAACAGCTTTTCTAGGGCTGCATTTTATTTCAGAAATAATATTATTTTAAGAAATATTTATTCCTGCAGCCCTCAAACTATCTCCAGGAAACATGGGCTGCATAGTAGCAAATTTTCTAGAGGTGAAAATTTCTTGCTGTAAATTAATCATCACATCTAGCTGTGCAAACAATGAAATAACCACCAAAACAGGAAATGTGTATCAGCTATTTTCCTTCAGCAGTTTTATCACAGTATTTGGAATGGATATTGCAAGCTGCCTAAATATTACCATTTGTTGTATGGTATTTTTTTTCCCCTTGAAACATTTATTTGATTACATGGCCTGTGGATCCTGACACAATCAGTGCTGGTCAAGTTCCCCAAATACAGAACACTCGGACCTTATGCCTTTTGCTTAATTCCACTACCACAGTATATACATGATACAAAACAGTGGCTGGATTGGTAAATTAACTTTCCAGTTCATGTAAACACATCTGCAAAAAAAAGTATTAAGACACCTTCCCCATACTCAACAGGTGAAATGTACCTACTGGTATCTATATTTCCTTCAGTCAGGCTGGATAATGATGACACCTTGGAAACGATGCCTTTATACTGAAAAGTGCCATGAATCCTTTTGTGGAAGGATACTGGTTAAGAACAAACTTAAAAATCGAAACAAATCTGCTTTTATGTACTAAAATTAATTTAACCCTTAGGGAGTATCTTTTCCAGTGCTATTCATAGCATATAAGTGCTTTACACAGTATTCTTCTTATATATCCAAATCTTCCTCAGCAGATATAAATGATACAGCAAACCATAGTATTGTTAATTGTTCATCAGCTCCATGTGAATTTGAGAACTGTCACAGGCTTATGGAGAATGCCTGTGATCATGTCTTCATGACAGTCAAAAGAAATCAGATGCTCAGTTGTACAAGAAAAATTAATGCAAACCCATAAAACCATTATGAGACAAAAACAGCCATGAGGGATACTAGTGGTCTGTTCCAAACACCTCCTGGCAGTAGAGGATACAGAAGAAAAAGAAAGGATTCAATCAAGAGGCATGAAGATATTTTCCTCAATGGAAAGGCTGAAAAATGGGCAACAAGACAAAAATAAAGACATGCAAAAAGTAAGGACTGCGCCTGAAAGACTTTGCAAAAGACAAAAGGAAGAAATGAAACACACAAACATTGGGTTTGTTACTGAAAAGGCAAACACTCAAGAATCATTGCCAGAAGATACAAACATTGACAACCTAACAGGATACTAAAGGATTTAAGAGAGCAGATGGTCAGAGAGGCCCAAACTTCATACTCCATTTCCTAAGGCGTTAACAAAAAGTGCGTGAAATGCAGTTTTCACAGCACAAATGGAACATAATTTTAGTTTGCACTATCTATAACACAGATAATGGCATGATGACTTTCAAGCACTGTAGTGTAATTAGGAGATACCCTCCACCCCACACACCCAGTAGAGACTTATTACAGCATCATAGAATCCTTTAGGTTGGAAAAGACCTCTAAGGCCACCAAGTCCAACCATTAACCCACATCTGCTAAGGCCACCAATAAAATACATCCCTAAGCATCACAACCATATATCTTTTAAATACCTCCGGGAATGGGGCTTCCCTGGACAGCCTGTTTCAATGCTTGACAACCCTTTTTGTGATGAAGTTTTTCCTAATACCCAATCAAAACCTCCACTGAGCACAACTTGAGGCCATTCCCCCTCGTCCTATTGCTTGTTACCTGGGGAAGTATAACCTCACCTTGCTACAACCTCATTTCATGTAGTTGTAGAGAGCCATAAGGTCCCCCCTGAGCCTCCTTTTCTCCAGGCTAAACAACCTCATCTCCCACAATGGGCAAAAATTTTAGCATTTCACTGCCATCTAAACTTACAGTTTCTCAGCATATATGGTGCCTCACACAAATAGATAAGCTATCATAGAAAAATACAGAAAGTGTGTTGCTTCTCCATAATACAGTGCATTCAACAACCACCTGTAGTTTCTATCCCTTCCTCAGCAGGAACAGGAAAGCTGGCTACTAAGAGAAAGAAAAAACTGTGGATGTGACTTGCTTTCCAGCTACTCCTTTCTTTTAATTCTCTTGCTTTTTGTAGGCAGGTATGTAAAACTGCACAAGTCTCCCAGAAGCTCTGTTGATTCCTCACCTCTATTTCAAGATTCCTTAAGATCAATCAGAGTACTTAATGTAAACTACAGTACAGAAGAGAAGAGACTAAGTCCTTGCTCTCCCTCAAACTGTTTTGGACAGTTCAGCCTGAGGCTGAAACTTTAGGAGCTTGGAACTAGGTGATCTTTAAGATTCCTTCCAACCCAAATCATCCTATGGAAATAATCCAGGGAGTTTGCTGCAGCTGTTTCTAAGACATACTTCAAAGACAAGCACAGTTATATGGCAAAAGTGAAAACAAAACATCCAAATCATCATCATAATTAAAAAAAATACCTATGTGAAGTCACCAAGCTACAAAGTGTCTGGTAGAGTGGAGCCAAGGATGAAGTCTGCTGTTGAAAATCCAACTGTCCATGTTTAAAAACAGCTCTCTCACGAAAAACAACCAACCAACCAAACATATACAAGGAAAAAACACATCAACTTCACTTGCTGTGGATAGAAAGATGAATTTGACAAGCCCCTTCCAGGCAGGTTGATGGCTGAGGAACACAGCAGGCAGGGACTGAGCTTCCCCAGCAGCCTACTTGACAGGTCCTGTCAGTTTTCATTTCTGGCTAAGTGCCTGCCCACGAGCAATTTTTGTAAATTTTGAAGATTCTACTTTTGGGTGAAGCATTTTTTGAAAATAAAGATATTGTTCTTTAGTCTCACATTTCTTCCCTAAATCTCAAATTTTTCCACCAGGAATGGTCTCTATCCAGCTCTGGGCTCAACCCCTTTTCCAAGTTTATCCTTTTCCAGCTACCAAGTCCCCTAATCTCCAATGCAAACAGCTGTGGTTATCCCTATAGAAAGACTTTAGGAAACCCCCAGCTACATCTACAGTTACATAAACATTGAGGTATGTGTGAACTGTATTATTCTGCAAGCTTTTTTGGGGGTGCAGGCGCCAAGAATTACAGACTGCCAGACTCTTTGTGTGCCAGGGCAGCGTGAGAAAGGCACTGCCAGGCTGGAGGTGCCTCTGCCGAGATAACACCACCACCAAGTGCAAGATGCTGCAGATAACAGCGGGGGAGCAGCCTACACGCAGATGGCTCACCCCGTCCTGTGGCACCACTGACAAGACAGCAACAGGACAAAGGGCAGGCAGGTGCTAGAGATAACAGGCTGTCAGCTTTTAACAGAATTGAGGCCAGTGAGAAAAGAGAAACCAGGCGGAGATGTTTAATTGGGAAGTGATGAGCATGATAAATGGAAGGAATTTGGAAAGCAAAGAACAGGAGAAAGGAATGCAAGGAGAGACAAATCAGGTGTTTGAGGGCACATTATCAATGCAGTGAGGGGGAACCTGGGTGCTCTCCCTCCTGCAGGTGAGGGAACAGCTAGAGAGGACCTCCTGACATCTTAAAATATACTGGATGGAGCAGACCTTTCCCCATGTTTATAGCTCATTAACTGAGCATTTGGGTAACACTAATGTAACTGTGTTCATGAAAGTTATGAATTCTGTTTGTGCCATTCTGAAACAACACAAATATCTTTCCTCGGGACCTTTTTTTGCTTCTTCTTCTCGTCTCAAAAATAGATTTCTCTCAGTACAAGGCAGGCCAGTTCTCAGAAGATATTCAACACAAAAAATGACTGCTAGATTAAGAGTCTAAAAGGCGTATCTACTACAGTTTCCTAGCTCTAACAAATGCTTATGAATAGTACAAGCAAACAAACACTTCCTGTGAGTAATAGGAGTGTTCGGAGCTTGAGAGGGGGAGACTTTCAGAGCCAGATGTGATGCCTGTATGATTAATAGTGCCCAGTAGAGTTTTCTTCCATGAAATTATTCAACTGTTTCCTGAACTTGTTTGAATTTTTTATATTCATAACATCCTGCAGAAAGATCTCTACGGCTCTGCAATATAATGTGCAAAGAACAGGTTTGTTCTGATTTTATCACCTAGTAGTTTCGTTTGATGTGCCTTATATTTGACAAACAGGAATATTTCTCAGAACAGATGTAAGTAACAACACTCACTACACCATAAAAACCGATGTCTTACTATTGCATCTTTGTCCCAATTACAGTACTTTCCTAAAAAACACTGACTCTATTTAATCTTAAAATTTTGAAACAGAGTATGCTTTTATTATGCATTTTGGTAAAGATCGTTGTAGCAGAGAATAGACTTGACTGAAATGTGGGATATACTTCCTTCTAATTATCTACTATTTTTGTATTAGAAGTTATTGTGCTTTAAATTTTAGTGCCTGCATTCTAAAATGGGGAAGCAATTCTGATCTCTGAAATGCTTCATTAGATCCATCTGTAAAAACCTTATAGAAAATAGCCATGTGTTATCATAGCATCCAATTTCCACACCATGTTCATGAGCAGCAATTTTTGTCTCATAGTGATGGGCAGGTTACCTGCCTATGATCTCAGTCTCCATACATTTACTGATTTCAGAATCAAATTACAGAAATCCAGCACTTTTAACTTTTAAGGATTCAAATACAACATTTAGTGTGTTAAATTAACATGCCTTAGAGATGACAGTTTAGGACAACAGAGGTTTCAGTCCTTCTAAGGATATAACATTTCACCAGAACTGCACAAAGTTCCTTTTTTTGAGCACAGAAGTCGAATACATGAGCTGTTTAGACAGCTTCTTACAATCTTCTCAAAACTGCAATATGTTTCATTCCTGTAACTTATTCTTTCACAATATCTCTGTTCAAAAATGAAAGAGGAAGAAATAGTTGTTGGTCTGATACTACATTTTAACAAAAATGTGAAATGTTTTACTCTGACACCAAAGAATTTGAGAAAGACTTTTCAGTTCTTTCAATGCTCTTCTGCTGCTGTTTGGGACTAATGCAGTAAAACTACATAGGTTTTTCATTCCAAGGTTTCCATCCTGTAATGACCACTTGAAAGAAAACTATCAGAAAAAAACCCCTCCCAACACATCTTTAAGTCTCTTTTGTCTGCTCACTTTAACAAAATGCTGAATCATTATTTTCTCCACTTGCAAAAGAGATGACTGACCACACACAGAGATCTCATCTGAACATTGTGACTTGGATCTGTAATCAGCAACGTATTTAGTTTGTTTATTTTAAAACGGGGACACATTGGAAGGTTCTGACATCACTTGTTTAGAGCAGGACACAATGTATCCTAGTTGTTTCCTGTTAATCATAACAATTCATCATCCCCTGCCATCCAGTGATTTAGGGCTGCCAAACACATGGAATAACAAACCTGTATGTTTTGGTGTCCTGATTTTGGCTGGAATGGCGTTCATTTTCTCCTCAGAAGCTGGTACAGTGCTGAGTTTTGGATTCAGTAAGAGAATAATGTTGATAACACACCAATGTTTTTCGTTGTTGCTAAGTGGTGCTTATCCAAACCAAGGACTTTTCAAGTTTCCCAAGCTCTGGCAGCAGGTGCACAAGAAGCTGTGAGGGAGCATGGCCAGGACAGCTGACCGAACTGGGCAAAGGGATATTCCATACCATGGAACATCATTCTCCGTATATAAACTAGAGCAGTCTGTTCCAGAAGGACTGCACCCCATGGAAGGGACCCATTCTATAGCAGTTCATGAAGAACTGCAGCCTGTGAGAAGGACTCATGTTGCAGAAGTTTAGGAAAGACTGTCTCCTGCTGGAGGACCCCCAGGCTGAGGAACAGTTGGAGTAGTCTGCCCCTGAGGAGAAAGGAGCAGCAGAGACAATGTGTGATGAACTGGCCACCGACCCAACTCACTGTCCCCTGCACTGCTGGAGGGGGAGAAGGCAGAGAAAATTAGGAGTGAAGCTAATCCCAGGAAGAAAGGAAGGGTGAAGGAAAGGTATTCTAAGATTTGGGTTTACTTTTCATTACCCTAATCAGATTTGACCTCCCGCTGTTGAATTTTGCCCATGACAGGGACTAGTGAGTGTTCTCTCCCTGTCCTTATCCCTACCCACAAGCCTTTCGTTCTATTCTCTCTCTCTCTGTTCAGCTGTGGAGGGGAGAGATAGAGCAGCTTTTGTGGGCACCTGACTTCCAGCCAGGGTCAACCCACCACACTCAGTTAAGCATATTTGCAAACTTGCAGCTGACATGTTCAACTGAGAGTTAAAAATTTACCTGCACTAGCTAAGGAAGGCAATGAAGTGCTGATGTGAATATTGAAGTGGAAATCTTATTATCCCATCTGTCAGCCGTAAAAACAAACAAGCCAACTCTAGCACTGCCTTACCCTGATGAACAGAAGAAACTCATTTCCTTGTATTCTACTTGTACCCATTAATAGCTTATATTCTTTTAAGGCTGTCATTTCTTTGAGGAAAAATCAGCTTTGAGCTTAGTCCTTTTACACGTACTAGTGTAGTAGCTTTGACAAGAGCTACTAGGCAGTGTGCTCATCTGCTACTGACTCTGAAATAGGTCACTAACCATTGCTCGAGCGAAATCAAAGCGGACCCCTCCAGAAGTGTCACTCCAGTCACTCCCACAGCTGGAGTGCTGAAGCCTGGAGCTTTTCATGTCCCATTCAAGAGCAGTGAGATGTGGCAAGGAAGCCTTTGGGCTGTATAACACAGGAGAGAAGACTTTGCTCTGGTGCCTGGTGCTACTGGAACTGGTCTCATATCAGGACTTCTGGCCAAAGATTGAAAGCCAGAGAGTTGGTCCCACAAACACACTGCTGTAACTAAAATATGCAGCAGCTCAGACTTTCCATTTCTCTAGCTGACTTGATGCCTACCTTATATATGATGCTTATATATGACTGCTACTTGCTAATAATAGGTAATAACCAGATGCCAGAGCAAGAAACTATCGAGTTTAAATGTTGAGCAAGTATTTCACGTTTTTCGAGGAAGTTTTAAAGTCAGCATCACAAGTCAATAATGCCTGCTGGTGCAAGTGAGCGCTGGAATCAGACTGCAGACTAAACCCAAGGCAGTGTCAAGCAGAATGTAAAATGAAGGGTCTGCAAGAGAGGCAGCACATCAGAAATATGTCTGTATTTGAAGTTTTCTGACAGTATTAAATAAACTCAAATTCAAAAATTACAGTCTTTCAAAACACATGCCCTGAAAAACTTGTTTAATGTTTGCAGTCTGGTACCTTTTTCATTGATTTAAAGAGAAATTGTTTACTGCTTTCTTTCTGAGGAATGGCAGTCCGTGTAGAGCATTATTTGCCACGTTTGAAAGTGACAGACACAGCCATAAAGAAAGGAAACCACTTTCACTTCAGTGTTCCTTCCAATTCTCTGTCTTCATTCCCAATAGTAATGAAGGGACATTAGAATGCTTAAAGAAAGCATTGGGAAATGCCAGTTCCATGCCATCATGTCACAGTTACCTTACAAGGTAGACAGGGGGAGGGTTCAGTACCTCACCCCAGATGCAGGGATCTTTCGGTGATTCCATCTCTGTACACTAATACTCTTCTTGGGAGCAAACTACTGTAATCATTTGTTCATGAAAGGTATGTTTTTTACAGAGCAAAGTGGACTACAGTTTTAGTTTGGCTTTAGTCCACATTACAAGGTAAATAAAGGAATATATGTTCAACTTATGCTCAAATTTCAAGTACAAATATTCCATGATCTTCATTCACTTTCAGAAACATTTGCCCCCTGCACTCCAAAACGCTTGGCACCAAGTGCACATGCATTTCTTCTACAAGTAACACCAGCACACACACTGTGACTTCAGGGAAAGATGGCTTTTTCAGTGGCAGAGTGTGTGCCAAAAAAGCATGGGTTTTTGGTGAATTTGCTTCTAGCTCTGATCTGGCAGAGCCACAGCTGGTTAGAATTTTAGGTGTACTGCCCAAGTCCTAGGGAGAATAAAAAGAATGTGGGTTTGTGCTGAATTGGGGAAGCAGTTAACTGTACAGGTCATGAAAACGCAAAAGTAATTTTTTTTCTCACAATACATACTTTCACTATTTTTCTGTAGAAACAGAAGCAAGTGGGTTTAGAGACAGATGCTAAAAGAAATTAAATTCTGCTATAAAACCCCAAATTATTTCTAAATTTGCCTAGAGGTACTACTGAGGTCATTGCTACTTCAGTAATACTAACCATCTCACAAAAGCTGGAGAGCATGATGAAACTGAGTGATATCCCAAAGCGAGAAATTAACTATGTGAATTAACTGTAGAAATTAGTTGCTATCAAGTACCTTGCATAAAAAGCTGATTGAGAATTGCTGATAGACTTTTCAGTAAGCTATAAAGTAGTGAATAAAATTTATTTTTCAGCACACTGTGAGTTGCAAGCAAATACTGCTCTTGCCTAAAGAGGGCTATATTTAGTTAGTAACAGCCCTTCTGATGACCAAAAATTTTCTTTATCCCCAGCAGTCCAAAGGGCAAAAGGCAAAATATATGAATAATACAACATTTAATCAGAGTTCTTATAATAGTCATTAGTCTACCTTTATATACAGCTATACACTAAGTTTCAGGAACTACCTTTCATCATCTAAGCTGTCAAACACTTCCTCCCTGCTCACCAGCCAAAATAAGGGCCTTTCCCAGGTTTCAGTCTCACACACAAGCAAGAACAGCCGTAAAATATTCACACTATAGAAAAGCATGCTATGTAAAAACTACAGTTTGGGTTTACTTCCTTGGCAATAATTCCACATATCAGGGTATGAGCTTTTTCTTTAGTCTTTTTTCATTAACACACATACATATTTATACATCCATATGCATACAAATGTTCCTCCACTCCAAACGCTCTTAAATGCTGGTTTCTTTGGTAAAATGTGCCACATTCATGATGTTGCCAGCTAGTAATTTTCAAACAAAAGATGAGCAAGTTTTCCTTATCCCAACAAAAAAGTTTCTCTCCTCCTTATATATAACATCTTTGGGGAATTTAGTCAAGTCCAAGGAAAAGGCTGAAGCTGAAATTTGAGTGGGGCTGAGGGGGGGTGGGGAGAAGAAAATATAGCATATAACAAATTCCCTCTTCTTTTGATTATAGCATGTACAATGCCACCCAGGATGCTTCCTAGAAACAGCAAATTTGAAACCAGATGTTATGGCATACCAGGAATATCCAAAAGAAATTACGAACCAGTTATTCTCTTCCACATAAAAGCACATTCACAGCCTGCAGAAGTTCCCCACATAACACAGGACTAAGGGGAACAAGAAGTTACCAAGCACAAGAGAATCATTATTGGTGATACTGCAATAAAATCAGCCACGAAGTTCTCAAGGAATGTTTCTCTATGTGGACATAAGGTAGGGCTGGTAAAACAGACATTTGAGTGTGTTTGGTGTTGAGGCAGCTGATCACATCTGCATTTATTTACACTGCAGTGTTCACATGAACACAAGGGCCTTTTAAAGCTGGTTTTGATACTTGTCTTTGGTATCAGCCACTGGTCCTGTTCCTTCCTTAGAAAACACACACCTTTCTCAAACAGAAGCATGAATCTGAAGTGAGAAAGACTCGTCATGAAAAATAAGGAATAAAACTGGCATCACAAAAATACTACGCTCAAACAAAAGGTAAGAAAAGACTACACACAATCCCTCCATCAGAGAGCACAGTAATGGGTAATTAGCACACCATGAAGCTACTGCAGAGGTACTCTGAAATGAACACATGTAATACCTTGCTGTGCACTACTATGTGTTTAAAATAATTCCATTGATATCTGTGTCCTCCTAGGTTCTTATGATCAAGACTAGAGCTGACAAAAAAAATGTTCTCAGTGCCCACCAGAGGACCATTCATGTAAAAGTTTCTTTTCATGCGCAAGAGATCCAAACGGTGTGACTTAAATAGCTTAGACTACAGGATCAGCCTTATGTAGGAAAATGCTGAATATTTGATTCAAGTCACGGATCAAAAATGTAGCAGTGGACATGTGCAGCCACTGGTCATGCTTTGGATTGCTGAACAGCATCCAAAATAACTTACTTTCTTGATGGAATGGAACCTCAATACTCAGGTACAGTAGAAGACTTAAAGAAAAAAAAAGGTCTAATGAAAGTTAAAAGAAGCTTAACTCCTTTTTTTATAACCTCAAAGCCCTTTCCTCAAACTTACTCAGTTCCTACCAAAAGTACTCATTATAGGTTTCAAACAGCTCCCTTTTCACACTTATAGGGCCAAATAAAAACTATGGGTGGTGACTGTTCCCATAACAAAGGACCACACATGTGGGTCAAAAGGAGGGTTATAGATGCTATAGATGGAAGGAGCTTTGCTTCTCACATCACAAAATCAGAATAGGTATGTCAAGTTGAAGGGATGCTCATGTATTTCTGTAATGCTGGAAACCAGCCCTTTTAGAAGTGAGTAGTGGGTCTGGACACTGAGCATGAGGCAGCGTAAAGAAAGACTTCATTTTCAAAACCAAGCTTCTGTAAAGCCTCTTTGTGATGTCAAAAGTGACAAAAAAATCAAATGCTGATGAGTTGGACTCTCCTGATTCAGTGCGTAGTTCAACAGTACAACCCCACTGTAGAAATAGTTACAGTTCCTCCTGTAAACCCCATAGTAAGTCACACAAAACAGATGGAAATTTAATTGAAAAATACATGTTTATAAGCTAGCAGTTAGACCCTTAAAAAAGAAATCAGACAGAACTGTGCTTTAAATCTACCTTAATGGCACCCATGTAAGTTTCAATACAAATTCCAAACCTGCCAACTTTGAAATGACACTATATGAGCTTTCCTGTCCTTAGTTTCATATTTGCAATGTATAAACATCAGGTGACTGATATTTTGATCAGAGGTACGCAGAGGAAAGATGCTTCAAAACAGCACACAATTTTCCAGTGGCAGCACTCAGCCCATGTCAGTGTGCTAGTCACCCATCTACAGCCACAAAAGTGGCAAAGGCTGCAACTAAGAGGTTTTTTCCCATCAATAGCTTATATTTCAAAAATTCTAATGGAAATTCCCTGTATTAACCAAATCTCTTTGTCCAGTAAACATTTCCTCATTTTTTTAAATCAAAAAATATCTGCTGAGCTAACATACAGCTGCCTGCTGGGCTTCCCCAAGGAAACAGGCAGCAAACCAGCCAGGAAAGGCTGCATTGGCATTTTCCTCCACCACCCCACCTCCCATGATAAAAAGCTTGCTTCAAAGCAACTGATGCATGAATGAGAAATGTCTAAACCCCAAGTCTATTTAAATGCTACACAGCAGAGATTACAATCCCAAAAGAACTGCAAAAGACAATGTAAGACCCTGAACTTCAGGGGAATGAGCTCAGTTTCTTCAGGGACCTGATCTGCAGGATCCCATGGCATGTAGGGCTAAGGTGCCCAGGAGACCTCACTGATCTTCAATGTGCCACATCAGGAGAGTAGGGTGGCTGCATAAGGAGAATCAGGTGGAGCACAAGTCCTCAGGGAAGAGCAGGGAGGAGGAGGTGGGGAGATGCCCAACAGCAACACAGAAACACTGCCTGGGCACCAGGGGAGAGGAGGCCAAAACTCAGCTGGAAGCTGCCACACGACAGGAGGGGCCTTTACAACAACAACAACAAATTAAGGACCAAACCAAACAGGCACTAGTAACTGAGAAAAAAAGCAAGAAGGAAATTCCGGACAATTACAGGACAGCTTTATTCCAAACCTTGGGAAGAAAATGGAGCAGAACCTCCTTGACTGTTTCTGGAACATTTGCAAAAGGCAATGAAAATTCCCCAAAGGCAAAATGTGCCAAATCGACCCAGTTACTTATGATGAAGCCACTAGCTCTGTGGATGAGGGCAGTGCAGCAGACACCATTTCCCTGACTGTAGCAGGCTTTTTGACACAGCTCTGCCTCAGCACTATGACAGTCAAAAAGGCACGGACAAGACCCATGAAAAAGTGGCTGGTTTGATACTCTCAAGACAGCAGTAAAGAGGTCAAAGTCTAACTAGCAGCTAGCTACAAGTGAGATGCGTCTCTGGGGTTAAACTGAACAGAGCAAACATACCCTCACCAACTTCACATGTAACCCAAACTCCAGCAATCAAGAAGCTGGACAGGAGGGCTCCCACCGGAATGACCCCATGAGCTGCCAAACCACTTGAAACCAAATAAACCAAATGCAAAAATCTTATGCCTAAGTATATAATGGGAACTTACAGGCTAAAAACCAGCTTTGGAAGATGTGTTCTGAGGGTCCTGGTGAACAACTGGTTGGACACAAATAAGCAAGGCATCCTTGCAATGATGAAGGTGAACTGTATGAAGGTGAACTGTAAGGCTGTGTTAAACATGAGTGCATGCCAGTGATGGGAAGCAATCAACACTTTCTATGTGATGTTCCTGATGCCTCAAATGGAAACCCTGTTCCTGGTTTTTGGCTCCCCTGCAACAATTAGATTTTTTTTTTTTTTTAATGATGGAGAACACAATGACCTATGAGAAGAGGTAGATGAAGCTGGGTTTGTTGGGACTAGAAAAGAGAGGCTTCTTAATGACTTAGGGAGTACTCATGGAGAAAAGGTAGCCAAGATCATCTCAGTGGGGCACAGTGAAAGGAGTAAAGGCAGTGTCATCAGTTGCTGCAAGAGAAATTCTATCTAAACACAATAACAATTCAAAATTCCTACAATAAGGGTCTTCAGACATTGGAGTATGTTTGTCCAGAGGGGCTGCAGAATCTCCCTCTGCCGAGATCTTCCACACTTGAATGCACAAGACTGAGCAACTCAATTTTATTTTGAAGTCAGCCCCGCTCGAAGCAAGAGATCAGGCCTCCAGAGCTCCAGTGGCGAGTCTGAATCTCTCTCCTTCTCAACAACAAGATTCTATGGTAAGCAGAAGGTTGGGAAAAAGAACAAATAGGACTACAGTGTGCATAAATGCAGACCAACTGAGTCTCCATAACGCTTTCAGATTATAAGGCTGCATATGAAAACTGTTCCCATGAAGTTTGAAAACTTTCTCAGAGAGCATCTACTTTCTGCAATATTTAGATTTATATAATTTTAAAAAAGCGAGCAAAGCTGATTATTGAAATACAAGGATTTCTTTGCTTCATCTTAATGTTCTGGAGTTTGCTTGTAGCATATGTATAATTATATTTTCAATTTAGATGGTGACTTGCAAAACAAAAAACCACTATGCCCTCAACTTCTTTAAAGGTGTTTTTTCAGGCCAGGGCTTACCCCCAAAAAACTGCATCCTTAGCTACAGACAACAGACCAACTGTACAACATATTTCACTCTTATGTAAAACATACCTGCGGAGAAAGATATGAATACATCTTTGTCAATATGTGAATACAATTTTTTTTAAGAAGCAGCATGAAGAGACAGGATTTTCTTCAGAAAGATCATTTCTTTGAACTGCCCTTCTTGATCTGTGATGTCACTTCAGTCCTTGACAGGATCACACACCTTTCTATTTCAGTCAGTTTGGGTTCAGTGCCTTGCTTACTCTAGAGCTTTACAGAGTAAGACATAAAAATATCAGTCCATTTGCAGTTTGTCTTTACATGGCATAGTTTTTCCCATGGTGATTCTTCAGATGATCTCACTAGAACAAAGAAAGCAGCATGCACTTTTGAAGTAGTATGACTTTTTAAGTAAGTAACATGTATAACTCTTCTACTCTAAATGGTAATTAGGCTTTCTGTTGCATGATGGGGGAGGGGGGGTGCAGAAATCCATCACTGCAAATGATTAACATCTACTTCTCTTCTTTAAACTTTAAAGAATTTAGTATTACTACCTAGGTCCACCACAGAATTCAAAGTGCAATTCTTAAAATCACAGATGGGTGGAGAACTACAACCACAGTAGCAAGCAGCATTTCCCCACAGACAGCAGCATGGGCAAAGCTTTATCAGCAGTACCACCATTCACTGCACCAACAGATGTCACTGCTCAAAGGCAGTGAGAAAAGTGACAGCGGAGTTAAAGACTGGGTCTGCATCTGCATGCGTCTATCAGTGAATAGTAAAATTACTATCTCCTTAAGCACTACACTTTGAAAGCAAAATGGCCTTTTTTTAGATTGGTATTCTTTTACATGAGCTACTTCCTATTTCCTTGGAAGAAAGCAGTCCCTGAACAAAAGAAATTTCAAAAGGCAGAGATTTATATTAAGCAGTGAACTAAGCAAAAGAAAAGTATGCAGATACTTTCAAAAAAATAGCCTCACAGTGGTCTGAATACTAATTAAAGAAGCAAGCCACACTGATCTAATGCAATTTTATTGCAATATTTTAAAAGCAGATAATGACTTCTAATAAATAACTGAAAAAGAGGGTTTATGTTGCCAAGAAATAAGATCACCCCTACAAAAGTGAGATGATGTAGAACTCTGGAAAGAAAGTATCAGACATTCTTTTCTTTCTACTTTATTCATATGAAAAATACATAGTACTGCCTCTACCCTAAATGTCATTATATATCTTCACAGGAGAAGTGCAAAGCTACATGCTTTTACATTAAAACTGCAACTCCTGCTCCTACCCAGCATCACAGAAAGAAGCTGATTCTTCTAAAACTATTTTTGAGATGCACACAAAGTCATATAACAGCCAGATGTTCCACAGTCATCAGCTCATTTATTGCACAGAATCATTTTGGTCCTTTGCACAGTATTGTCTACTATCTCTTCTGATTTTCACTTATTTTCTTACCTGATTAGAGATTTGCCCTTAAAAGAAAGGGCCCAAGCTTCATGTAAGTCAGTCTACTCACTTACTGTATTCCTAAAACAATTTAAAAGCCAAGGTACATATAGCTTCCAAGAAGGTGTAGGAAGACAAATGAAAATAGATTTTACACTTGTAGTTACTCTTGCCCAAGTGACTACATATCTCAGTGTTCCCACAAGGGCTGTGAATGTTTAACAGTTATAAGAGTGTAACAGCAGGTTATGTGCTCATCCAATCTGTTTGAAAAGCTTTTAAAATCAGAGGCATCAGAATGAGCAATACCTGTATCTTCATAAACACCAGCTATAAAATCCAACCAGCTTACCATGGAGAGTTATAGCAAGTTGTCATATTATTTCATGCAAGCCTTTCTTGGTTACAACAGAGTTCAAACAGAAGATTTCAAGGTGCAAGAAAGGCAAACTAGGAATTTTACTACCCTACACGCCTTCCTTCATAACAGCATTGGAACACAGCACCTAAGTGTTGCTTTAAAAGCTTACAGCTCGTGACCTAAACACAGAACCAGGGAGTCTCAGGTTTAACCACCCCCTGCAATAAAGCAACGCATTTAGCAGCAGTTTAGTGGTAAAGCAAAGCTGCTCATGTGCAGTCATGACTCACGCCCCAAAACCCAGGTTTAAACTGACCCTAATGAGCTGACATGCCCAGGCTGGAGACCTGCAGCACAGGTGGGAGCGAAGACAGCCTTCACCCAGCACACAGCAAGAGCCCCTGGTTTAGAGGGGAACAACCAAACAGGAACCAGGTATTCAAGTCGTGCTCTGAAACCTGTCACACTGTACAACCCTATGCAAGTCAATACAATTTCTAGGGCTGCTCTCAGCCCTAGAAAACACAACTGCTTCCTCTCAACAGCAAAGCCTTCTGGACTCTGCAGGCAAGGCTGCCAAGCACTGCCATACAACTGCGGCTTAACCACAAGTCTGCAAAAGGTTTCATTTAATCTGGTCCGGGGAAGCATGCGCTCCACTACTCACCAATTACGTTTTCATAACAGACTTGCAGACACGATTAAAAAGAGTCATGGAAAACAGAGAATGAGAAGATGCCTCTCAGAAATGTGCATACACTCTTTATATCACATGCTTAAAAAAGCCCAAACAACTCAGTGGAAAAAAAACCCCAAAAAACAAACAACTAAAAAATGTTGTGGATAAAGAAGATTTTCACACAAAAGGAACCAGTATCTTGAGCATCTGGTGAGTTGCCCATATTGCTTCATTTACAGTCCCTCATCCCCCCCCAATTATCTTCCTCACTTGTAAAATGAGTCCTATAACTAACTTAGAAAGGGACCACAAAATCCTTCAAAACTGAATGTCTAAAACACGCTTTACACAGAGACACATTTGAATAGTTGAGTTTGTTACCAAAAAGACACAACCAGAGTGTCTCATCACCTCTGTACCACCTCAGGCGGCAATTTATTGCCAGAGTAAGTGCTGCACTGACAAGACAGAGCAAACACTGAATCAAAGCCACTCTCCTGAATTATTACTCTTATGGTGCCAAATGAGTTAGGAAGACAAATTTGTTATTTGTAAATAAAGGAAATACTTATCAAGATATTATCTTTAAGATGAAAACCGCAGAAATTTCCTCTGATGCTGGCTCCCCAAGCTAGAAAAAAACACCCCAACCTAACCAAAGAGGAAGTTAACACACTCAGCAATCCTTAGAGCAGTATGTTTTAGACAACTTTAAGAAAAGTTCTGTCCATCCAACAGTCACACAGGTCCTTCTGCAAGGACATTATCTACCTTCCACAAGAAGAGCTGTCTTCTGTCTCTCCATGACTTCCTTTTCATAAATCCTGTGCTTTCATTAACATTCAAAGAAGGTATCAAAGCCTGGCTGTCTACCACTCTTATTTGCTCCCTGAATGAGATAAGACATTTTTTGGTCTTAACAGTAGATTTTAATAAACAGGTGGAATTTTTCCTGCTTCAGTTTGCCCACAGCACACAACTACAGCCTTAAGCAACTGTACTCACCAACATTGTGATTTACTCCATTTCTTTATATTAACTGACTGCAGTAGGCTGCTGTACTAGCATTAAATACAAAATCATCATCATGAGACTATAACTTTTGCCAATGCACAGGAGACATTCCATTTTACGCTTTACCTCACGTCTTTACATTACTTTATTTAGTTCTCACAAAAAGAGTCCTGTGTATCTGGAATTTACATTTTGCCTTTACAGAAAGATAAAGAATTAACCATGTGCTTGTTTTGGGGTTTTTTTTTGTGAAAGCCAGACATTTCTCACCAAACATTTCATGAATGAAATGAAAGCTTTTTCATTTTCCTCACAATTCTGAGGATCTCGTTACAAAGGACATTGTTACTTTCGACAAATTTACCTGTTGATAATATAGACCAAGTCTGAAGACAGGAAAATTAAATATTCTTCTTAGCACACAGAAAACAGGTGCAAGGCTGAAAAACATGAACTAGCAATTGGGAACATGCCCTATTCCAGTCGGATATGCACACAATCACACACTGAAACACCTCTCCAACTCATGATCAAAGATCAAATCAGACAGGCATTTGCCTGCAAGTCATTTGGCTGAAGGGGGGCTCCAAGGGTTTTTTTTAAAAAAAACATAAAACAAAAAAAAGTAAGGAGCTGAAACAGCTCACCTGAAACAATGTCCTTCCCTAAAAAGACCTTAGGGGCTCTCAGCAGAAAGGACATTAATTTGGCAAACATATACCTTATTTCATGTCTTGGGGACATAAAGGTGTCTCAGTCCATTGTCCTCCACTTTCCTCTCCTTTTAAATACAGTGGCTTAGTGGGGGTCCACTGCTTCCACTGTGCTCAGACCTCCACTAAACCATTTTGGCTCCCTATCCTGCCAGGCCACAAACCCAATAAAAACAGGGGTAGCTTCATGTCTCCTTGGCAGGTTGAGCTGGCTCTCCATAGGTTCTGCCAAGTGATACGAGACCATGCTTAATAGAGTCACCGAATCATACTCGGTAACTCAGCTGAAGCTTCTCTGCATCTTGTAGTGCCATTAACCCTAAGCAAGCACTTCAACTTACTGTTTTGTGACATTTTGGATGGCATAAAAGAACCCCGGCCACCTCCAGTTTACCACCATCATGTGTGATTCCCATCTTTAGGCACTTTATTCACTTCCTCAGTGACTTCTATAAAAGCATTAAAAACAAAAAAAACCCCCACAATAAACATTATTTATCAGGAAGGAAAGCACTATCAAACACTCAAAGAACTAGCAAATACAAAAATACTGAGGATTACAAGTAGATAAATAAAGCTTTGGGTGAGAAAAAAATAAGATTAATTTTGAACTTAATGACAACTGTAAGATTTCAGCATTAAGGTCACAAGACACTTCAGGAAAACCTTCAAAATGCATTGATTGCATCATCAGCATGTTGGCAGGAATCACCACACTGCTTACTCATTACATGTCAACTCTTTTCCTTTCACTGAATCATGTTCTAAAAGAAATGTACCATCAGGGAACATTTCTGGCTTCTTCTGTTTGAAACCCAAACCACCCAATACTTAAACTGCTGCATTTTAACTGTTCCCTCTCCTATGAAGGTCCTCACAACCTTCCTCTCAGTAAAAGCACTCTGAATTTTGGTCTACAGCAGCTGGGGCTTCAGTAGTTCCTGCATCTGTGTTTCCTTTGTCCTTTTCTGTTATGAGAAGAGTGGTTGGGAGGTAAATCTCCTGAAGGGAAACGCTTCATTCTGCTAAAGAAGGTTATTACAGTAGATAGAACCTTTGCTCTGCAAAAGTCTCATTGCAGAGATTCAGTTTTAGAATCCAGTTTTAATGGAGAACTTGGGCAAGAAGATCAGATACCAGCTGCTATGACACAGCTACTCAAAGAGATTTCATACCATTCATCCACCTGTTCCCTCACCACAGCCAAAACTAGCACCAAGTCAGCCCTTTCATTAAGGCCCTCGACTCACCAACCTGACAAAATTTAGCAGAAATCCACCCAGGTTTTTTTTGCTCTGACAGTTTTCTGCTGACTTACTGAGCTGAAGCAGCTTACAGAGGGACGCAGTGGAAGTCACACCAAGTAGATAGTGGGAGAAGGCAGTCAAAAGTGGTATGAAGAGACTTCTCTTCCTCTTCCAACAGCAAGAAGTATTAGTGATCTCACCTTGTCATGTAAACATCCTCATAAGGAAATAAAACTTCATCCAGTCTGGCACTGACCTTCTCATCCAGCAGCACCAGGATGCCAGGCAGTAGGAAAGCAAGTGCTGGAAGCATGCAGGAAGACACAAGTGGCCAACTGCCCTTCTACAACAGTGAGTGACCACCCATAATTTTGCCATCACTCCTTCTTGCTAATGAAGAGATCTGATTATGTCCAAGTATTTCATGTCAAGCACATATTAGATCTCTGATTAGTGCTTTATTTCCATGTTCACAAGCTTTCTTTCCTCAAGATACCGCTGAACATCCCCACAATGTTACTGAGACTTCCAACTGAACTGCATAAAAGCCACCACAGAAAAGAGTAAGCAAAATGAAAACTGAGGACTTGGGAAGCTTCAGAATTCACACTGCCAATGTCACCTCAATTCAGTTCTTTATTGAGAGATGGGGGGAAGCTGCAGAGTCTCTTTTGCTGTCTTGCAACCACTGCCTTGAGCTCAAAGGACTGGTGCTCAAAATCCCCTTTGCAGGACTTGTACTGGATGACTGCAACAGCTGAGAGTTGTGCAAGTATTTGGAGCACTGCATGACCATGCTCTTCTGACATTGATTCCAGTTTACCGAGGAGGCTTTTATCCTGAAAACATGTCCAAACAGCTCTGATCAATAATGTGAACAGTTTCCAAGCTAGTTACCTTGTACAAGAACAGCACAGCTGCATTAGTATGGTGCTCCACCAACACCAAGAGCTTGCTGTTCAGCAGGATTAATTAGTCTGGGCAGAGCACCGCACTAATGTGATTATATAGCTCCTAGTACCTGAGCTAGCTCATTCATTGTTTCTATTCCTTTGCTCTGAAATAAAAAGAGCTTAGGTTTTGCTATTTTCTTAACACCTAAATAATTCCAGCATCTTTTTTTCTTGGAAGAGGGAGGAATGAGACTTGGAGAAGACTCAAAATCAGATTTTCCTAATTAAAAGAATGCATCTCCTGCCTTCATAGCCTCTCTCCACTACTACCATCCTCTTCTAATCACTTCTTTTGCTTGTATCAACTACCTATGCACCCGCAAGTCTTCCCTTGACATCAGAAATAATGATGTCCAGCCACAACCAACAGTGACAAGAGCAGAGACTGGAAGACACTGCGCTTGAGTGGAATGGAATCCTCATTGCCTTCCACTCCCCCTTTTTTCCAGGTAGGGAACAGATACCACAGGAGATACTTGCCCAAAAAAGGGGCCACTTCTCACACCAGTGAGCAGAAGAGAAAGAATACAAACCACAAACTCCTCATTCACAGTCACGACATGGAAACAGAGACCAGTGTGAGGTATACCATGTCCCAGACCCTGCCCCAAGTCATGGGAGCACGAGTGGAACTGCCTGAAGAATTCAAGCTCTGGCAAATGCAAGTATGCTGCTATGCTCAAAGTGTGCCTGTGCTTGAGCCTCCTAGCATCCAGCATAAGGATGATGGTCAGGGCAGGCAACATTAGGCAATACAGTAAAAAAATTCAGCAGGCACAAGCTACTGACAGCAGTCGAACAACAGGAAGTACTGAGGAAAGCACCACTGCTTGCAGTACTGCTCTTTCTTCTGAGTTTGCCTGTACCACACCAACAGAAGAGAAACAGAGCACTGTCACAGCACCCATTGGTATCTCGGGTCTCTGGCTCACGTCCCTTACCTGCATGGACACACCTGCACACAGCCAGGCCCCACAGGTGTAATACCGCGGGGCAGCTCCCACACACAGACCTTGAGAGCAACCATATGGTTCTGACAGAGTGAAAAGCAGTGATAGCAGCAGGATCTCCACTTCTTCATGTTCTCACAAGTATTTTACTTGCTCAATAAGCATCTAGCATTTCTTTTTCTTTTTGGTAATATTATGTTGGTTTAAATACTAAGAGAGGTTGAAGGACCTTTATATTTCCCTCTTGCTTAAGTTTTGTCCCTTTTTTTTTTCTAATATAAAAGAGCAAGCTGTAGAAAAAGTCGTTAAAATTTCTAGACCAAAACTTGGCTAAGAAATGCTGTAAAGCCACAGCACTTCATTGCTTTGTGATTGCAAGTGATATTGTACTGGCTGGACTTCTAAACACATGTGTCAACTTAAAATTTAAAACAATAAATGGACAAAGCATCTCTAAGGTATCTCCCCTCTAAGCTTTACCTCAGCATGTTGACGGGACGGAGCTCTTCCAGAACAGAAATGCAAGGAAGAACAATCTTATCATTTGGCATTCTTTTCCTTTAAAGTAACTTGCTTCCTTCTGACAAAATATCCACAGGAGTAGTTTCAAGTTTTGAGTTCTACGTATATGACATAAATCATACAATGCAGGTGCAAATTCCAGGCTCAAAAGAGTATGAAAGCAGAAAGATTCTTTATGTTTGCATCTCCAGCATGCAACCACCAGGCATAAAGAAAGGAACTTTAAGGGATAATTCTGGTTTCTGTGCATTTACAGCAGAGCACAAAAGTACATACTTTAAAAAGATACAATTTAAAACTATTTAAAACTAAACTAAAAAGACTGCAGATTAGAAATCCATCTTGACACTCAGGTAACAATATAAAAAAAGTGGACTAAAGCTTGCAAAAAGACAGAGAGAAAAGCAACAAAAAAGGCCAACACATGAAACAATGTGAAGCAGGTTAGCACAGAACATTTTTTTTTTTTACAGTGTTTTACTGTCAATGGAAAAAACGTATTCTTTTAAAAAGACAAACATCAAATCAGGCAAAATACTGCAAAGTACTGCAAAAATGCCAAAGCAAGTAAGTAACCAAGATGTTAAGGTCACATACTTAATTAGGAGGAAAAGAAACTCCCAGAAATGACACATAGTACTGAGGACTTAAACTGGGATATAGAGGAAAATAAAGATCTGGAAACTAAGTGCAGTCTCAGTGTCACCTCCTATGCTTAAACAGACAAAACTCTGGTTTGGGGGGCCACTGTGAAACTGGTGCTCTGTGAAGAAGTGGAGGAGAAAGACGATGGAAAGGAAAGGGAGGAGGAAATTGAAGAGATACTGACCATATGTGGATGTATACACATACACAGATACACAAACACATGCACGCATACACATGCATATCCACATATAATAAAAGGCAACTTGGACTAGCTGGCACGCAGTGGGACCAGCAAGACAGCAGCATATTGAAGTGTTATTTTCTTCCTCCTCTTTATTTACTTGTTGCAGTCTTCTATACCACAGAACCATGTACATCAGGTCTGGAACCTCATCACTTCTAAATACTTCTTCATGGCAGTTCCACATAGCTGGAAAAAGAGTTTCCTGGTATTTCTAACTTCCCACATACCTCAGGGAGGCTGCGTGACTAAACCAGAAGGCAACATAGTCTCTGCGCCCTTCAAGATGTGGTCTGTACCGTGCACTCCTGAGACTGTCTCCCTTCAAAATACCTTCACATTGGTACATACTGCTTATGACCTATAACCATACTACACAATTTGCTGAAATTGTTAGTGACACAAGGACTCCAGAGCACAGAACACAACTTGATATTTGGGAGAGCTTTTTATCTGATGTTCCGTGTGATATCACAGCTCACTTTTCAGAGCACTCTGTACAAGCAGACAACAAAAATAAATAATTTTAAATAAGGCTAACCAGGTTTTCACTAACACTGAAATACTCTGTAGTAAATCTCACTCCTATCTCATCTCCATCACCACAGAACATGAAATATATACTACTAATTAATTCATAAACCCTAATCTCTGCAGGCAGCTGAAATTGCCAGTTCGATAAATAAACCAGCCAGCAATGATTGAAATTGAACTGTATTATCAAGGAAATTCTTCTTCTGCCAGAGGACCCTGTCAGCATTACCTAGACACAGTTTGGAGAATTTCTGTACGGAAAGATTTAAACAGGTACCTGAACCAACCGAGCAGCAGGACCGAAAAACGGCGGTTGAAGGAATTTGTCAAAGCACACACAGCTCTGACACTTTACCGCTGTACCCTAAATAGAGCCTATTTCGCCAAATGCCCTCAACTCTTCAGACAGCCGGTACGGCTGAACAGCGAACCGCACGAACCCGAGACAGACCGCGACTCCTCTGGAGCGCTGCACCGCACCTGCACCCCGCACTCGCCCGGCGCCGGACAGCCCTGGGCAGCTGCTCTGCCAACAGTGCGGCACGGGCAGGGCGCCGTGCCCCGCTGGCTCCCGCACCCCGCGGCGGCACCCGACGCTCGCCGGCCGAGCCCGGGATGTCCCACGAAGAGCGCAGGCGGACCCGCGCCGCTCTGCCTCCCCGGCGTCGCTGTCCCCAGCCCTCGGCGCCCCGCGAGCCGATCCATAGCCTGCCAACCCTCGCCCGGCTTTGCTTCCTCCCCGGGTATCGGTGCAACAGCTGGAGCAACCCGACAACGTCGGGAGGGAGGAGGCGCAGCCGGCACGGAGCCGGCAGCGCGGGCCCGCAAGCGGGAACGCACCGCGGGCTGCGAGGATGCAACCGCGGGCGACGCCGCCGACCTGCGCGGTGGCTGCCGAGCGACAGCCGGCCAGAAAGACCCCCTTCCCGCAGGGAGGAGGCGGCAGGAGGGGTCAGGGGTCCCCCAACACCGCCTCCAGCCCCGGCAGCGACCTGTTGCCCCGCGCGGGGGTGTCGATGAGCATCCCCCGGAGCGGGACCGCCAGCCGCCACCACCCACCTCTTTGATTTTCTCCCTCTTCTGCCGGACGTCGGGGTCGGCGGGCTCCTGCCCCACAGCGCCGATGGGCTGGCGGAAGAGGCGCTGGGGCAGCCCGGGGGCGCCCGCCTCCTTCCTGCCGCGGGCGTCCTGCAGAAGTTTCTCCTTGTCCTGGCGGATGTCTCTGCGGATCTCCTCGGGCAGCTTCTGCAGCGTCTCCTTGGCCTCCCGCAGAGCCCGCTCGTGGTCCGCGCGGATCCGCTCCAAGCTGCCCGCCCCGCCCGCGGCCGCCGCTGCC
>VZRS01001528.1:193885-222464 GCA_013398055.1 Ifrita kowaldi | reverse complement strand
TGGCGGGCGGGTGCGCGGCACCGGCACATGCCGGCAGCGCGCCCTCGCGCACCCACGTGCGCGCTGCTACGCGCTCACACACGCGCGTGTGCCCCCCGCCCGGGCGCGCGGACACACACTCAGTGGGGCGTGCGCTGGGCCGGGGCGCGGCGGGGCCGGGAACAACTCCCGACCCGCTGGTCACGATGAGCCCTAATCCATTCTTTGTAACTAAAACAGGACTTAATTTTTTTTTTTTTTTCCTGTAGGCAAAAGGTGCATCTTTTCCAAGGATGTACGGGTATATATCTGTGGGAGTGTGAAAATCCGACTTTTCATCTATTATAGTGCAAATGAAAAGACCATCGTGTGCTGGCACAAGGAAATGCCGTGTTTGATAGTGGATCGAATTGCTGCATCAAGCTCCCCAAGCATTCAGTGAGAGGGAAAGTTTCCAAAAATAATAAGATACCGATTTATTATTTTTGCCCGTGTTACAGAGAAATGCAATAAACAGCAGGCGTGTGAGAAGGGAGTAACGCAATAAAATGTTGTGTCACTTTAACAGAAAAAGGGAACCCAGCCAACACCCAGGGGTTTATCTCCAACTTTTTTGGAACATGTTCAGAGTCTACCTAGAGTTTCACAGCAGTTCAGCAGTGAAATCTTATACATTTCCCCCAAAATATTAACCACTCAGAAAGAAAACAGTGAGATATGTTGTTCCCAGAAGTTAGGATGCTGATGTTGGTTTGTTTGCGTATTCGCATGGCTTTATTTTGCAAGGGGAAAAAAAAAACAAAACGACGGTAGAGGGAAGTCTGTGCTTTAAGCAAGGGCAGGGAGAAGGCATTGTGTAAGCCTTAGAGACATGATTTTGAAAATGGGCTTGGCATGGATCTAATTCTGCTCCCAGTGGAATTAAGGGGAGTTTTGCCATTGACTTAATAGGAATAAAGCAAGGCTGCTGCCCAGTGCTTTTCTAAATCCCTTTCTCTAGAAGTTAGAGTATGTAATAGATTAATTAAAAACAGGTTTACAGAACACAGTTACACAGAAATACCAGAGTGAGCCCTGCAAAACTCCCCTAAGTATATAAGCAAATGCTTCTGTAAAATTTCAGGATTATACATGAAACTGAAGGATCAGGGGCCCAACTTCATATCCAGTGAGATCAGTAATTTAATTTAGTTTTTATTCTGGTTTTCTTTTATATACTGCTTTTTTCCTGAGTTGCACTTCCCCACATCTAGATGTGAAACTATTGCTCAAACTAAACAATAAGCACTCTGACTTTGACACACATTTCCCAGAAATGTTTAACGTAGCCTAACAGCTGTGCCAAGACAAAATTGTTTAGGGTTGAAGAAATCAGACTGCTTGGAAAAGGAGATAAGAATCCATGGTGGTTTTGTTGTTTTTTTTTCTTTTAAAGCAACATTTAAGGTAACAAATATGGGGTTTAGCTGTTGAAAGACAGTTGACTAATGAAAAAGCTTCCTAAATGGTGAAATACCACTCTCATCTTCAGCGAGCATATTCTGCTTCAATCACTGTGTATGTGGGCGTGCAATATTTTTCACAGATTGCCCTCAAACCTCATCACTACTTATGTGATAATATTTGGAGGCAGAAGTTATTGCTGGAAGAAATGCCTTTCTTCAGTGTTCTGAAGTCATTCCTTAGGTTGCCATATTTCTATACCACTTCATGAACGGATGCAGGAATAAAAAATACCATCACATGGGGTTCTGCTCCTGTGTCTCCTAAAATAAGGCTCTTGGAACTCACCAGCCTTTTGCCTTCTTTTGGTGTTCATCCTAAGTGCTAGGGGCTAAATGTAGACTCATGCCAGGGGTTTCACTGCCATACTCATCACTGTTTGGAATATCCTGAGCATGAGGGATGCAACAACGAGGATTTTCTATGCAAAGACAGGAATTGTTACATTCTCAAGCCTTTGTGATGCTATGATCATTCCTCCTTCTCTGAGCAGGACACAAAATTTTGTATGCAGAGTGTTCCTGTTGTTAGCACTTAATGTTACAGTTACCAGTAAGGTCATGTGGGAGCTATTCAGTGGGACTATTGACGCATGTAAAGTTACTGGCATACAGAGCTGCTCACTACGTGAGGGCAACGGAGGCTGAAAGACAAAAAAACCTGCTTCAACTCAACAGTGATATACAAGTTCCTTGGGCTTTTTGTCACTAATTTACTTCAGGCACAAGGTATTCCAAGGACCGTGAAAATACAAGGAGTAGCTCAGAGTAAAACACCTTTGATTCCGAGTAGTAAAATGAAGGGCTGTACAATGCTTATTTTCAGCTGGCTGTGTCCAACAGGCAATTCAGCTATAATGTTAAATCATGTTCATAGGCACTTAAATAGTGTCAAAAATGCAAATAAAATACAAACAAGAGAAGCTTGGTGTTTGCATTAATCTGGAGACAGCAGTGGAAAGCCCACCTGCCTGCACCAGGACTTGCACTAGAAGAGCCTCTTTGAATGCAACTCTGTCAGCATATCCACCTAGTGGATATTGAACTGTCTACTACTTTGGGTCAGTGTTTTTTTGCTAATCGAGCTGCGTTACTTCCTGGATGACATCAGCTAAAACAGGAAAAAAACCCAAGTCTCTGGGCAGTTGTTTTGCTAAGCTGGGTGAGTCTGGGTCCTACCCAGTTTGGTTATACCAACAAAACACTGGACTGCATCCCTCCCATGGAGGGAAATACTGCTCCTGTGGATTCAGCTGCAGAATCAGGAATAATTTTCCAGCAGTCATGCACAGGTCAGGCATTTATAGAAAGGTAGATCTGGTACGTGAGAGGTGGTGAGAGGGAGATTTGCATAATAAGGTACACGGCGCTTTTCTGTAATAAATGTTCTCAATGGGGAAATTTGTTACATATTGACTGAAAAAACTCTTGTTATAGTCTTCTTTTTTTTTTTTTAAATCAACTTATACCAAATTTGTCATGGTTCCAGCCTTAGATCTTATCTAGTGATAAGGAATTAGCCCGCTTGGTCTGAAAGATACATGCAACAGATAAGAAGAGAATAAGCAGTTGGCCCTGTTTTAGGCCCATTCAGCTGAGGCAGAGATACTGATTGATATATTTTTTTGGATAGTGAGTTTGTAACGGTGCCACTCCCTTGCAAGGGGTTCCCAGTGCTACGTTCTAGTTAAGACTACTGTAAAAAAATACTTGACAGTTTCCTTTCAAAATGCAGTACTTTTACCCAGCTTTCAGAGGTACTTTTAACATGTTTGCCTTTGGAAATGTGACTCAAAATCCCAATTTAGACATCCAGCTCTTCATAGATTAAGTAATGTTACAAAGACTTAGGGTTCCCAGAGCACACAAGCTGGATTCATAACGCCCAGTGTGCTGTTTGGAAGGAGGCTTCGACCATTTGAGGACCAGATGTGCATGAAATGCTCTCTATCTCTCTGATTTTGGCAGCTGGCTGCAGTTCTCAGTTCAGTCTGTGAGGAAAGTGTGATTCACAGCCACAAAAACTTTGTTCAGTCTTCAGTATTTTAAGAATACAGGACCGCCTGATGGTTTTCTTTAAGAGCTCAGAAGAGAGAAGTGTTGACCACTTATTTAGGAGTCCTGTGGTTAGAGCACTTGCTCAGGAAGTTGGAGATCTGTGTTTGACATGTTTTGTAGTCTTGGGGGATTCAAATTATCCTCTTTTGCAGTAGAACATGTACATCCCCCACCACCATTCCTTTTGAAGTTGTGCTATGACTCAGAGAGGAGTGCAGGACTTTGAAGGCAAAGAAGAGAAAAGTTTTCCACTGAGTGTTGCTTAACAACCCTGAAATAAGAATGCTTCACTCCCAGAGAAGCCTACAACCTAAGAGCTAGGGCACTAATCTGAGAGATGGAAGACACCAGGTTATCTCCTGCCCAGTGAGATGTGTGTTGAAGATTGGTGTCCTATTTGAGGATGAAAAACAGAAGAAAGAAAGAAAATGAAATTCTTTTGCGTCCTTTCTCAAACATTTCCTCTAGCCTAACACATGTGATGAATGTGGCAAACAAATACTGTAGAAATAAATGTATCAGGAATATGAAGCTGTAGGCTCACAAACCTTCTTAAACACTTTTCCAACTCTTTTCTGGCATGGCTGCCAATTGTACGAGAGGTCTCTTTTCTACCAGTATCATTGAAAATATCTTCCATCCCCACCTGAGGGGGAGGATCATTCATTTTTCCAAATGAAATCTCTGTAGTGTTGTCTAAGTGTTTGGCATAAAGCCATGATAGGGGATATGCATGATGGAGTTACCCCAAGACAAGTGTATGCAGCTTTCAGTGTTTTTTGGGAGGCTTCACTGGAAGCACTCAGATAAACATCCAGCTAAGGGCAGAAAAGCTCTGCCCTTTCTCTCCTCCCCAAGATTTCAGAAGGCAAAGAAAATGAACTGGAAGAAATGCTGTCTGAAGAAAATATTTGACTCTTTTTCTATTAAAACATGAAAGATTAAAATCATTGTGTTCAACATCGCAGGAAACCTGAATCTAGAATTTGAACTGTGACTGCTTGCAGTATTGTATTCAGTAGTAGCATGAAGTATATCATACTCAGCCTCAGATGGCATCTTTGAGAATATCTCACTTTGATTCTTGCTTTTTATCATTTTGTAACTGTTTTAGTTAGAGAATTTTGCACTCCCTTGAAGCTAGCAAACATTATTTGGTTTTCAATATGCAAGGGAGAGGAATATAGAGGTAAACAAAAATAATGGAAAGGAAAAGAACTACAAACTTTATTCTTCTTTCCTGACTTTTATCAATGCTCACATCATTGAAGAAAATTTTAGCCATGGAGATAAGAAATGGAAGCTAGACGTTATGGTATTTCAGCATTTAAGATTCAAAATCTTGTGTAATTATTTGCATAGCAATTAAGGATGAAGTTGTTTGGGGACATCCCATGAAATTCCATCTGGATCTTAGATGTTGAAGAGATTAAAAGTCATGACAGGTACGCATTCTCCTCACTTGTCCCTCAGAAGTGAAGAGACTGCTGTTACCTAGAGTGAGACTGCTGTTCTTTTTCTTCCTGCCTCCTATTTTGTACCCACAATTGCCAGGAAAGTTAAAAGGCCACCAGATTGGGCATATATTTGAGGGACAAAGCTCAGTGGATCGCGAGTGACTGAAAGCCGTTCACTGCTGTGGTTTCCTTTGGACATAATTATCTCCAATATCAATAAAATACCTTGTGCCAGCACCATGACTGTAGCAACTAAAGGAACTCCCAGCAGCTCTTTTTTCATTGCAATTAAGTTTGCACATCACATTTGCAGGTATGAGTTTAGTAGATTCTGAAAAGATTAAATCAAAACAACAAGGCAAAATTTTTTAAGAGGGTCCCTGGAAAACAGACTTACTGTCCTTTCCAAGGTGGTTTCATTTTCCTGAGCCAGAGGGGAGGTGTGTTGGCAGAAAACAAGAACTGGCTATTGGAGCTGGTGTTTGTAGCCATTCAACAGCTGTTTAGCAGCCACATGATTGGAATAACTGGACATCTTGGCTGCAAAACAGATCCGCCTCTGTTAGTGAGTAGCCTTGAGGAAAAATGGTTAGAGCAGGGATATCCAACCTGATAAACCATCTGAGGAGTAAAAATATGCTATAATAGATGACTAAAAGTATTAACAAGAGATCCTAAAAATAAAGGACACTGTGAATTACTGGTTTTTTTCTTTATATTAACTGTGCTTTATTTGTACAAAATTTTAATTCCCTTTTCAATGGCTCCCTAAATATTTCATAAAACCAATGTTCCTGAGCTTTTTTCACTCTGACCACGTGTGATGACACATGGATTATGTAAATTGCCCTCATGTTATAGTTGAAGTGGTGTCCTTGTGGCTCTCTTCCCAATGTATTTCCCAAACCAAATGAGTTAATTCTGCTCAACAGCACATTTTAATAGAACAAGTACAGATATGGTTTACTGACTGTGCCCTGTTTGACTGCAGCATTACTGTGAATATACTTAGTTTCTGATTCCATTTTAAAGGTTCTTTCTCTTTCTGTAAATTTTTTATGGCTTGGGGGTTATAAGCAGTAGAGTTTATGTATTTAGATTTTTTAAAGTTAGTCTTTCCTGTTGAAAATATTCCACTGCTTACTGGCTTCATCATCCGGAATACAGTGGTGCACTTTTTCCCAGTGGTTCTAATTAGGACATAGTTTTGTTTTCACAGACTTTTGCTTGAAAGTGTGGCCGGTTCCATAGGCCCTTGGTGAATTCTCTTACTCCAAGCAACAGAAGCCTTTTGGTGACAAAGGGTTAATCTTTTTTTGCTTTCCTGTCTGTACCATGTGTGTTCTGACTCACCTTGACACATATTGATATTGCGTCAGAAGTGTCCAGTTACCACCCGATGGGCTGTAAGAATTTTTGCTTTGCAAATTCCCTCCCCAAGTAATGGCTGTCAGCTGCAGACTGGCAGATGGTGCATGTGCGCACAACGCACACGTGACTGCCCAGATCTTACACAGTTGTGAATTATTTGTCCACCCTAAATTAAATCCAGAAGTTTCAGCCTCAGTTCAAAACTGATCCTTTATCCTGCTGAAACGCCTTTGTTTGATTTACTGCTTGGGCTAAATGATGCAGAAAAAAAAAATCGGTGCTAATCTGACCTTTGCTCTTGCTGTTTGGCTAGACCAATATCTTACTGAAAACCTAGATAAGAAAAATAGTTTTGCCATTTTTTGTCTGTGTGATGGTGAGCCTTAGTTTCTTCAGCTGTAAAGTAAGAGCTAATCTATTTCACAGTGACGCCTAATGTTTAGAGTTCACTTTGATACCCTTAGGTGAAATACTGTTTTGGGGTGCAAAGTTTTGCTTTGTTTTCCTTAGAAATTAAATTCTTCCTCATTTTCAATGCTCATTTACTTATCCAAGGACTTGTAGTATACCACTGACAATCTATCCTAGGCCAGTTCTAGTTCATTTCACTTTTTTGGCTGTCTTCCTGAAGCACAGATCTCCTTTTTCCCCCACATGTGTCCAATTGTCCCTGAGCCTTCTGCTTTATTGACAGCTGTAGTGCTTCAATGTCATCTGATGCTCTGGTTCATTGCTGCAACCCTGAGCTTGCAGGGTATAATGCTTTGCTGAATACAGGGCATCTTTGAGTGCATTACGTCCCTCAAAAGCACCAGGCAGTACGAGATCCCAAACACAAGAATGACAAGACTGAAGTAACTTTTCGACAGGCAGATTTCAATTTAAGATGAGACTCAGTAAAATATTTAAGGATGGAAAGGGAAGATAATTATTGAGTCAGAAGCAAATATTTCTTGAGGAAATCCTTCTCTCTCAAAGAAGATGCAGAAGACTGAAGAATATATTTTTGAGTTTCAGACTGGTATCTGCGGCATGAAGGTTTCCATGCATGTCAAGTACTTTCTTGAGAAAAGGGTAAATTTTTGTATGTGGGTCAAATCTACAAAGTGGGCGACAAGTGGTAAAAGGTCCTCTAAGACTTTAGTAGTTTCATGGCTCTGAATGTTTCTCTAGTTCTCTTCTATACAGTCTGTTCCTTTAATGTCTCTGCCAGCAGGGTGGGAATCTGCCTTTGGCACGGTTGCGAACGTGGAAAGCAACAATCTAACAGTGGATGAACAACAATTTATTTAGATACTATATCTACCATAAGAGGTAATATCTGCTATTTTCTCAAGTTAACCGGTGACTGGCTACATTTGAAAAATATGCATGGTCTGTTCCTTATTTTTGACTCATCATTGACACTAGCTATTTTTCTTAAATGAAAATAATTTGGCTCTTCTTTCCCCTTATATATTCAAATCAACAGATGAGAGACAGCAAGATTAGTTATTTGTTAACGTATGTACATGAGCACAGAGGACACATTCCAAACAGAGCAGAATGAGGCATGTGGGTAAGGTTGTCATGCTCCTAGAATCACCCATTTAATACAGGTTTACCTTGTTCCACCTTTTTCCCCCACGGGTTAGCATAGAAGCAATTTATTTTCATGGGCATACACCTTATTGTTGGCCTATATTAGGAAGACATTAATTTGCAAACTGCCCTGAAAAACAGATCTTTAAAATTATAATTTTTTTTCTTTACTTTTCTTTTCTTTTTTCTTTTCAGTGAGGAGCGTTTCCTGATGGAAAACAAAGTTTACCACATAGCATTTAAGCAGCTGTGAGTAATTTATTCTTCTCTCCAGTTGCAGTGGAAGAAAGAATAAATCCATCCTAGCTAGCAGCAGGGTAAAGTCATGTTTCTCTAATGGTTTGGGCTGGCATGACCTATCCTATGCCTCTGTGAGAGCTGGAACAGACTGCTTTTGAAAAAACAGACGGAGTGGTCTTTAAAAATCTTTATCAGAAGTGGTTTGGTGTCGTGCTGTCTTTTACTACAATCTCACCATACCTCTTCAAAGAAAGGTTTTCAGTCTTGTGTTGCCTCACATTTACCCCTCTGTTTTGGTTCATAGTGACATTTGATAGTGCTGAACTCAGGTGCACAGAAAAATTAATAGTTAAGTGTTTTCCTCAGAATGAGCAGCACTATGCTGTTCTGTTCTGTTTCTGCAAAGGGCTGTTGCAGTGGGGAAGGCCCGTGCTGGCTTGTCCTCTCACCAGTCCTGTCCTATTAAGAGACCTACTGGGGCTGCAGAGGGGCCTCCACAAGGCACCTCAGCAACCACACCTTTACCATCAAGCTTTTTGCACCTCGGGCTGTTCACTCCATCACTGATGTGTTTCTGCCACATGTAGCTATCCTCTGGTCACGCAGACAGGCAGTAGCTTCATTTAAGTCATTGCCCATCAGCATCTCACCACAAAATTGGGAGATTAGGAACATGGGCTGCTGCCAGACTCTCAGGCTACAGGCTTACCTACAGTGTGTCCCTATATCCAGTTGTCTGGAAGGACAACGGGCACTATCCCATCCTTTTGTAACCTGCAGAGAAGAAAACATGTCTTCCTAGCCTGGAGATGGCCCCACTGGTATATTCTGCAAGGGTCATTGGTCCAGTAATTTTCTTCTGTGAGGGGAAACTAAGGCCTGACAGACCATAATTCAAGATTGACAACACAAATATGGTGATTTGTCCATGGAATATGGACCATATTGTAAATGGACAGCTGGAAAAGTGACAGCAGAGAGAAGTTCTTAGGAACTTCTTGTTTGTGTGGAAGGAAAGGAGGGAACAAATATAAAGCAGGCTTTTGGGAACAAAAATCTATCCCTGAGGCATCATGTCAGGAAACCAGATATCGTCATATTATTTATTGTCAGCTAGAGTCACAACCCATAGCTGGACAGGATGTGTTTATAGCTGTCTCTTGCACTAGCCAGAGGCAAGAAGGAGACCTAAGCCAGCTATCCCTCACATCCTCTACACACCAGCATTTCTCAGCATTACTGACTTGTGATCATCCAGATTTGACCAGGATGGTGCACAGTAACCAGGGAAAAAGCAGAAATGGTGTAAACCTTTCAAAATTATGGATTTGGTCTTTCTTAGAGCCAGTTTTGTGATTGTTACTGCTGTTAGACACTGCCTGATATCATCCTATTTTAGTCAATTGGATTTCTTACTGGGATGTAGAAATAATCTGTGTGATGGAGTGTCAGTCATGTGCTCTGAACCCTCGACTAACAAATTCTGCACAGGAGCAGAGTAGTTCCTTGCAGCTGAATCTGTTTATATGCATTGCTGGAGGTTGAGCCACGAGGGCAGCACGGTTGCTATCACGCTGGTCTGTGGCTTGTGAATGGTTAATGCAGTGAATTAAATACTGAGATGAATGCCTCGACACGTAAGTAAGGCAGACATACTGCTAAGAACATGGAAATGTGAATGTGCTGCTTTAGGTTAACGCATTAACATAAAGTGAGTTACTCCACTGTCCTTCCCAAAACAGGATGGGTGGTTGTGGAAAGTGGATCCATAAATAGAAGTTGCTGAGTTGTGTCCCGTGTCAGGCCTGTCTAGTGCTCCTTATCCTTTGCTCCTTCAGTTTTTAACTGTGGAGATTTAATCTGAGTTGCTTGTCATTGAGATGGAGAAATAGAGTGAAGAGAGTCTAAGCATTTGGGAATCTGGGAAGTAACCAACTTTAAAATTAAAAAATACCAGCCAGATATTTTTACAATAGTAATAAAATCATTCATTGTTTTGGGATGACCCTGGCTGGATACTAGGTATCCACCAAAGCTGCTCTATCACTGTTCTCTTTGTCTGGACAGGGGAGAAAGAATATAATGAAAGTCTTCTGAGTTGAGATTAGAACAGGGAGAGATCACTCACCAGTTACCATCATGGGCTAAACAGACTCAAACGGGGAAAATGTATTGAAATTATTACCAATCTGATCAGAGTAGCATGATGAGAAATAAAAACAAATCTTAAAAACATCTTCCCCCCACCCCTCCTCTTTTTTCAGGCCCAACTTTTCTCCTGAATTCTCTGTCTGCTCCCCTGCAGTGGTTCGGGAGGATGGAGAAGGAAGGTTGCAGTCAGTTCATCACAGGTTATTTCTCATGTCCCTTTCTCCTCAGTGGAAGGACTCCTCACACACTTCCCCTGGCTGAGTGTTGAGTCCCTTTCATGGGAGACAGTCTTCTGTGCATTTCTCCAATGTGAGTCCTTCCCACGGGATGCAGTTCCTCACAAACTGCTCCATCAGGTGTCCCTTCCAAGGAGTGCAGTCCTTCAGGTACAGACTTCTCCAGCCTGGGTGCCCCGTGGAGTCACAAGTCCTGCCAGAAGCCTTGCCCCGCACAGGCGCTCCTCTCCACAGGCCCAGAGGTCCTGCCAGGACTCTCCTCTAGTGTGGGCTTCCCATGGGGTCACAGCCACCTTTGAGCATTCACCTGTTCCAGGATGGGGTCCCTCAGAGGCTGCAGGTGGATCTCTGCTCCACCATGGGCCTCCATGGGCTGCAGGGGCACAGCTGCCTCACCATGGTCTGCACCAGGGGCTGCAGGGGAATCTCTGCTCCAGAGCCTGCAGCATCTCCTTCTTCACTGAGTTTGGTGTCTGCAGGCCTGTTCCTCTCACACATGCTCACACTGCTCTCCAGCCGCAGTTGTGCCAGGTGGATGGAACTTTGAACATCCTGGTCTACACAAAGGTGTCCCTGCCCACGGCAGATGGCTTGGAACTAGGTGATCTTTAAGTTCCCTTCCAACACAAACCATTGATTCTATGTTTCTATGACTGAAAACTCCACTGTGCGCATTGAAGTGCCTAAAACTTCAATTAACCAATGAATGGAGAAGCAAAAATGCTTGCTGCTTTTTTTTTTCCCTAAGTGCAGAACTCAGGTGTTTGTAAACATAAACCTAATCCTGCAATCAATTATACTTAAGTTGATTATAGTAATCAAAAGGGGTCTTGAGGTCGACCTCTAGTGCTCTGTAGACTGTTAAAATGTATTTCAGTTTCACTTAGTCTCAAGCACTGAGTCAGAGGGGTGTGGCTCTGCTTCGGCCTTGATGAAGATGAATTTTCAGAATGTAGTGCAATATAGGACTGAAATATTGTTGATAAGTGAAGAAACAAACCAAGAAGAGGAAAGTTTATTCTTAACCCTCTTCTGAGTGTTTTTTAATCAAGTCCTGTGATCCCACTAAATCTCCAGGTTGTTCCTTGTGCATATAGCCAGGTATGTGGGTAGTCAAGACCACTGCTCCCCTCTTTCTTTTACCTTAATTGTTTTCCTTGTTAGACTAAAATGGTTATGAGAAACCAGTGGTGGATGCAGTCAAATCTAGGTATCAGAAAGTATTCTACAGTAGTCCATAATCTAAGATAGCTTCTAGCTATTTTAATATTTAATATGAACTATTGGTATAGAACTCCTGATTCCATAAATGCTCTTGATGTCTTAGAAAAATTTGTCTCCAACGTGATATTATAGTTTTTAATATGGACATTAGAATCAGCTGCTGCTTTTTTCCTTCTGTTGTCATTTGTCATTCTTCTTGCCTGTAAATTAGGAGGTTAAGACACTAAATAGTCCAGTAAGTCCAGTATGTGTTAAAAATATATGTAAGCATAATTTGTTGCTAATAAATATTACAGAAAATGCCTACAAAACACGATAGATTGAAGTCAAGTTTTCTCTTTCCTTTTCTGGCTCCCTGTAAAGACAGACAAAAATAAGGGGAAAGGGTGAACTCTGGAGGAAGGCTACCCTTACTCTGTTAAGTGTCATTTCCATGGACTCCTGTGTAGTCAGTGGAAAAAGATAAGCCCTTTCAGATTTAATAAATTATAGCTGCTTTGAGCTTTTGTTCTGTATCTTTTCTGGAAGAGATGATCTCTCTCCATCTGCAACAGAGAAAATTCCTGGAGCTTATAGAGTAATCATAGAATCATTGCCCAGGAGCAGCAGACAAGCACCAGTAGTTTCTTCCAGAGGTCTAGGAAAGCTCTGGAGATTTTATTTTTTGAATCAGATGGGGAAGCAGGCAAGTGAATTAACTGGTATATAATATCGAGAGAAAGATGACTCTTGCCTGACAGCAGTGTGTTCTTGTAGCTCTGTATCCTTGCTCATAAAGCATGAACTATTAGTGAAAACAGGCTTTTCTCTCCTACAGTCCTCTCACAAGCAGTGAGTAAAACGTTAGGACATGTATGCAGTTTCCAGTCACTGCATTAATGAAAAAGAGCTGAATTGCACTCTGGAAGGTTCCCATCACACAGCTCAAAAGCAGTGGTGAGATGCACTGAGATGCAGTTCATTATCAGTTTTCTTGGCTGTAGTGCTGATAAATGATCTCTTTCTAAACCCAATGATTTACATCCATCCCTCACTGTGGATGGATCCTATAGTCCTGACCATCCTTTGCCTTTCAGCTTTGCAAGGAATTTTTATCCTGTGAACAGGTAATACAGTATCCACAGCCTGGTCTGGCAGTACCCATGCACTCTGGAATGTTCATGCTGGGCACTGACAGCCTGTGCTGTTCAGCTGTTTTTAAACTATGTAAGCAAGGATAGTGTCAGCCCCCCAATACCTTGGAGGTTTTCCTTTTCCCTAAAGCCACTGCTTGTTATAGTACCCTCACAAAATTATTTCTCTCTCATAAAAGGCATCTCCATGTAAAGCCCCTCCTGAGCAGCGGCTCAGGCAGACAGAAGTTTTGTATGTGGGGAATCTCCTTCCTTATGATGCATCACTGTGAAGAACAGAGATAGTTTAACAAGCTCCAAGACAAAAACTTGTCAGCTTACTCCAATATAATATGGTAGTAGTTTTTCTATTAGGGCAGGGAAAAAATACTGATCTGTTTTGGCTGGCATTAACACAAGTGTCTTCTTTTAAATCAGTGGATTTGCAATTGAAGGACTCCCTCTGTCCTTGGGCTTCCTTTAAGGCTACCTTTAGATGCATTCTTTTTTCTTGTTCAGGAAGCTGTCATTAAACAGCAATAACCTTTTATTATTGAATTTAGCTGGATTTGAGTAGGTGACCTAGAGATTAAAATTTCAGACTCTGTTACTTTTTAAGAGAGTCATTTGAATCCCTAATGGCTTTATTATTTAGTACCTGGACTTAGATATTTTCTTCTTTCATTTCACAAAGGTGATTTTCACATGTCTTTTGTGATTTAGAAGCTACGTTTTATTGCAGAGCAAATTTAGTGTGCTTATTCATCACTTAGCCATGATAAACATTAGTTTTCTGAGGCAGGAATTTATCAAGATAAGCATTACTTCCCTAGCTTTCCATTGGGAAAGTGCTATATGCTGGTGTTTCACAGGGTATGACAATGTAGAATAGTTATTAGTAAAATATGTCTTTGCTTATGTGTAATTACAACAGCTTTATATGAAACACAAAGCGTAATTTTCAGTGGGGCACATTCTTTTTTTCTAGTATATGAGATACTCAGGCTGCAGGAAGCTGCTAGTTGTGAGAATATCTGACACTGTTTTAGTGGAAACAAGTGAAAAAAATAGAGAGATACAGGCTGAAAATTGCATTTAAAAGTAAATAACACACCTATAGCATAATAAGTAATCTCAGGCATCTGAATGTCAGTGGAGTAAGAAAATACTATTTGGAGGCTAAAAGTAGAATACTAGAACCATTCAATTTCTTCTTCTCTTGTTCAACAGTGACTGGAAGAACCAGACAGCTAAATCTCTGACGACTGAATTAGAATCCCATGTAAACATTTCGTTTGCAAAGTTTAGCACAGTTGTGCTCTTTAACAAAGTATTTTTTGTAGTGTGTTATTTATTCTTTTATATTATAATGAATGAACTGCTTGTGAAGCAATGTATTTAAAAACATGATTTAAAAATAAGTCTTTTAAAACTCAGAAAGTTTTAGGACTAAAAGTCAGGCCTTGTGTGAAGTTTCTAGGTACCAGATTTATGAAAAGTAACTTAATTTCATCCTGGCAGGTTCTAACCAGAAAACAGCTTTGCAGAGTTGGTTCTACTGCAGAGCTGATGCACCAGGAACAAAACCTAAAGGCAATTTCAATGTCGGGTTTTAAATTTGTATCTAGTAAGTCAGTCTGTTTTTCCTCTTGCATTATAAATTTGTGGGAAGAAAATAAACTTTTCTTAGAAAGGCTCTTGATGGGTGTTTAAGACTCCAACAGCTCAGTCTTGCATTTGTTTTAATTTACCATGCATTACATTACTATTCTGAATGAACAGGAAGATTTTTGTTATTAAAATATTCTGGTAAGACTTGGGTCACAGCTTTTAGCTGAGGCATTTAAGTTATATCTTTTACAGTTTACATATTTGCAATTACAGGGACCAGATTTTTCACTGTCAGGCTTAATGTAGCCTAAACAACATCACAGTCCCATAGAGGTTAAAAAAGCTTTGCCTACTAAATTGTTGTTTATTTTTCCTTGTTATCCTAAATATCTGTGAAACTTGTGGAAAGAGCGAGCCCATGTACCCTCCAGGAACACTTTCCAGCTCATTGATTCAGGTATGAGCTGTGGGTGTATGGTATTTGTGTGCACACCTCAGCCCTCTTTTCTGTGTTTTAATTTGCCAGGAAATCACAGCTTTAACATATGTGTATTATTAGAGAAACAGGACTATGGAGCACAGAGCAAATACCTGTGCTATGTTATACAGGTAGATCCAGGAAGGATCATGAAAGTACAAAATTTACATATCCAAGTAGAGCTCTGGGAGAAAATAAACTGACACAAAGTGAAGCAAAAGATTTGAGCACCTTTGATAGCAGTGGGGCATATGTGGCCCAAGTGAATAGGATTTGAGATTGAAATTCATGGAGTTTTGAGGATTTTTTGTTCAGCTGTACTGTGTTCCTGTATTTCTGTTTTCTAAGAAGGAGTCATAGAGGCATCTTTGATGCAACACCAAACAAGAAGCTGCACCCCTACCAGAACTATTATCTGTATATTTTAACTACATACATGTCTGTATATAGAAATATATAGTTTAAATACAGCCTTGCAATAAACAGAAGTCCTGTCTAAGCTAAGTAATTTTTTTTTTAGATTTTCAGGCTCCTGAGAGTTGTTTAACTGTTCTGTGGCAATGTAATTAAAAGCAGAGCATTGTTTAGGGCAAATGAGACTGTCCTCATGAATAACTTATATTCTACAAGAGTTGACTTTATGTCAGCATATATAGAACAGCCAGAAAATAAAACCATGGATACCTCATTTGCTGAGCTTAAAACCAGTGGGCATTCTTTTATTTTTCACATGAGCTCCTTAACCAGGAAAAATATGTTTGTCCATGTGGTTAAAAAAGAGATACTTCAAAGAAGCAGGGCCCAATGGAAAGAAGATGGCACCAAAAATAAAAGGACAAGGCACTTGTTGGTCTAGAAATGGAGTGGAATTGTTTTCTGCCTTTCATACAGGTGAAATAGAGGTCTGCATTCATATATTTCTAGCAAAGGAATGAGCGAAAGTGTTTCTCGGAATGTCACATGACAGTTCATCTTTTTGTTAGCCAGCACCTTTTATCTGACACCACAATTCTAGTCCCAGCTACAGATTTTTTCACCTCTGCTTCATGGATTTTGTTTACTGTGTTGCCGCTGGACAAAACCCCCCAGTAGTCATATAACACCCCTCAAGTCAGAAAATACTGATGTATGGACACCCCCCTCCTCCCCCCCCCACATTTCCTGTTTTCTTAACTTGTTTGGAATACCATTTTATTACTATGAAAGTAAAATCTGTTGCCAGATTAATTTTTTCAACCATTTCAATCTGCCATAAATATAAAGGTAAAAGTCCTAGAGAATGACGGGAGATGGCAGAATAACTTTCTATCTTTCTTGGAAGCATACAGATATTGAAATACATAGCATTTATTAAGAAATTTTAGTGAGAGTATGTAATTCCCTCTGGATTTTTGATGTACATTTTAACACAATCTTTGGATCAATTTATGAGAGATTCTCATCCAGAGATTTCCTGCATGTTAGGCTGACTCCAGTGCATGAAGGGACATGATCTGGAGGGCCTTGTAGGTGCTATGCTTGTATCCAGTATGGGTAGCTTCCATACAGAGCGTAGTCATGTTCCTTCCTCCTGATTCTTTTGTTGTAAGAAAGTCTTAATAATAGAGACCATAAAGTAATTCTGTTTTATTTTTGCAGGCTGAAGAGGCACTATGCCTTTGTGTTGTAAAAAACCCTGAAAAACACATGCTTTTAACTGTGTGACGTAAGTCTACTTTCCAATAAATGCTTTATTTCCAGCAGCACCAGCAGGAAGAACAGAGTCTCCTTTACTAGACTGTTAGCTGCAGGTCAGAAAATGAGGCAGAAGGCCACATCCTAATTGCTGACTGCCCACAGGTCAGCAACCCAGTGTTAGTGAGCACACTGGTCAGTGCATTTTGGCACAGCTGCACACTGGTGTCAGCGGGCTCCTTCCTCTCTCCATTCCCACCTCATCACATGCCAGATTGCAGGATACACAGTATAAAGCACCCCATGGTTTGCCTTACATGGCTTGCAGGCAGTGCTGTGGGTTAGTCCGTGTGCTTGCAGGTCACAGGAGCAAATGGGAAGATGCCACAGGAGCAAATGGGAAAGTACAACAGGAGCAGATGCCCTTTGCCCAGAGGACAAAAGCAGGCAAAGCTTTATGTCATTTGGTCCTGCAGCCTCCTCGTTAAAAGGCTGATGCAGAAGTTGGTGGCAGATCACCTGAATTCCATCACCAGGGTGATATTTTCCTTCTCCTCCCATGCTGAGAGTGAAGCAGGACCAGGACTGTGAAAAGTAGCTCTCTTCTGTCTGTGTAAAGGGAGTTTTTCTGCATCTTTAGCAGATAGCTGGGATAGTTACAGGGTAAAAATGACAAATTGCAAGCATTGTACAGGGAGACTAGTCTTAACAAGAAATTGCAGAGATTACCTATAATTTTTACTGAGCAAAAAACATGCTATTTTATCACTTTCCAGTAAACTAGCTCAGTTTCTTTTGAGGAGAGGGAGATTTAGATGAAACGGTATTTGGGTGGAGATGCATTTAATAACATTTTATGGCATACTATTTTTTACAACAAGCATAAGGCTTGTCATTTTTACTTGTCTGCCATAAGAAAAATGACAGTCTGTTTGAACACTGTAAGGCTACAGTTAAGGCAAGGCATTTTTACCTCTGTCTGCATTTTCAAAGCAGGGCTGAGGTGAGGGAAGCAGATAACTAGAGGTGAGCTGACAATGTACCGTGTCAGAGCTTGAGAAGTTATGGCTGAATTTAGAGTGTAAAATCTCATCCAAATCCTTCATCTGCTCCACTCTCACCTCACCTGGAGTGCTGTGTCCAGCTCTGGGGTTCCCAGCACAAGAAGGATGTGAACCTTCTGGAGCAGGTCCAGAGGAGGGCCACAAAGATGATCGGCAGGTTGGAGCACTTCTCTTATGAGGACAGGCTGAGAGAGTTGGGGTTGTTTACCATGGAGAAGACTTGGGATTCCTTAGAGCAACCTTCCAGTACCTAAAGGGTAGCTGGAGAGGGACTTTTCACAAGGGCATGTAGTGATAAGACAAGGGGCAATACTGTCAAGCTGAAAGAGAGTAGATTTAGACAAAATATTAGGAAGAAATGTGAGGGTGATGAGGCACTGCAGGCGGTTGCCCAGAGAAATTGTGGATAGCCCAACCTAGTCCAGGTTGGATGGGGCTTTGAGCAGCTTGGTCTGGTAGAAGATGTCCCTCCACATGGCAAGAGGGTTGGAACTAGATGATCTTTAAGATCTCTTCCAGCCCAAATCATTCTGTTCCTTGGTATGCTGATAGACTTAGCTCCCTCTTTGTTCCCCCATGCAGATCACCTTCACCCTGCTGTACTCTGAGTCAGCCAGTCCAAAGAGAAGGGCTCTGGATGCCTCTGAGATGAGTGTCAGCCCTTTCTGGACTGAAAAGTGGATGGAGCACATTTGCTCACTCCTAGTGAGCACATGCACTCCTGACCCTGCTGATGAATTTGTGTACACGGGTGTCCTGGTTCTGGCCAGGACAGGGTTAATTTTTGCAGTAGCCAGGAGGTGTCATGGCTCAGGAGAAGGGCTCTCTTCTGGTCGGGGTGGCTGCGGTTGGATGGTTGGGCTTTGGGGTCCACGGTGAGCATTTTGCATGTGAATCACTCTTTTGTACACTTTTGTTATTAACACTGTTGCTGTTACTGTTTGTTTTCTAATCTCACTGCCATTTCCAGTAAATTGTTCTTATCTCAACCTGCAATCTTTACCTTTTGTGCCTCCAATTCTCCTCTCTGTCCTGCTTCAGGATGGGCAGGGGACTAAATTGGAGAATACCATTCCTAAACCACAACAACGGGTCAGGTTATGGCTGTCAGCTAAATCTTGGGTCCCCGTCTTTTGCCATTGCCCTCCCCTGCATTGAGCACAACAATGGGTGAAACCAGGAACCCAAAAGCAGGATCCAAAGCAGGATGGGGGAGGCTGAGCAGGAGTGTGTGCAGGCAGATAATTTGCAGCCAGAAGTGAGAGCACTAGTGGAAGTGTGATACGGATGCAGGAGTGAGGAGGTGACTGGGACAAAGGCCAGGAATGCTCTCAAACATTTTGTTTAACAGGGTCAGCTTAACTGGGCAGTGCTTACTGTAAGCCAGCTCAGGTCTGGCCCGTTCTGCTCCACGTTATGTCTGGATCACTGCTTGATGTGGACATAGAAGTGTGAAAGCAGGGTGTGACGTGGGAAAAACCTGCAGCTGAAGGAAAGTGAATGTGCGGAGAGGTAGAAAGCCAAAACAACTTCATGTTCCAGTTAACCTGTGAAATTGTCCCAAGACACTATTAGGTTAAACAAGTGACAGTGACTTGAGAGGTAACCTGTGGAGACACCAAACTTGACAGAATTAGGAATTGTGTGTTCCAAGGATGATGTGTTCTTGGACAGGTTTTGGGAAGTATTATATTCACAAGTGCCATCCTAAGCATCATTCATGCATTCCTGCTTGTTCGGCTGTCAAAGCGCTGGGACAAATATGTTTTTGTGGTCAATGGGAGAGAATACCAATGCTCAATTTTCAGTTGAGTTCTGACATATAGTTCTTACATTTACAGCAGAACATAGTGTTGATTGACTGTGGTGGCATGTTGCATAGATGTGAGTTGTTCTTATCTTTTCTTGAGAAAGTTTATACTGCTAATCTCAGTGGCTTCTTAGTCTCTTGTCAGAAGAAGAATTTTTAAGTTAGTTAGGTGACAATTATTTAAAAAGGCCGTATAAACATTCTTCAATTACGATTAGGAAATACATATAGAACAATATAGGCTTCACCTTAAAAGATGTAATAGCTATTACATTATAAGCTAAATGCCCTGTGTGGACATAAAACACTATTTGTGAGAAGGGATAACCGAAAGTTGAAGCAGGCCACCAGGCTTTTTCTGCAGGAAATTTTAATTCACTTGATGTATGGAAAATTCTTAGCAACAAGTGGCAAGGTTGTAGGCAGTTATTTCCTTGGATCTCAGCAGGAAGGAGGTGAGAAAGAAAAACGCAGTGGCCTGCCACCTGTGCTGGAAATCTCACAGAGCATCACTGTACCAGATCTGGACTTCTAGGATTCCCAGCAAGGAGTTTGTCTTAAAATATGGATTTCCTTTCCTTCCTAGACCATTTTACACTAGTTCATGAATGCGGTGGGATTTCCTTAAGGATATGTCAACAGGAACATCACAGTATGTCAGCCTTTTTCTATGTATATCAGTTGTTGCACTATTTTGGTTAGTCTGAAAAATTCTGGGGGCTCAATTCGCAAGATGCCTACACTGGTGTCCATCACCAGGAGAATTCCTGGAGCAGCTCCTTCGTCTTTGGAGGCATTACAGCACAGTGCAAGTACTCTGCTCAGTCTGTTGGAACCACAAGATGGGCCAGCAGAGCCTTATGACTGGGAGGTGTTGAGTCAAGGCTTCTGGACATATGATTTAATATATCTATCATCAGAAAGCACAAGTTTCAGCCCACCTGCTGTAAAAAAATCACTGACAAGGGCATTAATGCCAGCTTGTTATGCTTCTTGCTCTCTCTCAAGCACATCAGCCTTTAGTAGGCATTAAGATTTTTCCATCTTATATGCCAGTGGATGTGAATTGCAGCACTATAATTTAAAATAGCAAACAAATACTGTACAGCCTAAAATAATGAGAAATTTAGAGCAACTGTACGGACAAATGGTTTTATAGTTTCAGCATTCAAAAGAAGATACAATGCTATTCGGTCTTGAATTAAAAAAGGCAGTGATCCTTTGAACTCATCCAACTATTGGGCAGTCCTCATTACAAACAAAGAGGTCCATATCTTTGGCAAAGTACTAATATCTTTTTTTCAGAACAACTGAAATTAAATGAACACAGAAATCTTATGAATTTTGAAGAGAACTATTTCCACAAAACCATGCAGCAAAAATTGATGCTAAGAGGGTGAATAGATCTCTGATTTGTGACAATTGAAAACACATGTGACTGCATCATTTAGAGGTGTTAGATTAATTTTTCTTTAGAGAGACCTTTGTTCAATGGAATAATTGTAGAAGGATGTGTAATATCTGATTAGTTCCAAGAGAATTAACTTTTTCATTATAATTTCAAAAAAATGACCAGCAGCAGTGTTTCTCCTGTCCTTAACAGGATACCAGGCACTGAAAAGCCATAAGCAGTTAGAAATCAGAAATCATCCCATGAATTTCCAATGAGCCTTAGCCTTTCAGTTATGCAGAGGACAATTACTGTGTTTTTTTAACCTCAATGAAGTGCACTAAAGTCATAACACTAAAGAACTTGTATCCTTTTCTGCCTTATTCTGCCAGATCTGAACTCCTGATTTGCAATACCATAGTCATCAGGCTTTGGAGGAAGACTGAGGGGAAAATGGTGATTAAAATATACCTTCCCCAGGACAGATTGCCTTGCTTACATAATTGATTATCTGTCAAAATTTAATTCCTGTTCTGTTTCTGTGATAACACTGAGGTAGTGACAAAAGAGTGATCAATGTGTCGTGGTGCTGAATCCTGCCTGGGATGACATGGGTTTCCTTCTCAGTTTTGCTCCAGATTTCCACTGCTACCTTGTGCAAATCACTAAAGTCTGTGCTTTATTTCTTTGCCTGATAAAGCTGAATGGTAAGGAGCCCCCAGCTCATAGCTCTTGTCCAGAAAATACCCAGCAATTTTGAATGCCCCAAAAGCTGTGGCTAAACAGTGGATTTGAAAGGATCCCCTAAACTTAAATTAACTCTGCTAAACTGGAAAACAGGAAAAGGCAAATGATGAAAAAGAGGTAAGCAGATGTTTTCCTTTACATGACAGGCAGAAATATTTTTACACTCCTAGTATATTTTGTTTTATTTTCTGTGGTCACAATATAACCTAACTTTTCTCAAATGACTCCATATTGCTTTTTATTCAGCCTTTACAATTTGCTCAGCTTTTTTAGGCATTGATCTAATGAAACCTTTGAGAAGAAATCAGCAAGAAGAAGAAAGCTCTGACCTATTCCTATTTACAGTACCATCTGTTCATTCCTGCTAATGTATTTCTCATGCCCAACATGTTTTCTTTTCCTTTTACCTTGAAAACTGAATTAAAAAGTCTTCATTGTCAGAAAATATAGGTTTATTGTCAATATGCCAAACAATCAAGGAATATAGCTTTTCTCCCCAGTAACAATTTGCTCTCCTGTACAAAAGTCACACCTCGCTACTAGCCTGGGCCCTTGGAGAGGTGGATCATTGCATCTGCACAGGGGGCACTGCAGTGACAAATAGTTGAATTCCTTCAACAGCTCTTTTTACATTAAGAAATGTAGAAACATATTTTCCTAAATACATTTTCCTCCCAGGATTTCAGTTCTGTTGGATGTATTCTCACTGTCTTACAGCATGGTCCACAAGGAGCTAGATTCTGGGGGAGTTTTCCCATTGATTTCATTATTTACATTGTTTCACTTCACATTATTGACTCCTACGCACCGCAGCTCTGACCCTCAGGCTGAAAACTTCTAAAATGTGGAACTTCTGTCAGGAACACCTCATTTTCAATGAGAGTGAAGATTTCTGAGACCAGAAATATTACTGTGGCTCGAGTCAAGGGAAAACAACAATCTATATGTTCCTGCTTATTCTGCACATTTTATACCTCCGAGAAAAGACATATGAACACAGATTTACATTTTTATTTAGCCATCTTTTAATTTAATCTCTCCATCCTTCAGTGAGTTAAGCACAGAAGCTTTTCTCATGTTTTTTCCCCTCCTGTTTCTCCTCAATAGCTGTAGCAAGCTAAACATTGGCATCTGTTGCTCCAGCAAATATTTCGTGGTTTTCCTAGTATCTGCAGGTGGCTGTGCTTGGCTGCATCTCCCAGTCCTACTGATTCTATGTTTCTCTGACAGAAAGATATAGGAGTAATAGCATACAGAAGTAGCATGGTCTGGAGAAAGAAATACCTTTTGGGGAGTTTACACCTCCCAGACATAACACCCTGACTATTTTACTTCCCATGAAATTTTTTTTTGAGATTTCTTCTCTTTTCCTGGTTTATACTGAGAGAAAAATGAGATATTTTTGTGTTAATTTTGTTTATTTATTTATTTGGAGTGAAAACACTAGCAGTGAGTAGTAGCTGAGTATTGGGAGCATTCAAACTGAATGGAAATCCTAATAATCTACTTTAGCCTGGGGACAAGACCTTTTCCTACCCACATCTGATACGAGTACAGAGCTGTTCAGCTGCAGTAGAGCTGAGCTGTCTTGTATCTCTAAATTTGACAACAAACCCCCAAACTTCTCCCATGGGAGACACTGGGGGATCTTTCCCAATGTGTTTCTACAACAATTATGCATTTTTTTAGTCAAGTTTTATGCTTTATTTTCTGCCCTAGTCAGGTCTCTGAATTTGGTTTCTGTCTCTGATACTGGTTCGCCTTGTACCTTTGGACTGTTTCTTGATACATTTCTGTCTCTGCTGCCCAACTGCCTATAAAAAAAGGGTAAAATATCCCCAGTTTCCCTGAAATGCTTTACAATTATTGTAATAGCTTCATTTTGATGTAAAATTGTAAATAAATGGAAGAATGCAGGGTACAACTATAAACATGCCAACAGGTTCTTAGCTGAATTTAATTCCATTTTAAATAAGTAGGTATTTATTGCTTGTTGTGTCTTTGCCTTCTATAGTGGAATAAAGATGATAATACTACAACGTTTATCTGACAGATAGATAGATGCACAGTTTTGTGTTTGGGAATATGTTAAACATTTTATGTTTTCTTGCAGTGTTTTTTCAGCAGTTTGTTTTTGTTGTGGTTTTTTTTTTTTTTTTTTTTTTTTTTTTTCCAAAAAACCCCAAACCAAACCAACCAAAGAAAAAAGCACAAGGGTTTATTTTAGAATGGGAAAAATAAACCCTCCCAGTCATTTGTGTTTATTTCCCAGATGGCATGCTGCGAAGCTGTTGCTGTGTAAGGTCTCAATATTTCTGCAGTTTACAACTCTAAGTACTAAGTTTTGGTTGATTATTCTCGCTGTGTTTGCCACACAGCTTACAGATATTTGTGTCATTTGCTTGTAGTTACAAATCTATATGTGATTTTAAGGGATCACCTTTAAGGCAGGGTTGAAAAAAAGTAAACCATAACAAAGTCCGTGTGAATTATAATGCATCTACACACGATGTATGTCTCTGTTCATTGGGTTTTGTTGCCTTTAGAGGCTTTGTCTTGCACTTTGTACTAAAAGCAGAAAGGAAGTTAAGGCAGTTTCTGACTGCTATGTGGTCAAACATGTAAACTTTTACCAGATGAAACATTAATTCTTTCTTTTTACAATCCCATTTCCTGAGAGAGAAAATGTTTTTGTCTCAGGAGTCTCTACATCATCTGTGGTATTTCACTTGATGAGGATGGCCAGATCCCCAGATGATACTGAAGAACACCTTCCTCTGATATTGCCACATTGGAGCCAGAAGGAGGCTTTTGGAGGAAAGGAAGCATGGAGCTGGCAGCAAACACAGACTGCTCTACTGGTCCTCTGACTGTGCCTTCTGGGCAAAGCAAGAGCCTCCTAAACTCACTGGGTGTAGCCTTACAACCAGTGAAGGGAACTGAGATGATGGGACACACGGTTTCCCTGCCTTTACTGCATCAAGGATGTCAGCCTATCTGCTGTGTGGGACTACTCACATGTTGTGTATCTCGTGTGTGCACGCATGTTTGTGTTGGTGATTTAAGCTGAAGGCACCCAGAGATCTGGTGCACAGTAACATGCCACAAAGCATATTGCTTTTACTCTGTGATTTTCCCCAAGGAAGACAGTGAGCTCAGAATGAGATGCTGAGCTGCTTATTGTGCACTTTGGTGGCTTGTCTCCTTCCCACAGTGCCACTGAGCTGCCCCGTGAGCTGGGGAGTGACAAGAAAAGTTTAATGCACGTTGCCACCCAGAAGCATTGTGCAAAGACAGTTCTGGTAATGCAATGAGCTGCTTTCTCAGGTAGACCCAGGTGGGTATCCGCAGACAAGGTTGTCCATATTGTTGGCCAGTTTTAACACACAGTTACATGCTGTGTTTTTAAAATGTTGCTGCAGTGCGGTTGGTCCCAGAGGTATAATGAACTCCAGCATTCAGTTCAATGGTTTAAATTATAATTCCACAGAAATTCCATAACTAAATATGTTAAACTTTTCATCAACTTTTGATAATCTGAAAAACCTCACAACCTTTTCATGCTGCATTTTTTTTCTGATCTCCCTCCTTTCAGGATTCTCTTTTGGCCTCTTGAATGCTTAGGGCAGTACAAAGTAAGTAATAAATACATCAAGGCTCTTTGGTATTGTAAAGATGTGAAACTCTTCCCATGTTCTCATGGGGGTATCATATCCCACCATTCATAAAAAATTCCTGTGGTTAGATCAGATACTTAAGAGTTTACCTCATTCACATTAAAAGTAAAGGCACGTCTTTAACACCTCCAGTGATTTAAATGGAGGCAGCTTTAAAAAAGTGCTGTATCATTTCAAAATTAGAGAGTATCTGTTTCTGATTATAAAAGGTTAAAAGCGTTTTAAATTTGAGCTATAAAATATTAATTGTGCTTATTCCTTAAGTCAAATGCACTTTATATCTGTTTCTATGGTGATAATAATATAATGCACAGGGAATGCTAACAAGCTGAAGCAGACTGGATCCTGAGGTGATCTGAGCTACTCCTGGAAGGGCTGAGGGTCCTTAGTTTCTGGCAGCAATAGAGTGGAACACATCAAAGGAAAAACATCGCATTTTACAGGGTAAGGTCTTGCTACTTTTGCCAATTAGGAGTGGAGTCTGTTGCATAATCCTGTTAAAAGCAGCCAGAAGTGACTCCACAGCAAGTGACAGCACCAAACGTAAAAAACCCATCCTGTGAGGCACAACAGGGTCTCGGATCCTACTGGAGTTCGCACACTTAGTGCTTGTCAGCATAGGTGGTTACCTGTGTGACACCCAAATAGTTACTCAAAGCACCACTAGTCCCCACCAATGCATTCCAGTGCTGGTGGCACACAGTGATAACGAGCAGGATAGGACTTACAGCTAAAGTGTCACTCAGCAAGCCAGGGAGAAGTGGATTTTTCTTCTGTTGTCAAACAACTGGTAAGTGAAGTGAAGCTACTTCATTAATTCCTTCTCTACCCCACTGTCTCCCTTCTCTTCTTCTAGGACTTGCTCCCAGTTTGTTTTCTACCATCGCTAGAATTTGTTTTCAATGAAGTATGAACTACTCTTTTAATAAATATTAAATAAATGAAAAAAGAATAGGACGGATCATTTGCTATCTAAGCAGATCCAGGAAATTTGGGAGGACGTACATAGAAACTCACCCTGAATATGTTTTTATATGTCTTATATACATACCTGTTAGGAGCTAATTTCTTCCTCCTCAGAAAACAAAAAAGTGAGATTGGATAGCAAATGTTCAGAAGATCTTGCCTTAGTCTGGGTATTTATTATTGAAATTTAATTAATATGTATAATATTTTTGACAAATTATATTAATATATGTCTCTTTAAGACATAAATGGACCAATGGTCCAATTTAATAAAAACTGAAACTTGATTTATTTAAGAAAATACTGCACAGAAAATCATTCATCTGAGATTTTAATCCCTCTGTGTCTGGATGGTTCATTATTCTATTCCCTGCAAGAGAGGCCCTGGACCCGAGGCCTACCCTCCAAACTGCTGTGAAGATGACTCCGTCTTTTTCAGGTTAATTATGAGGATCTTTGAATAGGTTTGTTGGTGGGACACTATAGCCAGAGGTGCAATTTTATAAAACTGTATTTCTCTCTTGTGCTCCTGCCATAAAGTAGTAGGAAGTGGTTCTGTTATTCATGAGGGCAGGTTAAATTTCATTCACCAAAATAACTGAATTGAACCACTGCAAATATGAAGAAAGCATGATGCCTATTAAAATGAAAAAGATTCTTTTATCTGCTGTTTTAAGTTTTGGTATAAAAATACAGGTGTAAAGAAGTGTGAAGTTTGGGAAAGATGTTTTTTTCCTAAATGGACACTTGCCATCTTAGTGGAAAGCAGGACAGGCATTTATAAGAATTTGAGCAAAGTGTTTATCACGGGCACTGAAACAAAAGCCTGCTGAATGCTCAATTACAAACCTGGTCAGGAATTGACTGTTGGACTGTGCCTTTTTAAATCTCCTTCAAGAGCTACGATATGCCTTTGTGACTCCTAGTGTCAGGGAAAAACATGACATAGGCAGCTCTGTAAGGTCCTTGCATGTGAAAAACAAACACACAGTTAAATCCATTTAAATGTGATAACATTTTTGTTTGCTGGGAGCCTGCAGCCGCTCTGCCACCCACTCGTACAGAACTAAACCAGCCCCGGTTTTGTAACTGCCTTGAGCCTATGTCTTCCTTATGGAAAGATCCAGAACAGGAGTCCTGTGCCTCCGTGTGCTGTGGAAAGCCAGGGCTCAGGTGGTGCTGGCAGTGATGGAGCGATGGCATTATCCTGCCCTGTGACAGGTGAAGGAGTCGGCGGCATACCAACGAGCTCGGTTTTTATAAGCCTCTACACTCTGTATGTAATTAAAGAGACTTTTCATATTTAATAGTATTTATCTTGTGTGTCAGATAACACTTGTTAAAACTCATCAGCTTTTCATTACCGAGATCATTAATACTATTGGTGATACTGTGACTTGAATAGATCTTCGCTTGTTTGTCACAGCTGCAAATTGACTTTCTAATGACTAATTCAGTTGTAAATCTGCCTTTTCAAGAGCAAAACCAGAAGTATCAGACTTATTGCTTTCCTCGAATTCTTTTATTGACATTTACTTTTGATGTAAGGCAATGTTAAGCTGGTCATTTTAAGGGGAAGCTCTCTTTGGAAGGTCATATTGTCAAAGAGGTAGCATGCTGCCCAATGGAGCAGCTTTTTTGTGTATCCAAATTTTGCTGATTTTCCCATCTGTTCCGCCTGCTGTGATAGGACACCTGGCAAAAGGACCAGATCTTGTTTTTTCCTGCATGTGCACACTTTGGCCTGCTAACCTTTGCATTACTACCCCTGTGTGTGATGGAAAGGACAAAATGTTGCTGGGCTGGCAGGCAGGAAACCCGTCTGCTCGGTGCTTCCACTTTTACTTGCAGACTGAGCAATTGAGTTACTGAGACTGCTGCTCTTTCAGAACAGAAGGGCAGCTTAAAAAGTTTACTTTTTTGCTTTTTTTTTATCTTTACATAAAAAAGCCCTCAATATCTATTTGATCTCGTACAAGTCTTTAGATGGACAGGTAATAGATTTTAAGGCCAGAAGTAGACCAGTAACTCACTGAGTTTCATGTCTTATGGTAGTTAAGGTGTTTCTCTATGTCTTTAGCCAGAGCCAGATCTTTGATTAATACTCAACTCCCAGAAGACCTCAAGGAATGGCAATCACCATGTTTTCCTTTTAGGTTTGTTTTCTTTTTGTTTGTTTGTTTTTTCCCATTATTCATCACTTTAATGTTTCTTTTGGTTTGGGGATTTTTTTTTTTTTGGTTTATTTGTG
>VZRS01001528.1:101993-193850 GCA_013398055.1 Ifrita kowaldi | reverse complement strand
CCCTTGTTTTCCTTTTAGGTTTGTTTTTTTTTTGTTTGTTTTTTTTTTCCCCTTATTCATCTCTTTAATGTTTCTTTTTGTTTGGGGATTTTTTTTTTTTTTGGTATATATGTGTATCTGTGTGTGAATATTGCTCCACAGTTCCTGGACTTGGGAGACCACCTCTGCACTGAGAGACCGATTTAGTCACTATGATTACATGTGCCAAGTGAAGTGCAATGTTCCTGTCACCTGCCACTGTAGGCAGATATGATCAAGGGAATACTTTTATTTGCAGGTCTAGCTCAAGAGTGCTTATATTGCTTATAATTTCTTAGATTGCAAATTACTTGTGATAGGCCAGTGTAGGCTTTGCTTAACAAAAAAAACCAAAACAGCTTAACAGGAAATTCAGAACCTCTGTTCTGACACAAGCTGTTGAACGTGTGTTTGCAGGTTGGCAGCAGAGGGCAAGGCATTGTAGATGCAAAGAGTATATCCTCAAATATGGCTGTACTAGATGGCAGTTTAATGACAGTACTGAGCCAGCTTTAACTGTTGTCTTCTCTGCAGGCACAAGGTTATATACTGGAAGAAGACTACTTTGGAGGAGGAGGTCAAATCTGAAAAGGAAGAACATCACCAAAGTGCATTGTAGTCAGAAGGTGATTGATAGAGGCAAAATAATTCAGCTGAGATGTGCAGCCCATTTCCTTGGCATGACCGTGAACTGGAGCTGAAACTTCCCGGAGGCATCCTTGCTCAAGGTGAGAGCCAAGCCAGGAAGATCATCCAGGCTTGCAGCTGAATCCAGAGTGGATTCAGCACTGTAGTTCTGGCCCCATAAAACTGTCAGGACCAGACTCAAATTTATGGACCTTGGTAGTGCTCTGCTGGGACATGGGGGAAAATGGGAGGGAGTGCTGAGCTCTGACTAGCCCAGTGTTTGCTGTGGTTGTGTTGGTGCTCCCACCACTTTCATCTTGTGCAGGGTGCCTCGGTAGGGAGGGGGCTGAGGGAAGTTTCCCCTAGAACATCAGGAACAAGTCAGTTTGGTGGAAAGCCCTGGGGGTCAGGTTTTGTTGGTTAGCTTACTCACCAAGAGGGCTGAATGTTTGGTTTTTGCAGCTGAAATCTCAGTAGTACAGAAGAAATTTCTTTCTCTTTGCTGCCAAGACAAAGTCTAACTTATCCACAAAGACCCCCTTCATTTAAAGGACTTTGCATTCAAAGCCAGACAAGCATCATTTGGCCATCAATTGCATTGAATGAGGAGGTAAAATATGATCTCATAATGTGGCTGAATTTTTTTTTTTGGTTTTTTGTTTAATCCAATCTCCATGGAGAACTCTGGTATACATCATATATCCCTACTTTGTATATTTCACAATGAAGCGGGATATTAAGGAAGTGAAATGGCCACAAAGATCTGCATGCAGGTAAGGTTTTGTTATATATAGGGAAATGGAACTACAGGAATGCCCTGAGGATATAAAAACCTGAGAATAAACTCTCAGTGAAAGCGAGACTGATTTGACTGACATGTCCTGTGTGAAAACTGAGTGTTCAGTGTTGGAAAATGGAGGTGCACTGGTGGATTTTCAGTCAAAAGACACCTTGAGTGGGAAGGTTACCTGCTTTGTTGGGTCACATTAAAAGAATCACAGAAGCTACTAATCACTGAGATAATCAGCCCACAGAAAATGAAAAATCTATATGAAAACCATGGCTTTTGATGTGGGAGCAGATTGCAAGATTTTATCTTGCAAAACTATCAAATATTGAACAAGTAAATAGCTCAACATTAGAAAAGCGCTTTAATACTACTACTACTACTACTACTAATACAGGCATTTTAGACAAGATGAGATAATATAACTCTAACAGTGATAAATCAACCTGTTACAAGCTTGATTCTAGTAGTGTCAGTGGCTTTTTGCAAGAGACAGCCATGACAAGTATAAAACAGCCTAGACAGACTGTGGAGAAGGGAAAAAGCGGCAACACCATAGGAAAAATTATCTATTACTGACATTTGCCCTCACAAGTGGAAATTAGAAAAACAATTGTATGAACTCTTTAAGTTCCATCACCCCAGGGAAAAGAACTGCTACCTTCTAGGGTGCATATGTACTTTTGCACAGACAATATGTGAACTGTTACATGAACTTCTGTGCAGATATCTTTTCCTAAAAAAAACCTGCAGCAATTGCCTTACACTGAAATAGTAACAGAATCCCATGCAATCCTATTACTAAGCGTTTAGAGTGGGATTCATCTCCAGAGTAAGATACCTAACTGAATATGTCAACAAATGAACTTGGTGGATACAGTACTACACGTCTTAATCTGGAGACAAGTCATATAATTATGGAATAATTTAGGTTGCAAAAGACCTTTAAGATCATTGAGTCCAGCCATTAACTCAGCACTGCCATGTCCACCAATAAACCATGTCCCTAAGTGACACATCTACACATTTTTTAAATACCTCTAGGGATGGTGACTGCACCACTTCCCTGGACAACCTGTTCCAATGCTTGATAACTCTTTCCCTGAAGAAGTTGTTCCCAATATCCCATCTAAACCTACCCTGGCACAACTTAAATCCATTTCTTCTAATTCTGTCATTTGTTACCCAGGAGAAGAGACTGACCCCCACCTCTCTACAGCCTCCTTTCAAGTGATTGTAGGGAACGATAAGGTCACCCCTGACCCTCCTTTTCTCCAGGCTAAACAACCCCAGCTCCTTCAAGCCACTCCGTACAAGACTTGTGCTCCAGACCCTTCACCAGCTTTGTTGCCCTTCTCTGGTCATGCTCCAGTACCAAAATGTCTTTCTTGTAGTGAGGGGCCTAAAACTGAACACGGCATTTGAGGTGTGGCCTCACCAGTGCTGAGTACAAGGCAACGATCACTGCCCTGGTCCTGCTGGCCACACTATTGCTGATACAAGCCAAGATGCCATTGGCCTTCTTGGCCATCTGGGCACAGCTGGTTCATGTTCAGCTGGCTGTTGACCAGGTTCTTTTCCTCTGGGCAGTTTTCCAGCCACTCTTCCCCCAGCCTATGTGGGGTTGTTGTAACCCAAGAGCAGGACCTGACACTTGGCCTTGTGGAACCTCGTCGCATTGGCCTTGGCCCACAGATCCAGCCTGTCCAGATCCCTCCACAGAGCCTTCCTGCCCTCCAGTAGGTCAACACTCCTGCTCAGCTTGGTGTTGTCTGCAAAGAGTCTGAGGCAACACTCAATCTCCTCGTCCATATCTCATCCAGGTATTAAACAGGACTGGACCCAATACTGAGCCTTGGGGGACACCACTTGTGACTGCTGCCCACTGGGTGTAACCACATTCACCACCGCTCTCTGGGCCCGGCCATCCAGCCAGCTTTTTACCCAGTGGGCTGGGTAACACCCTGGCCAAGCCATGAGCAGACAGTTTCTTCAGGAGAATGCTGTGGGAAACAGTGTCAAAGGCTTTAGTAAAGTGTGTAAACCACACCCACAGACTTTCCCTCATTCACTGAGTTAAGTCACCTTGTCAGAGAAGATCAAGTTAGTGCTGCCCCTTCAGCTCTGACACAAAGTAATCAAAGCCTGATCCTTGGTGTTATTAAAAAGTGTGAAGTTATGATATTTTAGAAAGCAGCTGTAGTTGCAGGGTTCTTTGTTAATATACTGATAGAAATTGAGAAGTCTAATGATGGGGCAGCATAAAAACATGGAATGTTATAAAAAAAAATTAACAATATTGAAATGGAGCTTTTGTTGCAAACTCCTCATTTCTTAAACAGTGTGAAAAAAATGTTGATGATGGGGAGAATTTGGTCCGTATTATAGTCTTAACTAATAAAATGCCACAATAATGCTGGAAAATGGAAGATTTTAGTTCCCATTTTATGATTCATCAGAGTTTTCAAAGTAATGAGTGTATATTAGCATCTACATTGCTTAGGGCTGGATGGAAGTTTCGATAAGTGACCTTCATATCTTATGGTTTAATGCTGATGATTCTCAATTGTACACTCATAGTACCATCTGTAAGAAGACGTAAAGAAAGGCCTTTTTGTCCACATCCGCATTCATGTTAAAGAAAATAATTTTCCCCTTTATCTTGCGCAAAATAAGTCTCTCGTTTCTTCCTGTTCTTCAGAATTCTTGTTTGCATCACGTTGTCCAAGATGCCAAAGTCTGCTCTTATAAGTCTCCAATGACTGCCTCATTCCCCTCTGCCTTCTACCCTGCATACTAATTTACCTTTCTGTGAGCAGAGTAAGCAAAACAGCAGGAAGAAAGGGAAGAGAAGAAAGGGTGTTTCTGTTGGGATAGCTCAAATACCTAATGCCGGAGAGAAAGCAAACCACACTTTCTCTTGCTGAATAATGAAAAATCACTAAATCCTTTGCTTTCTGTAGGATGGTCTCACTTGCCCATTTGGAAGAAAGGAAACTCCTCTTTGACTGCCTCCAAGAGCTCCCTGGGGCTAGAATGCCCTCCTTGCTCTTCTCTCTGAGCGCTGGAGCCTCAGGGCTTGTGGCAAAAAGTCCTGCAGTGTCCCACTTCTTGGCCTGGCAGCTGTGCACCTCGGGCTCCCCACCTTGGCCGTGCTCAGAACTCAGGGACTGCCCCTTGTTCCTCTGCAAAAACGGCATCATCTGAGTGAGTGGCAGGGTCTTGCTGCTCCCCTTGAGTTTTTGAGTTAAATTTTACTTATAACACAAGTCTTGCTCAACTGGTCCCTTTCCTTTTTCCTGCTGGGAACATACTGGTATTATTGACTGTGCAAAGAGAAATGCATTAGCTCATTTCTTCCATAAGTTGCTAGAGGACATTACAGCCTTTCCCTTTCCATGATTTTCCATATTGCAGCATAAATAGAATGGCACCTTGCTTTGCGCATATGCACAGATGGTCATAATCTCTCCTGCATCAGATCATTTTGCTCATCATTTTTAATGTCAAATTTGCTCTCCTCACTTCAAAACCTCCCAATTTCTCAGACACAGGTCTCTCTTCCCCCTTTTTTTCCACCCTGTTTTTGAGGGACTGTCAACATGTACAAACTGACCAACATGAGCACACAGTAGACCAAGCCATTCTGCAACAACTTCTTGCATGAACAGCCTTCCAGAAAATAATTTACAGAATAATTGTGCTTTTTCCAAAGCTACACACTCAAATCTTGAAGGAAATCCTTTGGCTGGATTTCCAGCAATTTGTTTCTGGTTTAATGACAGGGAAACCTAGTAATGTCTCTGACAGGTGACATGCATTGCTTATCCTTATGTAGAGCTTATGCAACACTGTAGAAAATGAGTTTCTCTCTGTCAAAAGGATCATCCCAATTATTTTACATTTTTTTCTACTCCTGGTCTGAATGTATCAATTTCTATCTCTCCTTGCTACCATTTAATTTTGTCATTAAACATGTAATGGCCTTCATAAATTTGGAAGTGTTTATCTCTCATAAAAATAGCGATTTTGGAAATGCTACAACTCAGTGAAAACAGTAATACTTTGTTATACTATCACAATTGCATCCTTAAATGATCATAAATTCACTTAGAATTAGCATAATAAGTCTGCAAATGAAATAAATTCATTATTAAATGAATGTGAAAAAAGTTTAAGTTTAGCATAAAGCAGGAAATAGATACTGGAGCAGAAATGAAAAATTCTTGGTGGTGTGTTAAACAGTAGGAGATAAAGAAATGACTAAAAAATCCAGAATGAGTTAATACAATGAATAACTGTTGGCTGAAATCTTAACACTGTGTGAAGAATTAATGGAAACCATTCTAGCATACCAAGAGCATTTTAAACACAGTACTTTCCCATTAGGATTATTTGAATTTGTTTGATAGAAGCATTTGATTAGGGAGTATTTTCTTGTAAGCGGCAAAGGGCAGGCGCACTGAGGCACACAGAGTCCCTTTAGAAACCATCACACTTTTCCTTCTCGGTGCACATTCCTGTGTATTCCATGCTGCTCTGCTGGACTCTCTCTGTGAAGCTCCTTTGGTACCATCCCCGAGGGAATGTGCCTGGAGACACTGCAAAGGAGATCACATATTTCTAATAACCAGGAAAGTGCACTGGTTTCAGGGTCCATCACTGCATCTACATTTACTTTCATCACAGTGCCACAAATCACTGTTTTGCTCTGCAAATCAGAGAAGCTGGGGCTAAATTTAGTCTCCATTTTCTGTTATAAAATCTGTCTTTCTCCTCATGACTCTCAGCATTATCAGCAATACCTCTATCGACCAAGGTGGCACTAAGCAGCCCTACACAGGTTGAGGTCTCCTGCAATAAAAGTTGTTCCCTGATATCTGCCTGAGGAAGAAAGGCAACTGAGGTGGGTGGGAGGAGAGGGAGAACCAGAACAGGGTGAGGAAAGCGTAAAGATGAATATAGTAGTATGAGGAGCTGAAAACACCAGGTGTGTTATTTTTTGCCCGACTAACTCAGCTCTCCAAGTAGGGGCCCTTCACAGCGTTGTCCTGTGAGTGACATGGGTGCTTGGCCAGCCACTCAGACATTACTGCCATGTGGAGGCCACATGAAGCAGGGGCCACTGCCAGCCCTGCTCTGGGCATCTGCCCTGACAGACAAAGCTCACTGCTCCTGGGGTGGGAAGCACGCCTCCTTCTAGGGCCATTTCCTCACTGGTTTGCTAATGAAGACTTCTAGCAAAGACATGCATTGTGAGGAAAATATTTGTTGGTGGTGGTGGTTTTGCTCTCTTTTTTTTTCTTTTCTTTTTTTTTTTAATAACAAGAAATAAATTAAGACGCTCTGTTTTCAGACCACTTGCTGACGTTCATCTGCATTGCATCTCTCTGAAATAAAAAGCAGCTGCACTGCTTACTGTAAGCACATCTGCAAACAGGAGCTGTGTGCTTTGCCCAGGCAATCATGAAAAGAAAACTCAAAGTTTGAAGGTTTTTTGTTTATGTTTATTTTTCTTTTATATTACTTTGCTGCTGATTTAAGTAAAATGATTTTACAGCTTTGATATGAGTGCACACTGGTTGCCGTAGACACTGGATTTAGGCATCAGCTGGCACTTTCTGAAACAGACAACTTTATGATAGAGCTAAATATCCTTTTTCTTTTAGATGTTGTGAATGCAGAGTAATAAGTGAATACTTTACAAAATAGTTTGGGTAAAATAGGGGACATATTTATATCAATGTACTTTTTGTAATAAAATGTAAATAAAAATTATAGCTAGGTTGCTTTTGAAGTGATTTTTGGATTCCAGTCTTGTCTTGACAAGCAAAGAATAGAATACACCTTTTATCTTCATGATTTGTTTTATATTGCAGAATGTTATTGAAAAATTGGTAGATCTTCATTTTTCAAAATTGTGTCTGAGTTTTAGCAAATCCCATCTTAAATTGTGTGGAAAAAACCCCCAGATCTAATAGAGGTGATTTAATGTTCCTGACACTTGACTTGCTGCCTTCAGAAATTATGCAGATTTACAACAGGGGGAAGCCACAGTCGTTCCTGACTGTCTGCTCAGCCCACTCTTTTTCAGAGCTTCTCGCCCCTCCTGTTGCATGGCTCAGCTGTTGCTTGGCTCCCTATCCTGTTGTACTGAGGCAATGGGGAATGAGTGCCAGCTCACCTCGTTATGTGGCACAGTGCCTCCACGTGAGGGTCTCTGTTACCATACAGTGGAGGAAGAGAAGGGGAGCAGAAAGCTGGAAGTGGGAACTGCCACCATTGTCCCAAGGTGGACAGTCCTCATTTGTCGGTCAGAGCATGAATCCCAGGGAGATGGCACAGCTATGATCTGCCTCAGGCAGCTCCAATCCAGAAGATAAATGGTATCTGGAGGTTCTTGTCCTTGAAATTCAGTCAGTGGTAGATGATGGGGATATATTAATTGCTATCATAATGAGGACAGAACAGCTAGATGAAATGTAAGGAAGGAAAATATGACAGTGCCTGGGGAGGAGGAATCTCCATGGCTGATAGTAGGGTATGCTTATACCACTGAGTGCCTCTTAGCATCCAGGAAGTCATTTCAGCATGGATCAGGCTGGAAGGGGCTTCATGCTCTCCATATCTGCCCCAGGGCTGCTCCTCCAGGTCTCCCCACAGTGGGAGCCCTGATGCCCCCTCCCTGTGTGGGTTTGCACTTACCAGGCATGATTTAGTGTGGGTACAGAACTGAGTCAGATTTAATTTGCAAGTTTACTGCCAAACCTGAACCAATTTTTAAGCCAGCTGTACAGCACTGATTTAACAAGAAATGGAAACCATTCAAAGCTCTGTGAATTTGGCATAAATTAACAATTTTGGCTGAGCATTACTATGGGGTTTGGACTAATTCAAACCTAAGGCTCACAGTGAAATTCAGGAGGCTTGAATCCATGCCAAGGGAAAGGTTTGCATAGATCTTTGCAAATTGGAAGTGTCAAGGTTTCAACAGCTCTGCTTGGTAAGTAAGAGGAGATTTCCCTCTGAAGTCTGTATCTCTCCTGGAATCCACAATGAATCTGTCATGGCAACATACCACACCTGATAACATATCTTCGTTAAACAGCTTTATATGAATGGGTTGTTAATGGCATAAACAATAGCAATTAGAAGTATTGATATTATATTGACGGGCTGTGAAACGGTTTGGTGATTCATTCTTCTAAATTAGCTTTTTTCCTGCTATGCACTGTGAATACTGCTATTGCTGAGAGCAAAACAAAAATAACTTCAGGGAAAAAAAAGGGAGAACTATCTTGGGGGAACTCTATCTGGGGCAAATATTTGTGTAAGGATTTGAGCTGGGTATTGTACTCCTTGCAAATATGTTATGGCTAAAACTGGTCTTCATTTCTGCATATATTTGTGCATTCATTTCTGTGCAAGTATTTGCTAGTTATAATTAGTTACCAAATGAGTTGGATAGTTGTTGGGGGCAACGGTTGTTTGCAGTTTCTAACAATGAATATTTATGATGCGAAAAAGCTTCTATCATATGGTATTGATTGGATCTGGCCTTTAATAGGGTAGCTGAAACAAAGTAAACAGAGAGGGGAAAAAACAACAAAACCCAACAAAATTATGAGAAGTGCAAAACAAATACTGTTCATACACTAACAGTCATGCGTACAGAACTTTGTAGGTATTTGTGTGTAAATCAGCCACTTAGCAAACATTCAAGTCATCTAAGAATTATTTTTAGATCTCTTTTTATGAAAATAGTACCATAGGTAGCATGAATCACCTATAAAAAACTGTTTAAATTATGAAGAGATGAAGAAAAATATAAAATCTGTATTATCCATGTGGTGCTTGGATTGAAGAACTACAGCTTTGTGTTTTCACACCAATACTGAAAGGTCAACATTTTTTTTTTTAAAATGAGATTTCCGAGCTGTAGACTCTCACTTTTTTAAATGAATATTTCCACTTCATCTGCAAAGACCTTCTGTAGCTACTGTTATGTACCACTGAAAAAATAGTAGTGCGTGGAAGAGAGGATACGGGAAGGAGAATTTATCTTCAGTGAGATTAATGGAGTACAACTCAGCACCATTTTATTGTTCTGTAACCCCAGATTTTAATACTTGTTCTGTGCAATACTCACAAATGGCTGGTTGTTTTATCTTAAATCAGAGTAATTTGGGATACTGTTTCAATATTTATTGCAGTCACATAACATTATTACCACAGTCCTGTCTCTCTCCTTTTCTTATTATTTTTGGTGTGCTTACCTGCAAGGTTTCAGTGTAGCAGCCGAGCACCCAGAAAACTGTGAGGCACTAAGGCAAAACACCGGATAATACCACATCCTCTGATTCTGACCTGGGCCTCACACCTGCACATTAGCTTTTGTTACACTTCACAGGCATTAATAATCACAATTTAAATAGCTTAAAACTGAGTAATGAGCTCACCTGAACATCTTTGTAAGAATGTTTATCAATCATTAGAGAAATAGTCAAAAAAGTGAAGAATTAGCATGCCAGAAGCCATGTAATAAACCCTGTAAGACTAGATATTAGGAAGATTAAGCTGTTCTTTCACTAGAGCAATATATATCGATAATGAGATGCAGTTGCTTCTTGCAAATGTGCCACAGATTAATTAGTTTCAGAATACTGCAGTTTGTTCACAGTACCTTAAAGGCTCTTGAAAAATATTATGCGTGATAGGGATGCAAAGTGAGTATACAGGAGGGACACTGTGAAAAGAAAATAAACGTGGCTTTTCACATTGTTGTATTCTGGGGAGACACTTTCTTTTTAACGAGTTTTCACTCAAAAATCCTGATAGGATGTTTCAGCTGTGACCTTCATCTGTAACTTTTGAATTTGAATAAGCTGAGGAGAATCAAGTTGGCAGGATACTTATTTCTCCAAAAAAAAAAAAAAAAAAAAAGTGCTGTGTTTGAAGACCCTGGAGTTAATATTGTTTTCTTTTCTCCTTCTCCTGCTTTATGTATAACTTTTTAAGTGGTTCCAATGCTTTAAACCAGCTGTGCTGGGTTAGAATTATTCAACTATTGCGCAGCTTCAGTTAAAGAGAACATGTGCTGTGTGTGCCTGCATAAGTAAGCTCTGTGCTGTGCCAACACTCTCTCTTTTCTGTTTGCATATTTTTCTCCAGTCCATCTCCCTCAGGAAAACAGAAGTGCATTGGACTGGATATGAAACACAGGACAAAAGAAACCCCAAACCATGCATGATGAATTATGTAAAGGGGAGACATGGTGGTGTAATATAAAGAATTTATTAACATGAGTATGAGATCCCTGCATTACTCAAGAGAAGCAAAAGCCAAAGCTAAATTATGTAGGTCATCCCAACAAGTACCAAATAAACCTTGTGCAGAGACTGCCATTTGTTATGTCATACACAAAAGTTGTTTATATTTATTATTGCGACTTTCCACTTTTACTTGTATATAAAGGTTGATATTTTATTTGTAATAAGGTTTATCTCTAGATCCAGATGAACAATGATGTAGATCCAAATAAATCACATGCCATGATGTGGGAGAACCAGAACATTGGAATTCAAAGCCAAAGGAGACAGGAGGGTTCACCAGGAGTGAGATGGTAAGACAATGCCTAGCAGAATCACTTGATTTTTGGCTGAGTGGTTATCTATATATCTCAGAAATTTGTTACTCTTCCAGAACTGAATGATTCTGTCCAGAAGACATGTATTGCCTCTTTGAGGAATAATAAATAATAATAATAATAATAAAGTATTTAATTGCCAGGAGTTTTATTTATTTATTTATTTGAGGGTTTTTTTATGTTGCTGTTTTAACATACTCAAGGCTTTTGTCCTGAAATGATTAACAAGAAGAGCGCAGGTGTTATCAAAGGTGCAAAGTGAAATTATCTTCTGTCTGTCATTTCTATGCATACTTACATTATTGTTCAAACCCTAATTTTTGTAGGCAATCCTAAGTAACTACAAGTTCATTTTCCTTTTCCCACAGCTGTGATATTTATTGGCCTATAAATTACTCCTTTAATTTTGTTCCTTTAGTTGTGCTGCTGTGACAGCACCTTTGGGCTACAATAATCTCACTAATAGCTGACAGCAATGTGTACAGTGTGGACCTGAAGTGAATGTGTGACCTGCACCAGAAGTGATGAAGTCAAACCCTGGTAAAATCAGTGGAGATAATTACATACACTTTTTCGCATGACAATTTCTCAGTACATCACCGGGATGGATAAAATGTGGATTACTTGATCCACCTTTGCCAAAGAATTGCAATAAAAGAGATGTCAGTGACTGTGGTGGTCCAGTGGCTGCTCCAGAATTTATGCAGAGGGACACCTCCTTAAGTGTATTTGCACAAATTCACATAGCTAGGGAAACAAACTGAGGGAAGTTCAGTGGGGACAAATGCGTAGTTAATAATACCTGGAAGTTGATTGCCCTGTGAAGAGAGGCTGAGGGAAGTGGTCTGATTTGGATCAGGGACAATTCTTTGGGTGTCTAACAACAGTTCCAAATACCTATGGGAATATGATTGAGAAGAGGGAACTAGGCAGAAAAGGAACATTGACCAGCCAAGAAAGAGAGGTTCAAATGGGATATAAACCTTTTCTCCATTGGGTCAGCAGGGTGACTCCCCATCCAGCCTGAGTTATCTCAGGATAACTGACTAAGCACTGGCACAGGTTGCTCAGAGAGGTTGTGGAGCCTCCATCCTTGGAGATATTCTAAAGGCATCTGGAAATGGATCTGGGCAACTGCTCTGGGAAACCCTGCTTTAGCGAAAGATTGAACCAGATGACCCTTCCAATCTCAAGTATTCTGTGATTCTTCAATCCAATGATCCCATCTAGGGATGCAGTTTTAGGAAAAAGGTGTAATATTCGAGAGGCATTTATTTTTTGTGTTCTAGATTCTCTTACACAGCCAGGTCCTTGAAACTGTAAATTTGCCTTCCAAAAATTTCCACATTTGTTCCCGAGTAACTACCCTGTAAGACGTGGTTTAGTGTTTTCCACCCCTTATTATGTGCATGATGAAACCACAGTCCTGTCAGCTCCTGCTTTATAATCAGAAATAATATGTTGCCAACTGCACTCTTGTTGGATGACCTTAATAAGAATTCAGTGCTTTTCTGCCAGTTACTCTGTGTACTTTCAGGTCTAGACTCAGTCAGTTCTTTGAATATTGAAGCTGAGGCCATGACACATTATGATCTCAGGTGTCTTGAAGCTTGCAACACAGAATTGCTGAAGGATCCATTCCTGAGTTTCCATTAGTTGGGTAGTCACTCAGTTAACCAACAAACCTACAGCATGTGCATGCCTATATGCATGTGTATGCAGCAGCTGTAATTAATAAGCATTTTAGCAATCTACTTATGTCTGCTGGTAGAATACACTAGATCCTAGCAGCGGATATTCCAATTTATTTCAGCTATCAAATCCAAAATCATGACTAAAACTCATGAAACTGGCTTTGAAATTTCTCAGCTATTTGCTCTTCAGTGTTCTTTACTATTGACATTTCTGTGTTTCAGTGAATGCTCTTGTGACAAGTTGAGAGCTCCATAAAATCTAATGCCCCGTAAGAATACAGATTATATGATGGCAACATTTATTCCATGAACCCAAGGGGATAATTTGACTTTCATCTCTTCCTTCTCTCTCAAAATATAGAGCTACCAATAAATGGTATGTAAAGGAGATCAGACCAAACTGAGGAGCTGAAAGTTTGCAATTTATTAACTTGAGCATGAAAGTACAGAAAATAACTAACTCAAGTTAGTTGGGAAAGAAGTCTCAACCTATTGCATTAAAACATGGTTTGCACTAGTCTAATGAGTTTTCTACCAAATGAGGCATGAAACATACTGCCAGAATATAAAGTCAGTAAAATACTCAAATTACTGGATAATGTCATTATATGTTTTATCTTATTGGGGAGCTGGTACAGAATACATTATCTTTAAATTTACACAATCTGCAAAAACAGAAAAAGTCCTTCTTTTAATGAATGTGCCATTCAGATAAGTTGCTGTTGAAAAGAGATAAAAACCTACTGAAATCCATAAGAAAAATATACACATACAGAATTCTCAAGAACACATGAAAAGATTTGTTTAGTAAAGATGTCAGTTCAATGTCCTATTTACAGTCCTTGTTTATTGAGACCTATGGAAAAGGCACACAAAAGTATCAGGTGTTGAATCACACTGAAAACTTTGGTAAAATTTTTCAAATAATTAAGAATGGCAATATAATTAACATTAGCACTCTGCTTCAAAAGTTAATAGTGACTATTTTAATAATGCTATATTTTGAAAATATTTAAAGAGAGAGGACTGCTTTTCTTATAAGGAATTTTGTTATTCCAAGTGGTATTTTTGCATGACTAAAGGAGTTGGTGATTAAAATTTTTTAAAAAAGGAAAAAAATCATCTTGAGTTTTTTGTTCAGCCGTATTCCTGCTTCTGTCCTTTAGGAACTTTTTGCAATTGTAAGACAATTGGATGCTTTTGAAATTAATGGAACTTCTATTACATCTCAAGAGGCTGGAATTTGCTCCAATCTCCTCTGACTAGACTGCAAGAGTAGACTGTCTGCTCAAGTATTCCCCCTTCGACTACACCTGAATTCCATTTTTCATTGGTTTCATTACAAACTACACCCAGAAGCTTCCTAGAATTGACTACAAGTCAGTGTATCGCATCAATTACTGCAGTGTGATGAATTAAATCTTCATTTATTCTAAAAGCCAATAGGCAGCTCTGAATCTTTCCTACATGGTCGAACATTGCTTTAAGCACAGGCAGAGCTCTGCCTAGGTTGTCTGGGCTGGTTCACTCGTATCCTTTTGCTGTTATTTGTTGTTAAAATAGTTGTGTTTCCTCTCAACATGCTGTTTAACAGATGACTGCCCATCCACTTCCTCAACATCCCTTTATTTGCCCAATGATACATTGACATTGACAGACTCTAAGTTTGTTTTTAACATGTCCCAGGTTTCCTTCTAGGTACCTTTCGAAATAGAGTGCTGTTGAACTCTGTGGCCAGCTATAACATTCATTAAAAATTAATTTCCTACTTGCCTGGTATTTTCCTGATTTATGTGCTTTTGAGGGCGTTTTGATGCCTTCTTGTGCGCAGGTAGATTTCCAGGCTTCACATCAGTATTTTAAATTGGAAGTAGGATTGAGAGCCTGTAGTCTGGCCTTACCAATTAGTAATGTTTTTCCCTACTGGGAAAAAAAAATCCTGCTTCTTTCAAAGTATGTAATCTGATTTCTGTTACATGGGTTTGCCTCAAAGGACCACTTCATCTGGAGAGATGTCGATGCAAAAGAGCTGGGCAAGGACTGGGGCATCTCTTCAGAGGGTGAGGGAGCTGCTGTGTTCTGGGCCATGAGGAGAGAGGCGGTTTATTCAGATTAAACTATCAGGGGCCTGGCGAAATGTCCAGTCAAGGGAAGACGAGAGGGGAAAACACATTCTCATGAATATTTGTGGACCTTTTAAGTTAAATTTTGTCATAGTTTTAACCCTATCTTTTTTGGCCATAACTTCCAAATCAGCTACTCTGTTACTGGGAAGAGCAATGTCTTTATTTAAAACCTAATTCTTCTGATGTGCAGTCAAGACAGGCAGTGCCAGTGTTGTGTCTGCCTGCCCTGTGTACGTGCTTGTTCTAAACGTGCAGCTGGTGCCAGTGCTAAAGAGAACTGCACCCTCACTTGACACCGTTTAAAAAAATGATCAGGTCTACATTTTCTTTGACCACACAATATGTACCTTAACATAAAACCCTGATGATGGTAATAGCTTTTATTGGCAAGCTATTTTACTTTAAAATGGTCCAGAGTCAATTGCAGCACAGTCTGCCAAATACTTTTTAAAATCTTTGACACTTGTGGCATGTGGTTTTTGCTATTGGACAGTCTTTCCTGTATTTTTAGAACAAAAATGTTATTCACACATCATCTTTTGGGTCTAAATCCAGTCTGCTCTTCTCTTAGGTTTGCCTGAATTACTTTGTTCTATTTATGAACTAACTGCAAAAGGCTTTGTTCGTCACTGAAACAAAAGCGATACCTCACCAAACACAGGCATCCCTTAATTCATGTTTCTTTGGTCTTCTTTTTCTGTCTTCCCTCATGTAGTAAATGTAGTGATAGGACAAGGGGGAATGGCTTTAAACTGAAAGACAGTAGGTTTAGATTGGATATTAGGAAAAAATTCTTCACTGTGGGACAATGCAACAGGTTGCCCTGTTGTGGCCAAGACCAGGCTGAATGGGTCAGCCTGGTCTACTGGAAAGTGTCTCTGCACAAGGCAGGGGTGTTGGAGCAGATGATCTTTAAGGCCTCTTCCAACCCAAGCAAATTTATGATTCTATGATAATTTCTGGTCTCCTCAAGTGTCAGAGTTTCTCTTTTCTCTGGCCTTCTGGAGATGATATAGATATCCTTCTATAGATGTCACACAGAGAATCGCTGTGGCTCTGGGGGAACCTACACCAGAAAATATTAGCAACTTCTCAGATACCTTAGTGCAGGAAGAGAACTTGTAGGGACAAGCCAGTGCTCTCTGAGCATGATGATTTCCATGGTTTTGATCTCAGGCTTTCCATAAAAAACCCCTTCAAACTTGTATATATTAAAGGATATTGTCAGTGTTACAACTCATTGATCCACCAGTTCTGATAATGCCATCATAGCTGACTGCTGATATTTTGCACTGCAGATTCGTAATTTTAATGTATATTGTTTAAACTACAGGTAAAAATGACTGACTGTTTCCTAGTGGGAATGAAGTCTCTCTGCTTTGGAAGTCCTCAAGAAGCATCTTATCGCAGCATCTCAACTCCTTGGGCATGTAGTATTTTCATTGGTGAACTGTTGTTGTTCATTGAACCTGAAGAGTTCTGAAGTCTGATCTCTCTGGTTTTTCCACCCACTGTACTGCAGACATTGTTTCTGAGACACAGAAATCTATTTTCATAATTTATTTTATATTTTTTGTAAACCTTCTTCACTCTGAGCCTCCTCAGAGCCTTCTTCAGCTTTTGTCATTATTACTGGGACAAAGTTTATTGATTTTACACACAATATGCTGTTCCTTTTATTGAAGTCTTATGATACTCATCTTTCCGCCCTGAATTCTTCCTGTGCAAATGCAGAGTCTTTCAGACAGACCTCTTCTCTGTGCTGGAGAAGAGACCCAGCAACAAATTCTAGGCTCAGCAGACTGTTAACATGTGGAGGAAATGGCCCAAAATGTTGGCCATGCTGGGTAATTGGGACTAAGTCCCTTGTCCTGCAACTTCTTCCCCATGAAGACACAAAAAGAGGTAGCCCTGCTGTTTACCAGATGAAATTCTTCTCAGGTACAAGCGTTCAGACCCATGAAAGGAGGTATCCCCCCATTTAACCAACTGGTGGGGGATCTGGCTCCGTGGGTTGAAGAACTGTCTAACATGAAGCTTCCTTAGCTCTCTGTGTTGCAGCAGGACTTTCTCTTCCACTAGCCAAAATCTTAAGGGAACTACTCCAGATAGGCTCTTCTATAGTTTTTTCTTCCCTCAGAAGCTGCTCCACAACAATTTCAGAGGGACTTCATCCATTTGTCCGTTTGTGGAATGCAAAATGAAAACTCTTCGTGTACTTTGTCCATCCACTAAAAAAATATTTCTAGTTGTGGGAAGATTATTTTTCTGAAATTAGCTCCTCCAGCAGAATTCGTTTTTTTTTTCCATGCAGGTGTCTTAGATGGTAGATAGGATTAGAGCACTTTTCCTGCAAAAATGTTCAAGCTTAGTTAAGTTGGTTCTGGCACAGGTTAATGGATTTCAAACACAAAGTAGCAAATTTAAAGAGCCTTCAGGCTCTTTCTGCATGAGGGTTTATAATGACACCTCTTTTTCAAGAAAGCTTAATTTTAAAAGATAACTTTTTTTTTCTAGTCAGCAAAATGTAAATTACACTAGGTAATAACAATAATTGTAAAAAATGCTTCTTCATTTGGCACTCTTTAGCACATTCTAATGAATTGTGGTAATAAAGGCATCTTTCCTGTGCTTTATAGTATATAAAACTAATGCCTTGAAGGGACAATGCAAAGGGATACAAAAGCTGATTGCAAGCAGTATCTTCTGTAAACACTTTTAAGGTAATTACATAGAAGGCCATAAGGAATACTAATCAAAAAGATAGATACTATGTTTTTATTCTTAGGTCAAATTAAGACATGTTTAGCTTCTAAATAACTGTAAGCATTTTAAAGGAAGTATTTGTTACTGGTGGGAGGTTGAATTTCTAATGGTACCAATCTCTCCTCCTCTAAAGGAGATTTGCCTCTGAAGTCAAATGTTGTAGTTAACAGTTAATGGGAACTCAGAGAAGATGACAAAAACACAGGTTGTAATATTTTTTTACTCCTGTGCTGTATATTGTAGTGGGAAGTGGTAATTGGTGGGGAGTAATCAACATTTTTCTCTGCAGGATGAAAGGACAGTAAAAGCATAATGGGAGAGGAGAAGCAAATGGATGGGGGCAGGATCTCATTCTATTTCTATGCTATTATTTTTACAGTAAACACCACTACATGGGCTACTGAAATACATTTGTAGTCAAAAATGTGAGAATACAAAACCTGTTTGCTTATAAAGTTCTGTGCATTGCATAGTTAAAAATTACTGCAAGTATTCTGAGTGTCTCAAAGTTATTTCCAGTGATTTTTTTTAAAGATACTTGCAATCCCAGAGTATGCTTAATGGATATGCATGTTCATAATACATCATTGATAGGATATTGCTCAGTGAACAAAATAGAGTAATGTTACTCCCTTCCAAATGAGAAAACAGAAATACGGAAATTGCCTTAGGGGATCAGACCATCAGTCCAGTATTTTGTCTAGAAGTTGTCAGTGATAGTTGATTAAATGCCTAATCCTCCCTCCACCACCAACAATGAAACAAAACCTCAAAGAAAAACTTGACTGTGCATCCATTTTTGTATAACTGCCATTACATAGAAATTGCCTCAAAATATAAATAATATTGGTGTTATATTCATGCCACTGTCAGGAAATCCTACGGAGGAGTTAAGAGATGATCTTTTGGAGGGTGATTAGGTTCGGTGGTGAAACAGAAGCAAGGAACAGAGCAGCAGTGGATGCTGGAGGTGCCTCCCCGCTGTGGAGTGGGATGTGTGGAGTGTAGGAGAAGTAGGAGCAAGGAATGTGGGGCAAGCAGCCTGCGTTACTCTCAAATTACTCCTGTATTATGATTGATTTGCTTTGAAGAAGTGTCTTGGGAAGCTGTTCTGAGGAATATGCTAGCACGGTGACCACTGGTTTATTATCACTCATTTTACACTGGGCTTCAAACCCATGAAGACCTACAAAAAATGCAGGTTACTTTGAATTAGGATGTGAAATTTGCACTACAGGTATATTATTCCTCTTCAGAGAAGTCCCTGGCAACTCTGAAGTATATTGCTATGTATTAATAAACAGCAAAGGAGTAGAACTAAATGAGCATCACACTTCCCTGAATTTGAACATTTAATCTTTTTCTTTACGCAAGGTCATTTCCATTACTGGAATCTTAGTTTAATGAGAACTTGACTCTGTCCCACCGAAAATTCTATATTTTGTAATTAAATCATCAGCAGGCCCATTGGTGATTGGATACATTTGGCAAGGAATATTGATGTGGATTTCTTACCGCAACAACATGCATGTGTGTAAAGTTCAGCAACATGAGTTCTTTGTCTCTGAACATTGTACAATCAATATTCTATTACTGCAGTGTGAGCTCCGCTGCATTGTAGCTAAATTAGTGCATAAGACTCGAAAATACACTGACAGAAAGAATTCTAATTTCTAGATGTAAAATGTGTGTATGCTGTTTGTTTTAGCTGTAACAGCTCTGTTCCTGTATCTGTTGCTTCAGGTACTATTTATGCAATTTAGTTGAACAGGAATTCCGGAAGTTTTAATTTATTTTCCCTGTTATTTTCTCCAGTAATAATTTCAAAGACACACCATATACTTTTTGATGATTTTGTTCATATTCTTTTGATGATTTTGTTCATATTATTTTTGTTTGTTTTACTTCGTATGAAGAATATGTCTGTGGCATCAGGACATCCATTATACAGGTTTTGCTACAGACTGAAACACTGCTATGATAAAAAGTCTAACAAGCCCAAACCAAGAGGTTTAAAGACAAGAAGGATAAGCTGCTCCCCAAGGAAAAGGGAAGGGTGCAAAGCCCTAAGACTGGGGACTACTTAGGCAGCAGGCACTGCTCTATGTTGCCCCTACAGACAAGTCAGGGTGGGCTTTCTCTAAATCAAACCTCGGCAGCTGCCTGGAGGAGCAGAGTGCTGAAGGCAGAAACTTCTGTCCTTGTTTCTTTCCTTGCCTTACAAGACTTCAGCTGCTGTCATTGCTGGCACTGCTGGGATGGTGGGAGGGAGAGATTCCTGCAGATTGTCCTGCTGCATCACTCCCTTCCCTGCCTCTTGCTTCCAACAGGGGATATGGCAACTCCTGCCCAGACCCCCATGGAAAGGTGCAAGGGGGCACCCACCCAAAAAGGTGGAGGGGGAGGTAAATGAGCACTCTATTAATGTGAGTAGGAGGGAAGATTCTGTGGGAGAAGGAAGATGGAGAGTCATTTAGACATGACTGGATTTCAGTGGCTGGGCAAGTCCCTGTGGGGAAGGAAGAGGAAGGTCTGTTGAAGTGAATTGGGAAGTGGAAAAGGCAGGGAGAGAGAAAGAAAAGTCTTCACCTGCAGCCCCCAGGACTTCCCACAATTATCATGACCTGTTTTGCTCAGAGTCTCTAAAATCTCTTATCTACCCAGCTAATTCGCCCAACTCACTCTGACACTGTTGTTGAATTGAGTTTTTAATTACTTCTGTCCCTTTCTTTGGAGGATGGGAGTCAAATTTGGACATACAGCCTTCAAGTTCTGATTTTACTCTGCTTGTTTAACCACCTTATCTGTGCAGGTGCTTCATTGTTGTTTGAATGGATGCAAGCTGCTCTGCTTCAGTCTCTCCTCGCTCCTAAATCCTGAGACAAAATGCAAGAAAATTTGTGGGCTTTTTTGATTTTTTGTTTTTGTTTTTGTTTCCAAGGAAATCAGGATATGTATGACTCTCCCTCAGTTTCAAAGTGTCAAAGCACTACACCATAGGTTCAGTACTTGAGTGGAGTTCCCTTTTAAATCCAGAACTCATAGAGAGAGGTGAAGAAGGATCATTTCACTGTGTGTGTTGTTCAGAGGACAGCTCCCAGCATCACTGCTGCTCTCTGAATACCAGAGTGGTATTGGTGAGGGCAGTCCTGCCGCTGCAATTTTAGGCTGTGATGGAAGGTTTCACTGATGGCAGAACTCATAAGTGGTAAGGCTGAGTACCTTGAAAGGCCACAGAGTCCAGTCACATGCCCAAAGGCAGGATCAGCCACAGCTGTACAGGACCTTGTCTAACTAATGCTTATAGCCCCCAGTGGAAAGACATGATACGGTCCTCCCTTACGCTGTACTTGTGTTTTGCTGTACACCATGTCTTAAAAGAAGCATTCATCTATGCAGGCAGTGGGTGGTCATGCTTATAGGCCATATTTGCCTTTAGTTTTTACATGTTGCTTGCCTTTATTTGCCACTTTGTGACATTGCTGACGCAATTTCAGAAGGTAATTCATAATGCCAAATCCTTTTCTCCATGTTGACTGCTGAAGTGGTTATTGTACACTCTGTATTTGCGTAGTGGATTATTCCTACTTAAGCACAGACCTTTATTTATTTTTCCTGACTACAGTGCATCTTTTTTCTTCATGACCATTTTTCATATTTGGTAAGAGGCTTTAGATTAGAATTCTAATCCTGTCCCTTGGTGTTCCCAACCCTTCCTGCAGCATGCCCAGTATGTATTGCTTGATCCAAAGCATTGGTGGACGCAATTGCAAGTTGTGCAAACATAAGACCCGGGGCAGACTCCTAGGCAATCCAGCAGACACACCTCTGTGTGTGGTAGTGCACCTTCTAACCTGCACTTGCTTGTGAAAGTCATGCGAGGCAGTGCCCAAAGCTGTACTGAAATCAAAGTGTTTCAAAGGTAGTACTTCTCCCCAGTGTGTGAGATCCATTGCTCCATCACAGGTAGAGATGAGATTTCCTTGCCTTGATTTGTTCTTGACAGCTACTTATTTCATTGTCATTTTCTAGGAGCTTACACACTGATTATTTTCTTCAGTTTTTTTCCTGAAAAAGAAGAATGCCGGCATTACATTTGCCTTATTTCCTGGCATATCTCTCCATCCTTCATGAACTCTCGGTGACAACTGTCAATGCTTCTGAGGTTGTCCAGGTACTTGTTTTTTAAACATGAAACTCATAGGACAAACCAATGTGAAAGCAACTAATTTATAAAAGTATTTTCTAATCTGGTCTTCCCCTGCTGCATCTGACTTCCTCTTCCTTTCTCACTAACTGCTTCACTTATTCCTTTCATTATACTGACTACCTGAAATGGGAGTGGTATTTCTTTCTTTCTTGGCAAATGGGACTGTAAGTGCATACAAGCTACAGAGCAGGAAACCTTTCCCTGGGTTTCCATTTTAATGTGCATGTTTTCTCTTGTTTGTGATATCTAATTTTCAGCCATGGTCTTTGCACTCTTCTTCCTTTTGTCTGTGTAAGGTCTTCCAAACTCCATTGTATCAGTTCTGCCTAATTTACAGTTTCTGTGTGATTTGATCTTTAGTTCACTGAAGGACTGACCATTTACCCACTTATCCTTTTTCGGTTTATTCTATTTTCTGCATTAAGATAGTTTTCTTTAATGAATTCTAGATTTATTTGATATTAGCTATTAGAAATTTTCAGAATTTCTTAAAATTTTCCCTGTTCAAGTTTGTTGTCCTTAATTAGGTGGACAGTTCTGCTTATCTAACATTTTGTATATGCTGTCATCCAGTTTGCATTTCAAATGCAAGGTAACATCTACTGCTCTTTTTTCATGTGCATATCTGTGGAAGCTATACTTAGAATCATTGAATCATTTGGGTTGGACGGGACCTTTAAAGCTCACCTAGTCCAACCTTCCCCGCAATCAGCAGGGACACCTTCAACTAGATCAGGTTGCTCAGAGTTTCATCCAATGTGGTCTTGTATCATGAAATATTTTTTAAATGATGAGATTTTTTTGGTCAGGTAACACATAATTACTAACAGTTAAAAAGCCAGGAGAAATATTAAAAGTTTTGTTTAGCATTTGTTTAATATCATCTCTCTGAATAAGTTGATTTCACCCCTCCTGTGCTCATGCTGCAGATAATGCCTTTCTACCAAACCATCATTTATTTATTTTTATCAATTTGCTCATTTCACAGAATTACTGGGTGAGAGAAAAATACCTATTTGCAATCTAATCAAGCAAACAAATATAATTATAGCTATCTGGTGTTTTCTTACTTGCAGTTGTCTTATCTGTCTTTGCCTTGATTGTTTTCTTGTTTGCTAATCATAAATTCGGGAAAGTGAAACTGTTTTCTTGTTTGCTAATCTTAAAATCAGAAAAAGGCTGGAACCCCCTCTTCCCAACGTGTGCTAGACTAAATGCTTGAAGGAAACAAATCATAGCAACAGGAAGATCAAGTCAAAAACCCCGTGATTTTTAGCTGGGCACGATCTTTATATTGTATGTCTGCATTATCTGCCACAGGGTACAGGCATTTTCTGATCTGTAAGGGCCACTGCAGTGAAGTTGATGGTTTTTTGTAGGTTTAAAATAATGGTCAATCAGCAGGCTGTTTTTCAAAATCCTTCCCAGGGAGCCTATGGCTATGTCTAATGTATTTAATCAGACAGAGGACTGTTCTCAGTATGCCACAGTGTGGTTCTTATAATTAATCTTACTTCTGGTCCATAATGAGTTCATTCTGCTCAAAGTGTCTATGTGGACAAGTCCCAAGCATGTCCCATCCTCCATATCATATCTGTTACCTAGGAGAGTAGTGACTGGCGTGAGACAGAGTGATGCCAAGGGCGCTCAAACAGTTTAATGAAACAGATACATGGTCAGAGAAACTAATTCTATACCCACTGGTTCTTCACATGTACAAATCCAAGAAAAGGTACCTCATCAAGATGCTGTTAGTTATTCAGTGACATCCTTGCTGAATAGGAAAGCTGCTTTCATTGCTATATATGAAAACTTATTTTTAAATAACTTTTGAAGATCCAGTTTTCCAAAAGTTTTACCTAACACATAATCGGAAGACAATGCCTTTCCCAAATGAGTAAATAATTTAATGACAAGTCTCTATTTTTGTTATAAAATTCAACAGTAACAACTGTTTATTTCATCACATTGAAAAAATAACTGTTCGAAGTACAATTTATGTTTAGAACAACAGCTGAATATCAAGAAAAACTGGGGAGTGCTGTCAGCTTCTTCCCAGAAAATGCTTTAAATGAGCAGTAATAAACATGAAAAAATATGTGGTTCTGTGTATTCAGGGCAGTGAAACAAAACATGACATACTAGATTTTTCATTTTTAGCTCTTTAACCTCAGTGATTCAAGTCCCAGATTTGTGATATAAAAGTTTATGTGTAGAATTACATGAACAGACATGGTATTTTTCTGGATCTTTTTTCACACACTTATTTAGGATTTTATACCTTTAGCTTGAAAAAAAGCATGTTTTTGTGGTGATGTCGCTAGGAAGGGCAGTTTTTTTTGATGCAGGAGTTTGTGGAAGATATGAACTAATACTATACATTACATGGTGCAGTTTTCTGTTCTTAGCAGCTGTTTCAATTTTGAGGAACTTTGTTTAAGGTCCAACAATATTGATGGAAATGAGTGTGAGCCTCAAATGAAGCACCAGCTATTACAACAACTTCTTTCCCTGCTTTGGTTCTTTCTCTTGTGGTATATCAAGCCAACCCACTTGTATAGATCAAAAAAGTTCACTTCAGTTTGGTCCTGTTCAGCTTTTTCTCCTGCCAACGTGACGTGGGGGCCTGCCTTGTTCTGCTAGTGATGTTAGCCTTGGTCATCTGCTCTCCTGCATCCACTTGGATGAGGACACCTGTGTACATTGTGTTGCACTGTGTGCTTAAAGAAGAAAATCCACATTGTGGTTTCATTTTTCCAATGCCATGTTCTCCTTCGTCTGTGGCTGGGAGTCTCGTTTTCGTCACCTGTTTATGCCTGGGGGTGTTGTGAATTATGATTAGTTGCTGAGGGTAAAGCTACGTGATACTGCTTGAGCCAGTTTGGAGGTTCAGTGATGCCCCCAGGGCAGTTTGACCCCATCACTCTCTGTCCCATTTCCCTCCCTTTTACCTATAATTCTTTGCTTTGCAATCCTGACCTCTCTGTTGAGCTGACTATGTGCTTCCTATGATCTTCCTCCAAGCCAGGGCAAACTTGCTCGACTAGTAGAAAATCAATCTAGTGAGAAAAAGCATTTCTTTTCTGCTGTGTTAGTGAGTTGGTTATTGCTTGTATAAGGTGTGCTCTAGAGGTAGGATGGTGAGGGCAGGAAAAATGATGTAGGCAGGAATGTGTGTTTGCATGGGACTTGGACTTGCTTTCTGATAACAGAAAATATCATCTGCATCACGTAATTCCAAACTCAGAACTGATTCAGGCACACGCACGATTTACCTAAGGGTACGACATTATAGCGCACCAGCTGAATGGTGGTAAGGTGCAATAAACTCAGCCGTGGATAAGACTTTTGTACTAGCTCCAGTTATTTGAATAATAACTCTCTGATAAACACAACACTTGAACTTCAGTTAAATTCCCTTGTTCAGTAGGATTTTTGGAGCTGTAGCTTTCAGTCAGCAGAAAAATCAATGGATGAAATCCAGTCTGTGTAATTCTGCTAACAACCTTGTGCTTTAACTAAAAAGCCCCTCATGCTTAGGCAGGTAAAATTTGCCGCTGGAGACATTAGCATGATTCTATTGATTAGAGTAAGACCTTTGACTTCCACATCTAGAGCGCTGAAGGAAGGGCAAACTAGGTGCCTAAGGCTGGGTGATTGGAGCCTACTCACACAGCATTCAAATAAAGATAGCTCACAGAAATTGAGGAAGGCTGACTTTGGGAAGGCATCTCAAGACTGTTCAGTCCAAAATTGCTGCTCAGGGCAGGGTCACCTAGAGCAGGTCATGCTGTGTACACTCAGGTTTTGAATATTTCCAAGGATTGTGACTCTGTGACCTCTATGGATAATCTGGTTCAATCACTCTTACAATTAAGAAGTCTTTTCTATTTTTACACAGATTTTCTTGTTTTTCATTGTGTACCCACTCTGCAAAGCTGCCTTCCAGTCAGTTGGTCCCCAGCATGGACTGGTGCACATAGTCCAGGCAGTTATCATTGATAAACTCCAGAAACCTCCTGGGTTTTCTTTCTGCTCTACCATCCCTGCAGCAGATATTGGGGTGGTTCAAGTCCCCTATGAGGACAAAGGCCTGTGAGAGTGAGATTTCTTCCAGTACCCTGAAGAAGGAATCATCTAGTAATTCTTTATTATTACGTGGTCTGTACCACAATATCAACAACTTAGTTTAGAAAATAATTTAAACTCAGGTAATATCATTGTGGTATGGAAATATCTTAGTTGTGTCCAGAAAGAATCATCCTCCTGCTAATCATCAAAAAAATATAAAACTAAAACTTTAGAATTAAATATGAATAGCTAGAATGGGTAAGAATTTCTTAAGAAATGATCTAAGTGCATTGTTTTTACTATATGTCATTTTAACTTATCCTTAGTATGTCCTAGCTACATTGTTGATTAATAATTTAAAAGAAAACTTTCCAGGGAAAGTAACCAGTCTTCCTTTGGGTTTGGTATGGGAATTGCATTGATGCTTCAATCTATTAATAACTGTTCAGTTAGCTCAGCAAAAAAAATGATTGAATCTGTAGAATAACTGTGTGTAAACTCCACTTGTCCTTGAATTTTTTCTCATTTAAATATTCTGTGTATGAAAGACAGTCTACAGAGGACAATGCAAGCACAAGTGCAATGTATAAACAGTGTGATGTAATAGAAATTAGAGGCAAGGACCTAGGATTAAAACACTCAAATCTGATAGAAGGTGGTAAGCAATATAACACAGGACTATAAGATTAGGATGATGAAATACTGTACTAGGAAGGTAAAATGGTTTGATAGGTGGGATGGGTTAACAAGGCAAGGCTTTGTAATTGCACAACTAAAGTATTAGGACAGGACAATAGAAGGAAGCAGGACAACAGTGAAGCAGAAATCCTAGGAGCAAGGTTTTAAATTCTTCTGTGGCACTAATAATCCCTGACAAATGTTGCTTTAAGATTCATGCAGATAAGAAAATTTTAGCTCCAATTGCTTGGTTTGTGTGGCTTTCTTTTATTTTACTGTTCAGAATAGCGATATTATGTCAAACTGGGAGCTCAGTGCCGTGACAGGTTGTGTGGGACAGACCTGATTGCACTGGTTTAAGACATCACTGTCGCCAAGCTCTTCACTCTGAGAACTGTTCCTCACCCATCTGAGGTGTAGGACCACCAAATCTAGGTAAAAGCAGTTGCTCTGTGTTTGACTAGAGGTCTGGCTGTCTACAGTCTGCTCTCAGCAGTAGCCAACTGACAGGATTGGTATGTGGGAGTACCTGACTGTCACTGTTCGCATCCCGAACAGTGATGGACAAGTTCACACTGGTCAAGCTCAGTTGCAGCCAGAAGGGAAGGCATTGGGCTCCTTCGTGCCCTTCTGTGGGACGTGTCAAGGAGGAGCAAGAAATGCAGTGAATATGTTGTTTAAAACACATGAACTTTAGTTTAAAAATAATGATTCCAAACAACTCTCCCTAAGGAAGGCAGGTCATGAAAAAAGACATTACTGTGAAAGAACCACTATGAATGACATCATGTAACTTCAAAAGTCAGTGATAAGTGGCCATCTCTTTACCTGTAAAATCTATAAAGAGCACACGTTAGTGTGTGGTTAACAACTTGGTTCTGAAAAGAAGCAGGGAAAGATTTTAAGTTCCTAATTTCTTCCATATAATTCAAGGAAACTGGCTTTCTTAGGTGTGAAAAAGTTTGTGGGACTGAAGTCCAATAGTTTATTACATGGGATGCGTGTTAAAATAGTAGAATTGGGGATTTAATTTTATACTTGCATCAATCTCTGTCATGGATGTGTAGGAGAAATGTGTTTCTCTATAGTCAAAAGTGGTGTGAATACCACAACACTGTGCAACAATGAAAAAAGCTGCTGAGGAGTTGAGTAGGGTACCAGTCAAATTTGCAGGTATCTATTTTGGTAAAACTTACGTGTCAAAAACATTGAAAGTTCACTTTGAAAAATCACTTAAAGAATATGAATATTTTCCTGTCACCTAAGTTGATCCAAATTCTTGTGAATTTCTGTTTTCAAAAGTGGTAAGCATACCATTAGGACCAGCTTTTCCTTTATTTTGGCTCTGATCTTGCGTATTTTTCCAACACCAGAAAATACTGGAAATCAAATGGAAATTGAAAGCTGAAGGCAGGAGCTTTTTGAATAGTGGAACTGAAACCCAAAGCTCTTTTTCAGTTTTGAATGAAAACTTTAGCTTGACATTTTGCATGCTCTGTTTCTGTCTCCCTTTCCTATGCTGTCACACTGTATTGCTGTCATTTTGAAATTAGGGAAGATTTATAAGGAAGTAGTTCGTGGGTTTTGGGACTAGGGAACATTTTCCCACATGGTGAGAAAAATTGAGGAGAACTGGTGGAGGGTGGAAGGGTGGAAGCACTGTTTCTGATAGCAATTAGAAAGTTATATTAGTGGATATGGGTAAATTCTCTAGGAAAGAAATTATAAAAAACAATGTATGGTCATGATTTTCATGATCATGATATGCTTATTTGGAAATAACCAAGTACTGATTATGCAAGTCCCTTATTTCTGTTTAGATAATACTTCTCAGTAAAAGTACAGGGAATGACATAATTTAGAAAAATAAGTAGCTGATTGTGATTTAGACGTGGTATCAAGTCCTTCCATGCTGCCTGCTGCAGGAAATGTCAGTCGTCAGAGGACTTAGTGAACAAGAAGCAGAAGGACATTCCGGTCTGTAATTTTGTGACAGAGTTTCACAGCAGACCCTCACACCTACAGCATCATGCCCAGAGCAGACGGGCACCCACATGGCCAGCTCAGCTGCCTTGGCATTGCCCAACAGTTAATAAGTTTTAACCTTGTTTTTGTGTATGCAAATTAGGGACACCTGTAACATTACCAGATTCTTCTCCAGGATAAGCCTGTAGCATACCATGTGAAAACATGAGCTGTGCCACCTGGGCCTTGGTGTCTGCATGGTTATAGGATTATCCTTGAATTTAGAGAATATGGCTACAGGAGAAACGGCAGAGGCTGTGTGTTAACATACATAAATAATGATTGCAGATGTAGCTCGTGTACATGGCACAAAGGCTAAACATTTCTTAAAAGTAGGGATCAACTGAAGTATTTTCTCTGCCCTTTCTTTGGCAAATAAGTAATGGTTTCTCTGTTCTGCGATTTCCAACTGAGGTCTCACCCAACACTGTGGAAAGGTTTGCTTTTATAACCATACTGACAAAATGTACTAATGTAGGTGCAGATTTATCAGCACATGGAGATTGCTTATACTGCTTACACCAATCCCCTGAAGAAAATAACACTGGCAATCTATCCTCTATCCATATTTTGATTACTATAATTAAGCCTGTGCTTGGATTTTTTTGGCATAGGGATGAGCACAAAATAACGCAGCTTTAGCTGATAATCTTTACTGACATTTAAGTTTTGCCTTGGAGGAAAGTGCCTCCTTGCCCTCCCACCTTGACTTCTTAATATGAATTTCTTACAAATGTAGAGAGCGCTTCCACTGTTTCCTTTACACTTTATTATTGGTAATGAGTGTTGACTTTTCTCATTTTAACCTTCAGTCAATGAGAACAGAATTTAGGTCTATAGGAACAGGGACAGAAAGGAGGCACAATGCTACCTTATTCCTTTGCGCTATCAGTCCTAACATTTTCTCTCTTTCCACTGCTTATAGCAACTATGATCAGGAGCAGAAACAAGATTATTTCAATGTTTGTGAAGCAGAAGCAGAGGAGGTATATTTAGAGCAGAAATATTTCAGGATAAAGAAAAAAGAAACTTAGAGATGCTTACTTTAACCTGTCAGTAACTTTTATTTGAGTAAATAACTTCTCAGCCTATTGTTACCAAGTTTATATTTAACCCAAGATACACCTACTGCCTTGAAATGAACTAGTAATTTATTTTTCAAATAGTGTTTATTATATCACTTCTAGGATTTTGCAATAAGGATACTAGAGAAAGCAGAAGGACTTCATCTAGCAAAATCAGGACATCATGTTCTCCTGTCCTTTAAAATCAAATATAGATTAGTCTTCTTCATTTGCTTCACCCTTCTATGTAAATATGTAAAAACACAGACTGGATTATTAAGTTTACCTTGTTCAGTCACTTTGGTGACACTGATCCATATGTCAACTTCCTAGAGATCAGTAAAAGATAAGATTAGTAAGGAAATAAAGTTCAAGGGTCAGCACTTTGATAAACATCCATAGCTGAAGGAAGTCCATTGAGGTGAAATTGCTTAAAACAGACATGTCAAGTAGCTATTTAAATTTCAGGTCTTGGCTTTATAGAGCAAACAGGCAGAGAGGAAAAATGAGCCAGGCAATGTGTCCCTAATTCAGATATTCCAGTGAATAAGAAGACCATTTATGAGACTTTTCCTGAGGTTTCCAGCTTCTGTGACGCTGCTCTGTCCTTCAGCCAACGTTTTGTCTCTGGGCTTTTTAATCGCTTAGACAACACCTTACACAGGTCTGGTTTAGCTCCTATCCTTATTGATAGCTCTATATAAAGTTTTATGCTGCTGCTATTGCATTAAGGAGATGTGAAATTGCATTCCTCTCAAGAGAAACAGAGGGCCTTACAGCCTTTTGCTTGTGCATGGCCTTCTGCAGAAGTAGAAGGAGTTGCAAGGATGATGCCCATATCTGCAACAGCTGTGGGAGCAATTAGAGCAGTAGATCTATCATTGAAATTAAGGGGAGCCACAGGGCTAGTGACAGACAAAACCAATCAGACACCCTGACTGGGATTATGCTTAACAGCTGCCAAGCTCCACCTTTCACTTTGCTCCTGCTTACTTGTGTGAGTTGCTTTTCTCTTCTACTGACTACCTGAGTAAAGTGCTTTGCCCATTGAGTAGGTTTAACTTTAAAAACATAGTGAATAAATGGATTTTGGAGAACTCTGTAGATTTTGAACTTTGAGAGCAGCTTCTTTTTGAAATGCAGGAGCACAGACGGAAGCAGCTCTTGTCAGTGGCATGAATCTCCTGGAATTCCTGCTGGTTTAAAAGGAATTGGGGATCATAAGAGGCAAAGAGGAAAGAAATCTGGTCTTTGTTTTGGAGCTTTGCATCTCTAATTCTCTTTGATCTTTTACTCAGCATTTGATTAAATCTTTGTGTGTATAGTGGTCTGCCTAATCAGAGGCAGTTTGCAATACTTCTGTGCTGATGTTATATGCTTCAGTCTGCCTGTGGAATCTTGCAGACCAGAACACGAGGACTTGGTGGTATTATCATTCATACCCAAGGATCTATTTGAGGTTAGTTTAACTTATTTTTTTTTTGAGATTTTCTGTGGCAGTTCCCCAGGTACACTAAATTCTGTATTGGTTCATTGCAGTGAAGTAACACCGTAAAATAGTCTCTTAGCATTAATATTTACTCTTGTGGTTACAGTGGGAAAGTACCTTATACTAATTTCTCAAGACTGATGTCAGCAGTGTGTTTCAGTTAGAGATATACTTTAAGCATACTCTCAGACCCAGATAACCTAGATCTGAACATCTCTCAAACATCAGGATGTTTAATCCTACTGTGACTTTCACAGTGACTCTCCTTTTCATAATGAGTCATGCTCAGTTTAAAGATAGTCCCATATGTAAAATCCCAGATCTAACTTCCTGCCTTGCTGTTACTTCTACAGATTTAAATCAAACTCTGATAATTGACACTTAGGCTGCACCTATGCTGCTGTATTAAATGATGTCACAGCGTTCCCATGCACTTGTTGAAATAGACCCTGGCACTCTTTTCAGCCAGAATAACTAGTGTTTTCTCAAAGACTTTCCAGTCTCACTGTGGGGCTTAGCAAATGCCAGGGACTGTACTTGCTATGGCAATTTAGATGACCCTGTTTTGGAGGCTAAGAGAACTTAGTAGAAGGCACGGGGCCACATGAGTCAGCTGATCTCAGAGCCAGAAAACAGGCCCTGGCATGTTTCCTTTACTAGTGTAGATATAGATATGGCCTCAGGGCTTTCATCTTTGGCTCTGTGATTTGTTAGGAAATGTTTTCCTTTGGATAAGACCATAAGATGAGTCACTTTATCTGTTTATGACTTGCAACTGGGTAGAACCCAAAGATCTCAGGATAATTTTAAATAAAAAACCAAGAAGATGTCAAATGTACCAGGTTATATTTTCTGTCGTGTTTGTTAGTATTTGAAATGCAATCTTTTGCCTAACTGTAGTACTGTTGCTCTTTGGTTTTCTACATTTCAGTGTGATTTGCCATATTGGAGGTATGGCAAGCCAGTGGAAAATTCTATTTGATTCTCTCTGTTCAATTCTGTGCCCACTGCATCTTGTTTTCACAGTATCTTTAATTACAAAATGAATATAATAATTTTGCTGAAGGATCTTGTGAAAGATCTGTTCTTAATGCCCAATACTCACTGACATCAAGCAAGAGACGAAGACAGTTTCTATCTCATAAAAATATACCATTGAAGCACTGGGAGTGATACGTGTATCTGCACCTCTGAGGGATCACAGGGCCAAGCAGAGAGTTTTACTATTTATGGTGATGAAGTGGGGCAGTCAAATTGAAATTCACTCTTGGTATTCCCCTGTAAATTTGAGTTGTTCTGTGTAATGTCATGTGGATAGTTGAAGAGCCATGTCAATCCCAGCCACCTGGGGGTAGCTCAGGAAAATTTTCCTGAGGGGTTTGACCCTGTTGCTGGAAGCTGATGGGGGATGTGCTGGAATGGGGAGACAATGACAGTTTGGTCTAGCTCATTCCACAGTGGAGGGAGAGTTGTGGCAAGCTGGTGTGAGCTCAAGGTGTGACTCCTGTCTAGAAGAATCTCAGGTAATTGTATTACAGTGCCCCCTTCTCCTCAGCTACAACACTGTCAATCTGAAATTTCAGGACATTTATACTAGGAGAGAAAAAAACTGGTCCACAGAAAGAGAAAAGCTTTGGGTCATGTAGCCCATTGCTCTGTCAATGCAAGATTATTGTTCTTGAACATCGGTCTTGAACAGATTTACTGGGTCAAATAAAAGGACTTCTATTCCTTCTCTTTGGGGGATTTTCCATTGCTAGAAGTAACTTTCATTTGATGTTTCAAAAAATATTAGCTTAATTTTTTTATTTGCCTTTGTGTTTTCCTCCATAACTCTTTCTGCACCATGGCCTCCAAAAGACACAAGAGAGAGTCAATGGATCCCAACCAGCCACATCCCAAATCTGGCCTCTGCACAAGACCCAGATTTCACAGATTAGTTTGAAGTGCTGGGATGTAATGATGTCCTATCTGTGCCATCATTCAGCTTGACAGCAAGACATAGTTAACTCTTCCTCATCTTCTAATTTTTTTCAGTTCCTTACCATGTACAACAAGAAGACAGAACACAGAGGATGTTAGATTGCTCAAGCATGATTGGTGGTATTTTAACTTGACTTTGTTTATAGGTGAAGAAAACACATTGGTTTAAAACATGAAATTAATGGATATATTTACAGAAGTTTTCAACTTTGGATTCCACACATTCTTCCATTTATTCTACAAGTCTTCCTTGTTCTTTTAAGTGCATACGTCTGAATGACAAGAAGATAATAAACAAGCCTCACCTCATTTACCAAGGTAAGCAGGATGCTCTCAGAGAAATTATCAGTTTAAACTAATACTCATGCATAGTGGAAAGGCAGAGGTGTGTATTGTGGGCTAGCAAGTCATCCACTTTGAACATCAAGGCAGCCTTGCACTGAGGATTGCCAACCCCACTGAAGGGCTCAGAGTTAAGTTTTCACCAACAGCCTCATGACAGAAGATGGAACTTGAACAATCAAAGCACTTATCATTTTTTTTTAGAGAAATAGGCAATCTCTAAGTGTTGTGCCTAATTTTGCTTCGTCTATTTTACAGTATTTGCAGCCTACCAGTGAGTGGCAAGCCAGGGGCATTCCATGTTGAGCTATGTGCTGATAAAAGCGTGGTAATGAGTTGTGGATATTTGGGTTTTTTTAATGCCCAACAGGACTTTGTAAATCAGCCATGAAGTAAATGTTAAGTGCCCATTTTAAAAAAGAAGTATCGGTGGGCATCAAGTGTCTGGGTGTTGGCACACATGATGCTCTTACCACCTGTCCTTGTACACTTAGGCACCTCAAGATGAAGGTAGAGATGAAGGATTTACTACCAGTCATGTCACTGTGGAAGGAGTCCTTAGCCATGTTTGTGATTCCAGTATTGTATCCCTGCTGCCTTTCTGTAGTCTTGTCTGCACATCTGAAAAGGTGTTAGTTTTTGGTTTTTTTTAACTTGCACAGAAGTTATGCTAAGGTAAAAATCCAGCCCAAACCAGGCCCTTTGCTTTCATCTCCAGGACAAGCATGCAAACTTACTGCTGTACCTCAGTGAGTCCCCCACATTCTGTTTTCAACTAGGTTTCAGGCACCTGCAATTCCTTGCTTCTGAAATACTGTGATACTTGGGCAGAATCCTTCTTCATACGGAGTCACTGTCATTTAGCAATAGAGAAAAGCAATAGAGAAAGGTATTTGAGACAGCCATGTGAATATTTTGTCTAACCTAATCTCACGCTTCACTGCGAGCAAAGCTAGATAAGCTTCCCTTAAAGCACCAGAGCAGAACCTGCTGCCAGCTGCCAAGAAAGGGTGTCTGTACAGGTGTGAGAGCCTGACTGACTCCCGCGAGTATCTTTGAAAGACTCTGTGTCCTTCCATCCTTTGCCCTCCAACTATGTTTCTAAATACTGCCTTGCTCAATTTACTCCTGTGCTGGCTCCTTTTGTTAAACTGGCTTCGGTGCTGCTAGGGCCACAATGAACTGTACGAAAAGGCTCCCTGTTTTTACACTTGGCTCTGCTACACAGACCCCTGCCCAGCCCATGTGCAGCTCTGCGAACCATGTGGATAGTGATTTGTAGGCGTCTTTCCCAAACATTTCTTCTTCAACTCTGGTTGAGTTGTCTCCCACTGCTGAAACTTTCAGGTTGTTATGGAGGGAGGTTAGACATTCAGGAGTGTTCAAGGTGAGGTGCAAAGAACTGATTTCAGTGTTGAACCACACATAGTTTGCAGAAACCCCTCCCAAAGCATTTGATGAACAGTACGTTGCCAGGATGGATGGCTCCAAACTCCATTAATCTCATTTTGTGAAGTCAGATGCTGAGGGTCTCCTTCAGATCATGCCACTGGGTCAAAAGAGAGCAATTGGTTCATCATTTCATCTGTTGTTTGTTTGCCTTTCCTCTTCTTCAGTGACACAAATTGATGGTCTCTGGCAAAAAGGTAATAGCATCAGATAGTAGTAGTATCATCTGATGCTCCCAAATATTTTGATTATCTGACAGTAGTTTAAAGTGCAGCTTTATGCTGAAAAATGGTTCCGGAAATGGCATTGTGAGGTTCCGTGCCTATCATCTCCAAATTATTTCCATATCAGATGTCCTCTGCGAGCAATGAAAAAGACACTTAATTTTGTTCCTGTCTATCAGCCTCCATGAACATAACCTAGACTTGAAGTTCACAGTGGATTCTTTTCTTCTCCCATGTGATTGCTTGCAATGGAGCACTTGATGGACCAATTTAAGTCTTCAGTTACACCACACCAAGTCTACCATCTGTGAACTGGACCTCATTGCCATCTGAAAACCCCTGTGTTTACTGTGGTTTTACTCAGGTGACTGTAGCCTATTAAACTGCTCTGTTGATGTATGACAACAGGAAATATGTATCATCTTCCTGTGTCTTTACTGCTTTTAGTATGTGAAAAGAGGTGGAGAGCAGAAACTTTTGCATTTTCCCTCTAAAGCAGAATGCACAGGGTGGAAGCTCTGAGGGACTTTTTTTTCTTGTTTGTTTGGTTTGGGTTGGTTTTATTTGTGTAGTATTTTTCAGATCAAGGTTGCACTCTGCACAAGATGAATACTTCCTGTGTGACACGGCCTTAACTAATTTGCTTTGGGGTGTTCTGCTCAGTATGAACTACTTGGTCCTGATTTTCTTGTTATTCTTGTTCTTTTGTATTCTTTTGTAGCCCCCTCTAATCTTGTCATAGATTATACAACCCATTTGATGAATACATCCTCCCATCTCTCTGTAGGTTGAAGAACATTTGCTGTTCAAACTGTTCTGCACTTTATTTCTTTACTTGAAGTACTAAAATATGTTTTATACATATATACACACAGCAATGAATATATTAACAAAAGAGTGCATGCTGTGACATCTTTTTCTAATAGTTGTTTTCACAAACCAAGTCCCTAATATTCTGTAATGTTAAAACTGGTAGCAGAAGCCAGCAGTAGTACTTCAGCAGTCAAAGAGCATAATATAAAAGGAAGTTAATGCAATTAAAGTAGTCTTTCTTTATTGATGGATAGTTTGACCAGATTTTGAAGAAGAAAGAATACAAAACTCTTAAAAATCAAGCAAACCACATTTTTGAAAAAGACGGATCCAGTAGACCTTTTCTGGCTACTAACTTGCCCTACTCAGGATGACCAGTTAGACTATTATGTGTTGATTAGTTCTCTACTAAATTAAGTCTACTTAAGGATGCATAGAAGAAACAGCAACATGCATCCTGAATTCTAGCTCCCAGAGAAGGCCATCACTATTGCATGTAAGAGAGACAAATACAATGTACAGACATAAGAGAATAAATGAATTAATTTCATAAAACTATACTAGTTTTGGATTCTAGAGGTTTAGCTCCGTTTCTTTCAAATGATCAGATGTAGACCCTTCACGGCAATCTCCAGACTGGATAATGTCCCAAGCACTTCTTTGAAGGCGACTCCTGGCTCCTTTTTAACACGAGATGAAATCCCAAATATATATAGCAGCGTTTCCTTTCAAGGAGGTCTCTGAGGAACCGGTTGTTGGATAAACTTGCCCAGTGTAAAGTGGGGAATGGGACAGATTAATTGCCTTCTATTGAGGTCACTGTGTAGCTATGGGGCCCAGATTTGCACAGTGCCAATTTAATTGTAGGGACTGTCTTGCATATTGGCTGGATAACTTGATATACGGAAAACCCACAAAGCACAGAGCCCATCAAAAGGAATGCAGTGGAATGATTTCCACTTCATTCTGCAGTGTGTTCAGACGTGCAGAGGTTATGGGAGCAGAGACTATGGTTAAGTCTGCCGGGACAGTGACCACTGCTGTCTTCTTGTCTCCTCCTGACCACACGTCCATCGTATCTGTGGTGATGGCAATACCACAGGCATCTGTAAATCACATTACAACTGTGCAACCGAATTGACAAAACTTCCATTACATAAATAGCTGCTGAAGGGAGTGGTGATGGAAATGGATTCTGTTGTTCCTCACATAACAGTGTTTCTAACCATTGTTCTTCCAATAGGGACTAAAAATAAGTAAAACGGAGAGAGTCCCTCCTCGTGTAGATTACTACATGAGCTGGTGTGGAGTCCTATAAAAATGTTTATGTTCTATGCTGCTCCTCTGGCAAAGACTTACATAACTCACTGGTGGCTCCATCACTCACGAGCAAAGCATTCATCCCAGATGCATGGCCATAAAATCTTTATAGTGCCTTGCAAACTGTGGTGTGCTATAAAGTTTTATAGCCATGCATTTGGGATGACCACATTACATCATCACATATTTCCCCATGAAGATTTTGGCTTACTGCTGCTCTAAGCCAACTAACTTTTACAGGTGGTTCCTAGAACAGCTAAGAGATCTCTGCTTTGGTTTTTGTTGTCAGCATGAATTTAATGTACTCCTTTTCTTTCATTAAGTCCCAGAGCCAGGCTGCAGAGGAAGTGGAATAGCGCAGTCAATACACGACTGGATTTGCTTTCTAGTTATATCAATCACGTTGTCTGTCTCCACTATTAAACATTTATGCTGTGGTAATGTTTTCTTAGTATAGCTGATAGACAAGCCCAGGCACAGGAGCAGTGTGAATGAGATGTGTGTCATGGGCTCTGGTTTGTGTGCTGCCAGCCCCTGGGGAATCTATATCTCCTGGAGATTTAATGGTCTAAAGCACTTCTATATCCTAAACAGATACTTTCTGTCTCAATTTTTATTTACTCTCTGTTTGGTTCTTGCTACTTTTCAAGGAGCTGAATAGTGATTCTGTCCTTCTGTGACCCTCTGAGCTCAGGAATATGCAACCTGGAGTGGAAAAAGAAAAGAAGGAACCCTCCACTCACAGGCAGTATGAAGTTATTTTGTCCTAGCGAGTTATGACAGTGCATCTTCCAACCATGTTTCACTATCTGTAGGATATGAAACTTTGAAATATAATCACTTTAAAGAATGTATTTGTGTTTTAAAGTAAAATAAAAGCAGATTAAGGCTAGTATTTTTTTAACAAATAACATGGTTTCAGAATAAGTATAATAGAAAAATATAGAGAGGAAGGCCTTGCAAAGTTAGAACAAAATTGATAAAAAAACCAGTTTTCAGATTCAAGGCAGTCTATGTCATGGAACAAAACAATTTAAAACACAGAAATGAATTACATTAGTTAAAATATTAGTGCTGATAGGGGAGATAAGGCTATGAATCAGTGCCAAAACACATTAATTAAACAGGGTAGAAAAAAGTTCCAATTCAGATTTCTACTCATCTCTTAGATTGTTGAATTATTATTATTTGCTTAAAACACTTTTTCAAGCTGATTTACCCAGAGCACATTTCCCTGTTATTAGGTAATTTTGTCTACGAACTTTGTTACTCCTTGTTTCTTGAGCAGTCATTTAAAACAGGTTTCAGCAGACTTTTAGAAGTCCCAGATTAACCAAAATTTGCAATTTTATGTATGCAAGAAAAGGAAATTAATGTCATCCACTGTCACCAAATCATTCATTGTCATCTGGTTCTGACAGCAGGCAGACTTTGACTGAGGTACTGCCATATATTTTCAGCTGCTGAACAAATGGGAAAACTTGGACACTCCACAGTGCTAACTTACATATAAAAATGGTGTTGATGTAGTCCAATGAGTGGAATGCAGAGCAGTGTTTGTGCCTGATGCATTAAATGATCACCACTTTCTCATGAGGAACAGGTCCAGTAATCAAGTAAGTAATATTGGTTGTAATTGAATGAGCTGAAGAAGTGAAAATTTGAGAATTGATCTTTAGGTAGGAGACTTGCAAACTTAATTAATAAAATTAATAAAATGGAAGAGAAAATCATCCTTTGCTGTATGTCTAGTGCTGTCTGGTGCTGATGACTGTTTGTAATAGATGCTTGAGTCTCAATGAGTAGCTCCTCTGTATGTTTATTTATACTTTCAAGCTATGGTTTATGTGTGTCTGGTAATGGTGAAAAATGTCTTCCAGGTGCAGCATAATGTAAATGTGGAAGACAAAGCTCTGAGGGACAGAATTGAGTTTTGCAGCTGACAGCTGCATATGTGATGTCCCCTGCTGGAGTAGTTTAATACAGACCACAATCAATTAATTATGTTTATAATCTGTGGAGAGCACTGCAAAGACTGTTAGGTACTGTAAGAAAAGCAGTTTTGGAAAGGCATAGATGGAAATGCGTATATTCCCTTCTTAAAATAGCTGCTGCTTATATCACTAATATCTTAAATTATCAGAAGGAAAAAAATTATATGCCCTTGTGCACTTTTGCATCTTTCTTCTTTTGCCATTTAAGTTGGTGCAAAGAGTGAAAATAATTTGAGTGCAGTTCTTCTGTGAACAGTGTCTGGACGAAAAGAGCATTTTAGAGTTCACTGCTTGTGTCAGTGAATTCCAGATCAGATCTGATTTAATCTACACAGAAAATGTAAAGATGACTTAATCTGATATAAATTTATATTATTTATTTTTAGATGGATATGACATTACACATCACTGTAAATTGAAGAATCTGATTTCTGATCCTGGAAAAAAAATTCATCTGTGGAGTAATATTCTTCCTTTCCCCACCATATTATTTTCTGCTTATCTGTCACCATCCTTTAATGAGGAATTTTGCAGGGAAAATGCTCTGATCGTTTTGCTTTGTTAACTGCATTGAGAGGAAGAGGACACTTGTTCTCCCACAGAGCTGTTTCTAATGCGATAAAAGAAGTTTAAATCAGTACAAACAGCACCCAATTTGCAGACTTTGCAAGCATCCAGCTGAGGAACTGAATCTCTGAACACATGCAGATTTACACCTCCTTTTTAAACAATTTGCAGCTACTGCAGTTTGATCTAACAATAGATATTATCTCTCAAATCGTCCCAATGTTAACCTATAAATAAGAATTATTAGATCTAGCACTTCTCAATACACTGGAATCAACCTCCAGCATGCTACATTTCCAGAACTGGAGGGTTTCTTTGCCCAGAATGCAGAGATGCAGCACCGGGAACCACTGCACTACACAGGGATCTGTGATTTCTGTATTCCAGCCCGAGCAAGCAAGAGAGCAGGATGTGCCAGAGGCTGGCTCAAGCAGCTGATTCAGATATTGGCTGCTTTGTCAACAGTTGTTTTGGCCAAACTGTCTTCAATAGAGGTCTGGCCTTGAGCAGCTATTGTGGAACTGCTTCTTTCAATTAGCTCTCCAAAGGGATGCTTCATCCCACACTGAGAGCCCATTTGTGTGGTTTTGGAGCAGTCTAAACTGTCACTCCCCCAGCACTCTCAGTGTAGGAAAAGCTCAGAAATAGCCTAGAAAAGATGTTGCTCCTATAATTCAAGTCTAAACTTATTTCACTCTGACGTCCATCCTTGACAGCCTTCCAGCTTAATCACAAGAAGGATGGGATAAAAGAAATCCGCTGTTTGAGTTTTTATGATTTTCTTGTGGATTTAGAGGGCTCCATGTGAAATGCAGTTTGGAGCAATGTCAAAATATAAATAAAGAAATCTCCAAATTTGCAGACCCACCTAAATATCTATTTTGCACTTACTTGTGGCCAGTCTCCAGGCTTGCTCTGGGCTACAGGGTCTAGGTCCTCTTGTTTTAAGCCAATTCAGCATTTTTCTCATTAATATTTTACATTTCCTTCATTCACAGTCCTTCCTGTGCCATGGCTTCCACTTTTGTTCCTTAAGGTATCAGCTTTGGTACTCAGTTACAGTCAGGAAAACACCAACACTTTTCATCTACTCAGATCTATGATGAACAGGAATGAAAAAATGCCCACTAGCAATTTCTCGTTTTCTGTGCACTGCAGTATTGCATTCCTGCCACTGTGTACTGTTCTGTGAAACTCTAAATTAAACTAATTAATGTGATTTAGGGTGATGTCTGTTCACCAAGCAGCAGTCACAAGAGAGTTTTCTTCTCTGTCCTGTCACCAGGAGTCTTTCTTCCAGGTAAGAGCCTCGCTTTTGCCAAATGGCTCTTCTGTGTGCTTTTTGTAGCTGGGGCTTTGTGAGAGGAAGGCAGTTTATTGTTCTTAGACTGATGTAAATCTGCTTTAAGAATTTGTGAGACCTTGGGGGATAAAAGCAATATGTAAGCGAAGACCCTCTCTTAGTGGTTTTTGGTTGCTAGGGCTCTGTAAAACCTAGTTTCTTGGGGTTAATAATCTAATATATTAGATAGGCCAGTTCAGTTTCTTGAGGACTATTGAACTGAGAAGCCATCGGGCAGAAAAGCTATTTTCACCTGTTTGTCTGTGAGGGTTTTTTATCCGATATTTTTTAAAGGACCAAGAGTCAAAAGTTCCTTTTCAGTTTTCTTTCACCTACCCAAATGAAAGCTGTATTTCCTTTAACCATGGTGTTTTCTTGACCCAGGCCTGTTGATAACAATTCCTCCTTGTGAAACTTCCCTGGAGATCTTTGTTAGCTTTATTGATGTTTTCTTTTTTGCTTAACCTTTTAACACTGTCCCCATTTTGGTTATCCTTTTCTCCATGGGAGTTCACTCTATTTCTGCAGTTTAGGCTATACGACGAAATTGTCCTGGGAAGTGACAAGGCAGTGGCAAGCACTAGGTTATGCTTCTCATGTGGACTGTCTTCCATGTCTACATTGTGTTTTGAAGATCTGTAGGATGAGGAATTAACCCATCTTCAAAGCACTGTGCTCATAAATGACTTCCCATAAACAAGAATAGCTTGATGAATCCATTTGGTTGAGGTTCTTTTATTAAATAGAAGCTTATTATATATATGGATTTTTGAGCATCCTGCAAATTAATATTTCTATTAGAAACCACCCTGACATTTACTACACAGGTGACAAACCAGGAAACTGCTTTCTGTAACCCTTTAAAAATGGAAATGGATGCAAGAACAGCCTTAATTTGAGAAGCAAGGTGCAGGGAAGTTTGTAAGAGAGGAGCAAATGCAGTGTGGTATTTCCCTAGATTATGCTCTAACATATTGCAGCTCACAGTTTTCCTGAACCATATCATGTCTTTGGTATTCTCTTCTTTGTTCAATCCCCTTCTAATCTCATGTGGATTCACCGATTTGTGTGTTCTGCTGCACATATTTCTGCCATGCTTACTTTTACCTGCCACAGGTTCATCAGTTTGAGCTGGTGAACTCTGAGCATTTGTTCCTTGTTCACATCTTCACAGTTCCATAGATCTCTTCTGCAATGCATCCTCAGCTGGACTCTGGATATAAAACTAGTAATTTCAGTTGTTCCCTGTGATGGGAATCGTTCTGAAAAAGGCTTCAGACAACTTCTGTAATTGACTTCAATGTTGTTTTGCTTCTCTGCTATTTTTTCTCAGCTCCTTTTTGCTGCAGAGAGGGGCACAAGAACAGCACAGAGTATTCATGAAGAGATGTATGTAGTGGCATAGCAGGGTTTACTGTGGTAGGCAGCTCAGCCCCACATAGCTGCTTGCTCACTTTCCCACAGTAGAATGAAGAAAAGAATCAGAAGGGTAAAAGTGAGAAAACTCATGGTTGAGATAAGGGCAGTTTAAATTTAATAGGTAAAGCAAAAGCTGTGCACACAAGCTAAATGAAGCAAGGAATTCAGGCAGTTCTTCCCATGGGCAGGCAAGCATCCAGGCATCCCCTGGAAAGCAGGGTTCCATCACACATAATGGTGACTTGGGAAGACAAACACCATGACTCAGAACATCTCCCACTCGCTTCTTCTTCCCCCATCTTTGCATGCTGGGCATAGTATGGAGCATCCCTCTGGTCACTTGGGGTCAGCTGTCCTGGCTGTGTCCCCTCACAAATTCTTGTGCATCCCCAGCAAACTGACTGGTGGTGCAGCATGAGAAACCCTGTGAAGTTTGGCTCTGTGAAAGCATTCCTCAGTAATAGCTAAAAATTCTCTGTTGTCAACACTGTTTTCATCAACAATCCAAAACATAGCTACTATGGTAGAATTCTCATAATTCTGAACATTTACTTTGGCTTCTACTCAGTATCATTCTGATGTTTTCTTTAAATGATTTATTATGAGCTGAAGATCACAATCTGGTCAGGGGTCAGCTCTAAACCCTCTCTTACAGATGTAAAACTTACATTGCCTTTCTCTATTTGCATCCTTCTATATTTGTCTATATTGAATTTCACTGTCAGTGTTTAAAAACAACAAAAACAGCTTTTAACTATTAAACCTGTATGTGTGTGCACCTTTCCATATCAGAACCTACCTTTCATAGTGGAACCTGCTTAATATCTGATTGAATAAAGATACCTGAAAACTGAAGATTACTTAGATGAATTGTTCTGAGTTGCATAATAATAATAATAATAGTGGCCTCCATAAGGAATTAAGGTGATACAAACTGTGGGGGAAAAAAAAAAAGTAAGTAAAAGAACGATTGTAGGTGAGTTGTGATGCTAAGAATACTGACTTGCCATAGGAGTAGGGAGTATATGACCATGAAGATTTCTGGAGGTCTGGATACCTTCTACTGTATTAGAAGAAAACATAGCACTGGTTTTGTGTTGTGTTTTGGGGGTTTTTTTTCCCTCTTGTTAAATCCTGTCTGTTCCTACTCCGTGATTCTGTGACTCAACATCCATGTGAGTAGGGCTTGCTGCCCATAGACAGGAGGTATTTCCATGGCGTGTGGAGGTTCTGTGACAGCATGCCCGAATGCTTTGAGGCTCATTTTCAGGCTCTGCTAGTTAGGCCAAAAAAACTCTCCAGGAGCATGCACACCTCCCACTGTGTTGGACAACAGCTCCTGTAAACATTAACAGGTTTAAAACTGTGTCTGTGTGGCTCAGCTTTCCTGTATGCCTGAGAATACCTGTAATCATAGCAGAGTGGCATTTGGCTTTGGAAATGTGAACTATAAAATAGAGTTGGTATTACTGACATGGCAACAGCTTGACGTCGTACAGACTGTAATTATTTGTTGCTAAGTTCTCAGAAGGAGATGCTGCAGACGATGTGTTCAGACCTAGTTATTAACCTGTGTCTCTCAGCGACATGATACACAGAAAGCAGTTAGGGCATCTCATCTTGGTGCCTCTGATGCCATTCAGTCTTTCCATCTCAGTCCACAGTCCTTTGGCTTGGGGATGCTTGTGGATGACATTAAATGAAAACTGCAGGGCTGTGCTGGATCTTCAAGCACGAGACCATGCAGCAGGCTAGCGGGTCTGAACAGAGGGGGAATGTGCTGTTGGAGCATATGTCTGACTCGTGTATCGTGCTGCCGATGTGCCTGCTTTCACATGCCTACTTGGATAAAAATGATAAATAATTTGGTTTTAAAATGTTGTATTGCCTTGAACAAATGAAAAACAATCACAGCTGTTGGGATAATATCTAATACTCTTGTGTCTAGTCACTACTGCACAAGAAAATCATAAAAGTATGTAATAGAGGGAATAAAAACTTTCCACCTGTGGGTGCCATCTGGTGGCGAATACTCTGATCCTGATCCAGCACGGTTCCTGGATGCATGCCTGTTTCTAAAGCGCGAACGCCCCTCCTAAGCATGTGGATATGTTGCTAAGTCCCACACAATGGGGTGGGCCTGTTGGAAGAATAAATCTAAATGCAGGTACTCCAACTGAGCTTCATTGGATATTTGCCCTGCAAATGAATAAAGGCTTGTAAAAGCCCTGGTGAAGACAGATCAATTCTTGCTCACAGAAAAACTGAAGAGCAAGGAAAGGAGCCATATTGTAAAGTCCCAAGACGGACAGGAAAGCATGGAAGTGCTAGGAATATAAGCACACAGTGATTTTGGTGCGGGTACCTTTGCCAAAAATACAAATTTCTGTTCTTGTGAAAACTCGAAATACAATTTGAAAGTGTCTGAGTTGTAATTATGCAGATGTGTGCAGAGGGAGCTGTGCTTAAGAGTTGCATTAGCACAATATTGTGCCTGTGTTTGACTGTCCTTCAGCAGCCCATGGACTCAGGCATGTACTACTATTCCAAGCTGGACAGTAGTGTTGATTTGCTGGAGGGCAGGAAGGCTCTGCCATGGGATCTGGACAGGCTGGATTGATGGGACAAGGCCAATTCTATGAAGTCCAACAAGGCCAGGGGCCAGATCTTGCACTTGGATCACAACAACTCCATGCAACACTGCAGGCTGGTGACAGCGCAGAGGGAAAACTGCCTCTTGGGTAAGGACCTGGGGGTGCTGGGTGAACCAGCCAGCTGAACATGAGCCAGGGTGTGCCCAGGTGGCCAAGAAGGCCGATGGCATCCTGGCCTGTATCAGCAACAGCGTGGCCAGCAGGACCAGGGCAGTGATTGTCCCTCTGTACTCGGCACTGGGGAGGCCACACCTTGAATGCTGGGCTCAGTTTTGGGTCTCTCACTGTAAGAAAGACATTGAGGGGCTGGAGTGTGTCCACAGAAAGGCAGCAAAAGCTGGTGAAGGTCTGGCTAACAAGTCTTGTAAGGAACAGCTTGAGGGAGCTGGGGATGTTTAGCCTGGAGAAAAGGAGGGTCAGGGGAGACATTTTTGCTTTCTACAATTGCCTGAAAGGAGGCCGTAGTGAGGTGACGTTCAGTCTCTTCTCCCAGGCAACAAGTGACAGGACAAGGGGGAATGGCCTCAAGTTGTGCCAGGGTAGGTTTAGACTGGATGTTAGGGAAAAATTCTTCAGGGAAAGGGTTATCAAGCATTGGAACAGGCTGTCAAGGAAGTGGCTGAGTCCTCATCCCTGAAGGTTTTTAAAAGACAGGTAGATGTAGAGTTTAAAGACTTGGTTTAGTGGTGTACTTAGCAGTGCTACTTTAATGGTTGGACTCAACAATTCCATAATTCCATGATTCTGCTAGCAGGGACTCCTGGTTCCAGGAACTCAGGCCTCTCTCCTTACCTCTCTGTGAAGATCTGAAAGTCTAAAGAAATACCTACATACCTTCAGCCAGCCCTCTCCCACCTGTGCTCCAGCTGGTAAGTAACGGATGGTGGGAGATGCTACTGCTTTGTATTTCCCATCAGCATCTGGTGGAGGAAGGGCCCTGCTTTTGTAAGGCTGCACACAGAGGAGGTGAGACACTTCAGGTAATTTAATGATTTTGCCTGAAGCTACTGTACCAGGCCTTCTGCTGGAAAAGGTTGAGGACAATAACTTTTAGCAGAGGGACAGCAGGCCAGAGGCTGGGGAAGAGGGAAGGGAGGGTGAGGGGCTATGCCCCTATTTGGCACAGGAATTTGGGAAACGAATGTCTATCCAGAGTGGTCTGCAGGCTCTTCCCACCTCCCTCATCCATTGCCCTCAAGCTCAAAGGCTGCTGTAAAGTGCTACCACAGTGGATCTAAAGGAGGTTTTACAGCAAGGTGTGTGATTTCTTACCTCACACAGACTGAGCAGAAAAGGGTAAGATTAGAGCAGAGAAAAAGACTCTGAATTTACTTTCTTTCTCTACCAATAAAGCAAAGTTTTATCTTAATTTCAGCCCTGCACGCATGAGTTTAGTATTCAGGTGAACAGTTCTCCTGAACTGTATTATCTTGGTGCAGTTCAGAATCCCGTAAACCAGAAAGTACTGGATATCATTCCCCCACAGAAAGCACAGTGGGGAATAAGCAAATAAAGTTGAAACAGATAAAGATCCGAGTATTGATCTCTGCTTGTCTTTCTTAATAGAGCGTAACTCCAAAGGAATATTGTAGTCATTGATGGAGGAGAAATCGAAATAATCTGGCTATCACTTTACATGCCTCTGTATTAGAAAGGTCACGTAGGCTAAAGAGTGCTAGGGATTTACGCAAAGTAACAGCAGATTTTCATGAGGTGTATGGATTTACAGCCACAGAAAGCACTTATCAGGGACTCCAATTGGGCTAACACAGCTGTGGTTTTGTGGTGAACTCTTGGCAGCTCCCCCATGCTTCCCTGCCTACCTGAAATGTGTGTTATCTTACAGCTGCCTGCTATGGGGTGTCCCCCCAAATGATTGAGCTGACGTCAACATTGGTGTTTTCCTCCTTGTTTTTAGTGTGAAATTAGTACCAGAAGCCACATGTGAAAGCCAGTATTTTTCTGACTAGACCATTTCACTGTGTTTTCAAAAATTTATTTGATATTTTTTGGGAATACCACTTTCATTATGTAATTAATACCATGGTAGTTCCTGGAGTTGCAGCTGTATCTGAGAAATAAGAATAGGAATGACATTTTCTGACTCAGCAGTGATGGTCACCACAGCCACAGATAAAAAGGCTTTATTACAGCTTTACTTCTGCTCGAATCACAGAACCTGTGGTTATAGGATGGCAAAATGGATTCCACCTGGCTCATACAGTATCAACAATTGTTAACAGAGCTTCAGACACAAGGACAGATTTCCAAGGCAGAAATGAAGACCTTGAGGACAAATGCAGTTCCATACCTGTAATTTAGAGTGCATTTTGGCTCACAAAATCTTTGCAATGTGTAATAAATGTAAACCTTTCAGATCAACTTTCAGTTGAAGTTTTCAGAGCCAGCAACTAGGAAAAAAATAATTTTGTGCTTGTACTTTGAAAAAATTCTGATCTGAAAGCCCTCTGGACACTTTGAATACAGGGCAAGCATGATACAGTTACTTTTCTCTGTGCACAAACATCACCCTGATGGTTTACATTATTCATGCAAACAAGACGCTGTAAATGCTGTCTCCTCCAAAGCCTCTTCAAGAGGAGGCCTCAGTTATGCCTAGGAAACCCTGCAGGCTCTCCTCTTGTATTTCATTTGCAAAGAAATTTTAAGAGGCTGCCTTGGCTGTTGAGTGAGGACATATTCCTACAGTCACTTGTAGAAGCCCTGTCGAAGGAAGAGGAAATGTGAGTGGGCACAGAATACTGAACTACACTGGAGTAGTATTTGAGAACCTAGAAATATGTTTAACCTTCCAGCCACAGAGGCAGCCTGCAGAGCTGAGATGAATGCCTTTTCAGCTTGAGAGGCTTATGAGAAAAACACACATGTTTAATAATCTGAATCATGTAACAGAGGGCACGTGTGGTTGGTGTGCTACCAGCTGATCATTCTGAATTCCTATATGTTTATAAATCTGTAATTCATTTAGGGCACTAGAGTGACATCCCTGTTCTGAAAACTGCACTTTCTAAGTTAACTCTGTGGTGGTAGGGAAGATAAAAAGGATATGGAACAAACAGGCAAAAATTAAGGATGATTTAATTGCAAGGCAGGAATAAATTCCAATACCAAATATCAGGCAAAGTTCTTTATCAGGAAAGTCCTTCTTTCCTGTCCTTTTACACTCATTTAAATTCATTAGGGTTTTTTGGTTGGTTGGTTTGTTGGTTGGGTTTTTGTGCATATAGCACTCTAATCCTATCACTGGCTGTAGACCTTAGCAGCCCTATAATCCTGGAGCAGCTTCATACCAAGAAATGGGAACATGGTACCTCCCTCTTAGGATTTTTATGAATGTGAGAAAGCAGTGGGCTGTAAATATGAAGTGATGACTGAAAAAATATCAGTGCTACTGACTGATTAGGGACCTGAGGAAACACTACCAAAAACTTAACTGTAAATTTCTGCTTAAACCCCTTTGTTTTAACATGCTTTAGGTATTAACATTTATTCCTGCATTGAGGCTTTCCTTGCTTTTGGCCCTATAGGACAGCATGATGCTCCAGTTGCTCTTTTTTTACTACTTGCAGTCAACTTGCACTGCACGAAAGTGAAGTCTATTTTTTTCCTAAGCTGATATTGAAACATAGGTTATGGAATAACCAATTTTTAAATTGTATTTCATACACCATTGACTAGAAATACTCATGGCTTCATTGCAATCCAGATCTCTTTTATTAAAAGGCATTCTCTCAGTCCCAGTGTGAGATCTTTCTGTATTGTGAGTTATTATACACTAAATATGTGTGCTAATCCAAATGAAACTAACTTCCCTTGAGTAATTTTATAGCCTACAGTCAGCTGAATCTGGGCAGAAGGTAGAGAACCTGGATTAATGTACTGCTCTCTTTTGACTGAAATAAATAATTCATGTATTCTTCTTAAAAACAAAAATATTTATCCTTCAAGACCAGCTGGAAAGGATTGCTTTTAATGAAGCTGCTAGGTTTTTTCTAGTTTCCCATTAAAAATATAATGATTGGATTTTTATGAGCATTCACTTGTGTTCTGTAATGTGATGGTACAGCTTTGTCCCTTACACAGTGTAGTGAAATTTCTATACCTAATCAAAGCCACTAAAATGTTATGGGCATTAAATTTCTGTTAATGACGTGCTCATGAATGCAAGGAAGAACAATAGCCTGTCACTTCTTCATGAACTGATCTGACAATTTTGCTGTGCTTGGGGTATGAAACAAAAAAGCTGTAAAGGTGTTGTCATCAGTAAGATTTATGGCTGCAAAGGCTGTGGTGACATAGGCCTGTTAGGATTACAATTAGATGTAAAAGATCATCCAAAAGAGTACAGTTGCAGGCAATTTGTCTAATCAAATACATGGAAGGTACACTTCCCAGAGTCACACTGGGGAAAAAACTCTGTTCTCCTGCAATGCAATTTTCATGTGGTGTTAGAGGTCTTGGTGATTCTTGTATAAATACAGATATACCTTTTTCTCTGTAGCATATTAATTTTTTTGCACCTTTAGCCTACAAATAGGATGTCTATGTAGATGTTAAGTGTGTGAGGATTAGTTTATCCTGTCATTTATATTTCAAGATGGTTTAGTCTCATGTGTGGGTAGAGTCCTTGACCAAATAAGAGAGTTCATATTCCACAAAATACTTTTTAAGAGTATTTCTGCTTTTATTCATAAGGGATGCTCTATGACTAGAATTAAGTATTCTAGCACGCTGAGTAACAGTCCACCTCTCTGAGAGCTTTAGGATATACACTTGCCATCCCAGATGTAGACCTGAGCATCTGATTGTCGCTGAATATTGAAATAGTTTTTGTAATCCAAGAAGATTGATTGCTTCTGTGAGTAATCATCTAAAAGAACTAAGATCATGCTAGAAAAAAAATAATGGGAATTATCTTCTTTGTGCTTCAGGGCATAGACTAATCTGTTTGGGGAAAAAATACAATTCAGTGACATATTATTTCATAATTGGTCTCATTTTGCATAGTTTGTTTTTTTCTCTGCAAACACTCAGCAGTGGCCAATACCTAAAGCAACAATCTATTCAAACTTCAGGCTTGCATGAAGACTGGTTTTTTATCCTCTTGTGCAAGAAATGCATATTCTTCACTGCATGTATATCTGAAAGCTATGGATTTACAAAAATGGTTTGTGGAGTAGCTTTTCTAATGAATAGTTCTATGGATTTATGTTCTTTTTAGATGAAAATAGAAGGAAAAAAAATGCAGGCATTCTCTTCCAAAATCCAAAGACTGTGCAGTAAGTGACTGGAAAGCATAACACTGGAACACAATCTAATTCAGCTTTAATCATAGCAAGCAAAGTTTTTCTCTGTCTCATTGCCATTACCTTCTGTGGTAGAGAAGCAAAAAGCAGGTACTGAAGATATTTCTGACTGAAGTACTGCAATCTGTGTTAAGTGGGACACCAGACTCCTTTTGCATTTTTAAACTATGAAACTGCGAAAAATTAATTCACATTCCACTCCAAACTGGGAAATGAAGGCCTGCAGGTCTGTTTTCTCACCCAGGAATAAAATTTTGGGGAGAAAATATATATCCTTTAGCCAAAGTGCTGTATAAGACCGTGCCTGAAACTGCATCCCTAGAGGGTATAGATCACTCATAAAGAAGAAGCCTTTTGAGGCATCTACTAGGAGTTTTAGTCTGTGTGAGCTTAAAAGTTGTGTTAGAAAATGAGTGCAAATGTGATAAACTGTCATTCATCTCCTTTGAGTTGCTCTATAATTCCTCCCATCTTTTCTTCAGACCTATTTTTTTCCAGAGTTATGCCAATAACTTTTGATTCCTTCTGTGAATGCCCATGCTATTCTATGTGTCTTCTTTTTCAGTTCCATTTCTAATTTAAACCTCTTTCCAATTTGCATAAGTTGTGAATAAAACCATTTGGTTTTATTTTTGAAAAACTGCCTATAAAATGTCATATTGCTATATCTATTTGGCCTACATTCACCTCTTAGTAATTCTGGTTTATACAAGCTTGCCAGAATAAGAAAAAATACTGGAAACTGGCTGCTGGGAAATCTTTTAATCAGAGAACTTCATATTTCAAAATTACCTGTAACTCTGTGGACTCCATAGACAATGAGGGTAAGTTTTTTTCTCCCTTGCCATTAGCCATTTAAGTGTTTGGAGATGAGTGTTTCTTCTTTAACATTAACTGCAGAGGTTGTCTTGAGGTTTTTTTTGTAGGCAGTGGAGAAAGACCAGGCACTTCCAGCAGAATGTGTATCCAATTTATTTTCTGATTAAATGAATCACTCTTGGGAACAGACCTGCATTCTGCTTTCTAAATTACAGAGGGACCATTAGTGTCAACCGTATGCCTACGTTTTAGATTACAAAAGTGAGATGAGAGGAATCTCACACACAGAGTCGATTTATTTCTAAAGGCACTCAGTAGCCATTTCTGACTAGATCTTGTTTACCTTAGGGTTATCACTACTTCAGGACTGTAATTTTAAACAAGGGTTTTGGATTGCCTAAAAGCAAAGTCAATGCACTTAAACTTGTTGAGGCATAACCTGCCCTCAGTGGGGAAATGTATAGAAATCACAGATAACATAAACTAATAGAGATCTCAAAATCTAACTTGGACATCTTGCTTTTATGCCCTGTGCAGTAGCATCTTTTTGAAAAATGACTTTCTATGACGTACAAGTACCTCTTTTGGCAGTGGCGATAGAGGGTGACCACCAACCTAAACACAGTTATTCTGTCTACAACACTTTATGTTTCACGTTCCTACAGGTAGCATTTAAGGGTGTTACAGAGAGGTGGTAACAGAGGCTTTCTTCCCCGTTTTCTGACACCCCTTCCTTTTGTTTTGTTCTTAAGTCTGCGTTTCCATTGCCTGTGTCGTGCCTGTTATCACAGTCAGTTATATCCTAAATCTCTGCTAACTCCCTGTGATCCTAGGGGTTTCTCTGTGTAAAGGTCTCTTTGCAGGGTAGGAAATCTAGGGCTCAGACTGCTGGGCTCTGTTTGATTTAGAAGGTGATACCTGAACACACTGTTATTAAATGTGACAGGTCCTGACAAAGCCTTAATCAGCTTCCCCTCTTGTCTTTTTCCATAGCGATCAGTAAAAAAGAGAAAATTTAATTGAAAACTGTGGTCATAAAAGTCACAAAAAGTGGCAAGATGAAATATAGCATTAAATTTCTTTTAATTCCTGCTTTTATATGGTCAAACTTTGGGTCAACAGTGGCCCTTTAGTATTATTTCCCCAGAATGAGTGAAAAATAACACCCAAGTGATGTCCTTTCAATGTTCTGTGTTATGAAATATAGACCTTTTGACATAATGATAATTCAGTAGGTAATATACCCACATGAAGATGTTGTGCTTTGTAATACAGTTCTTCATCTGTCCGTATGAAACCAAATGTTTGAATTCAGTGATAAATGTTTTCTGTAGGAAAAGTTACCAATATCTTCCAGCCTGACTACACTGATTAGGCACGAGTGAGAATTATGACTGGCAGGTAGGATTATTTTTAATATAAACATACATGTAAAGGACATAGGCTGTATATTTTCAAAGTGTGCAGTAAGGAGGCCAACTCTTGTAACACCATCCCATGTAAAGTTTGTATGAGAGTCAGTAAAGGCTGATTTCTCCTATCTTTGGCCACCATGCAGGTCAGGGTTGCTTTCTGAGAGACTGACCCATGAACTCATATGCTTTCCTGCCAGGGGAGCACTTGGTCATCCCTAGCTGTCTGTCTGTTGGAGGAAACTTGTAGCTCTTGGAAGAGGTTTCTGGCTTTCTCTGGTTGCCTTTTCTGCACAAGTCTGTTCCAGACACAGGCAGAGATTGTCCAGACTCAGGCACGGGTTGTTCTTTTTCTGTATGGAGTATCCTAATTTATGTTCTCCCATTCATTGGTGGTTACAGTTCCTTCTTGGAGTACCCGAGCTGTAGACTGTGAATGGTCTGAGTTGCTGATCTTACTGTCTCAATAGCATTTAGTTGTAGGTACAGTATATGAATGGGATGTTATATTTATGTGTTTAATCTTAATTGACATTCTACATTTGACTTGTGTGTCTCTGCCCACAAATTCTTCCCTGCCAGATTTATTGGCACACTTCCAGAGCAGGTTCCAGAACTTTTGGTAAGACAAGATCGTTAAAAATGCTGTGGTTGGGATGTTTGATGCAATCCTGAACTTCAATAATGATCTGACCAGCACAAAATCTGCTTAAAATAGTATCATTTGTCACAGGAAGGGACTATTTTAATACTGGTATAAGCCTCACTTTTGCCTAGTGCTCCAAATTCTTATGGGCCAGAAAATTATTAGGTAGCTGAGATTCCCAGCAGGGGTTAACTTCCAGAATGGAATGGTGCTTGGCTTGAACTAGGTTCTATTTTAGGAGTTACAATTTAATTTTCTTCTGAGCCTGTTAGACCTGTGGCACTAAGGAAGTGCAGCAATACAGGTGGAGAGATGCAAAAGTTATTGGTGTCTTGGGGCATGGCAGTCTCATTGACACCTAGGGTGACCTGTAAAATTCTCTTGAGGCTTTGTCACTCATGAGTAATGTAAGCCATTTTGGAACCAAGTCTCCCAATTCTTTTATATGCATCATGGATCTTTATTCTTTTATGCTTGCCTTCTGCCATTTCACTGAACAATTAACCTCTTCTTCACCTGGAAATGTTTCAATGATGCTTATTGAACGATTGTGTGTAAGAGAACTGAAAATATGCATTTATAACACAAACTTCTTAAAGATCTTGGTCTTCATTGTCTTGCTGATTCAAAGCCATCAAGTTTTTATTAAAAAAAAAGAAAAAAATCAAATCAATATTTTTTCTTAACTGCAGTGCGTCAGCAACTGTAGTCCATTTCTCTATTTGGTGTATTTTAATACTTCCCCCAGGTGTAAGTCAGATATTTAGTATACTATGAGTGTTTCTGTCTTAGCAGCAGTATCTCATCTGACCTCAGATTGGAAAGGCTCCTCCATGGAAATGTGAAAAGGCTTGGAGGCTGATGCTTAAAATAAAGAAGATAGAACAATCTTTCTGTAATGATTGCAGTGCCCATCAGTGCTGAGTGAATGAGAGTGGCATTACTAACAGCAGCATTGAACATTTGCTCTAAGGACACAGTTCAGAGTAGACAGCTGAGTGACTCTGCAGACAGATAATGCAAGGTTAGGCTGCTTGTTGGCTGCTTCTCTCCCCCTCCTCTTTTTTTCATCATACGGATAATCTCTTCCATAGCTCTCCTGAGAATAATTCAGCTAAACTTGTGCCATGCCCGAGGCAGAAAGGAGCTCCAGTAAAGCATGTGTATTGCATTGGTGGAATCAAGTAATTTCTCTTTTATGCTGTAATAAAAGTTAGGCAACTGGGCAGGAAACAGGCAAAGAAACTTTACTGTCAATTATGGCCATTTTTCCCAGCTTTAATTTTGGGTAGGAGATTGGCTGATATGTAAAACTCAGCAGTTAAAACATTCATGTCTGTACTGACAAGAACTGCCAACTGTTACAGATGCAACAGGAAGATGCCCCTCTTCAGCTGCAATGCCTCAGCCACTTGCTTGTCTCTTGCTGGGCTATATTATAAAGCATCGGTGTCAGCTTTCAAAAAGGGAATATCTCTAATCTCCTTTGAAATGTTTTTGGTTTCATTGTTTGAGGAAGATCATCACAGAGTTGTGTCTGTGGTTAGGCTTTTGTTTTAAGCACAGCTGTGCAGAGCAAAGCTAAAGTCAGGTAGAGCCTCAGTGACAGACGATGATTATGTCTGATTTTGTCCTTTTATAAATATTAGCTTTAAAAGACTAACTAATAATGTCCTTAGTTAAATTTGAAGACAAACCCCATCTCTCTGCACTTTTAAACAAAATAAAACGACTAAGCTACTTCAATTACTTAGAGGAAAAATAAAATCTGAAATACTCAATTAGTGTTTAGGTAATAACTCAAAGTTTCTCATGATTTTGTTTTGCATTATCTCTCCACTATATACATACACTAATCAGTGGTAGAAGGAGTCAGCTGAGAATTGGAGAGTAGTAAAGGACATGCACATGATTGAAACGACCTGTGCTGTGACAATCTCATGTGTAAGCATTTCAGTATTCATGAGCACAGTGAATGTATGGTCTGTGCTGTTCAGATGGCCTTGGCAGGATTGCTATTTGTTCCTAACTCATCTGGTGCCCATGGACTAGTCAGTGACAAGAGCAAATGCAGGAGGAAGTGCAGGAGGTGTGGATATTTCATTTAAAAAGGTATCTCCTAAGAAGAAAGTGGCGTTCCATATAAATCTTCTATCCCTGGAAGAGGGAGATGCAGGTCAATTCCTTCCTCAGCCTGGCAGTGTTCAAAGACATCTCTCAGGAGCATGCCATGAGCAGTGGGTGTGGGATGGTCATGGGAGAGTTCCCCAAGGGTGGAGTTGCTCTTAGATTTTCCTGTCTTTTCTATTTGAGTGCAAAATGAAGACCAACATGTGTCTTGATTTGTGTAGCCATTTGTTTGCAAGGTCTGCAATGCAAGAGAGAACAAGCATGGGAAGCATGGCTCATCTCAGTGCCAAGGTTTCTGAGAGAAGTGAGAGGAGTACATGCAGATCCTGCTCCCTCTGTTGCTTCATGCTTTACCAGTGATAGTGCATAGGCCAATCTTGGACATGACGTACACCTGCACAACTGTGCCCTAAAGAGTGAGGCAGTGATTATGCATGACAGGAACAGCCAAGGGCAGGAGGCTGGCCCTGGGCAGAGGTGTCCTGTTCCCTGGGGACATGTCCCTCCAGCACCAGGGCTCAACAGGGATGTGAGCACAGCAAATGGCCACGGGGGCTGGTGGGGTGCTTGCTGCTGAGTCTCAGTCCTCCAAAGGATTTGTATTGCAAGAGCTTTTGAACCTCTTTTTGTCAGCGATTGTATTTTAATAAGGAAGCTGTGCCTTGAACTGTGTGTCCTTCTCTTCCCAACCATGTAGTTCATGCCTCTGTCTTTGGATTTATGTGGCTTTCTTTGATATGTGTAACAATCGCCTACAAGGAAAACAAACATTAGAAAGACAAGAGTAATAACGTGTGATCTATGCTTACATATTTGTGTGCCTACAGATATTGTCCAATATTTAGGGGTTTAGTACTTTATTTAATGAACATAACTCTTCAGAACACAGTTAATACTGCAATATATGCAAGCAATGAGACCACAGTTTCAGCTGATCACATTTGTCGTGTTATGTAATGAAATTTTCTCTTCTAAAGACATTATTATCTGCACCAGCATAAAGCTTGTGTAACGTTTTTACTTAATGCTTGTAATGTTTGTTGCCCAGGGGCCCCAGCCAAGACTGGATCCCAACTGTGCTAAGTGCTGTATAAACATGCACAATTTAAGGAAAGATGTGACCTGAAAAGAGAGACAAAGGAGATAATGAAATAAATCTGTTTTGAGATGAGACACATTTCCACTGTTTAATTGTTGTTTTAAGTTGGTGGATGGCCTATTTGTGCCTCAAGTAATCATTAACTATATGACTTCTTATTCTAGGTGAAACAGCAAAGATGGATTCCAAGCAATGATTTAGATTAAAAAAGGATATATGTGAATATATTGATTAAGGAACTCAGTGTCGGAGCTGTTTCTGGTCAGGAAGCTCAGAGTCTTCTAGAGCATCTGGGAGCATGATGTGCTGTAGAACAGGAAAGTGAGGGAGAAGCATGAAAAAAGGTAAGAGTCAGGCATCCAGTGGAAATACCAGTTTGATTTATTGAACCACTGGGGCTCAGTGGAAGATTTGAGGTATAAATTCCAATATGTTTCAGTTAGAACCATAGAACCATTTCAATTGGAAGGGACCCTTACAGGTCATCTAGTCCAAGCCCTCTGCAATGGGGAGGGAGATCTTCAACTGGATCTGGTTGCTCAGAGCCCTCTTCAACCTGACCTTGAATGTTTCCAGCGATGGAGCCTCTACAACCTCAATGGGGAGGATGGGTTATAAAAATTACTTTGAAATATGATATTTTCACTTGGTTGGACAGATATTGCACAACACATACGGATCTCTCCCAAAGGACTGGATAAGAAAGAAGGGCTCACAAGTCTGCTGTCACTGTGTTACTCAGTGCATGTCTGGTAGAAGTGAAGACCCAGTGATGCAGCCTGCAACAGCATCAGCAAGAGTGACAGGGAGTGTTGTGTTGAATTTTTAACAGTATCAGATAATGTGGAGAGCACTGAGTTTTCTGTTTTGTCTCCTCATAGAAGATGACGAGACATCCGAGGGAAAGTGTGCAGCAGATAGGGAGATAAAAAATGGTTGTGTTTCTATCAATGATGTTAAGAAACACAACCATTGCAATGCTTGAGAGCTGGTATTGTGTTGAAAGGGAAAATTAAACCACTGGCAGCTCAACTGCAGATAAGCCCACCAGATTATTGATACCATTTAATTTTGGGTTTTATTCTAATAGTCCAGGTACAAGCAAGCTAATTAAGTCTGGGAGGTTATTTTGATTTCAAAACTTTTAGGTGCTTTAGTTAGATTTTGGATATGAAAGTATTTGCAGTCCCCTATCAGCTGAAAGCAGGGACTAGAAACTTGAGTGCAGAATTTGGAAAGTTTTTGCAAAAGTGCTTGTCGCTATGATAACTGTACTAATCACAAACAGACAAGGGTTATTCTGTCAGGGTGACTTGATTTTCAGTGCTAACACAACCTGCAATTTAATTTCACTGTTTTCTGCCAGCAACAGAGACTAGTTAATCTTTTTTTTTTCCACTTTTCCTTCTGGTTACAAATACTTCTCAGAGGATCTCCCAAAGTTTAAATGATCATGTTGTTGGTAAATGATTTTTTATTAATGGATGACTTTTCTTTTCCATTTCATTTAATTAATTTGTTTTTGTGACCCGTTCATTTGCCTCAGAGACAGGAGCATAAATACTGGGAGAACCCAGAACTCAGCTCTCAGAAATCTATGGAGTATCTTTCTGGAAATGTTTGAGAAGCCAGCATACAAGCACAGCAAACCTCATCAGTCTCTGTTGTTTCATTTAAAGAAATAAGGCTGAAATACAGAGCTTCTAACAGTAGATACTCTTATGTTCATTTTAACATTTAATATGGGACCATGAATCTGACATAGGAAAATAAGAATTTTGCTGTAAAATCTACGATATTGCTGAAAGCTGAGACCAAAAGCAGTAATGAAGAGAGCCACTGGTGATACAAGAGTTCTGCTATACCTAAACTACTAATTCCTCCTTTATCTGATCTGTGCCACCTGGCAGAACTTTTACTGGAAAAAATGAGGAATGCTGTCTTCTGTTCTTTTAGATGAAGATGCAACAAACATTTCTCTGACAGTGATGGTGTGCCAAGAGTCAACTGTATGTTAGAAATACTAACAATAAAAAATGTACAAGTGTAGTATTCTATTGGTATCAGTTCATACTGATACTACTCAAGTTATCTTTAGGATTTGAAAGTATGGGAATGGACTTGAAAACACAACTTTTTTGTATTTGTTAAAAAATTATTTGAAGTATTATCAGAAATTTTCTTATGAAAATTAGATTCATAAAGAATTGCCCTCACTTTTCAAAATGTCAAGGAGATTTAACTCCTCTTCACCCTTGGAGGTTAGTATAAAGGATTTATTTGGACTTTCAAAGACCTTTGACATAGTATCTCATAAAATTGTTAAAAAGCTACTCGCCAGAAGTGCCATCATGGATCGCAAATCAAAGCAGACAAATGAAAATATTAATTTTCAACATGACAAAATGTGATCAATTGTTTGTCCTGGATGCCTCTAAGGACAAATCAGAAGTGGGCAAAAATAAAATATTAAGCATGGTTTTGTGAAAAGAGTAGTACAGAGAATGCAAGTGATAGCAATGCATTACCTTTCATTGCTGGTCTCCCTTTTATAAATAGGAATTTTAGAAGGCAAGGGGGTGATAAGAAGCAGAAGATAAACCTTATGAGAGAATACTTTTTTTTCTTCTGGTGGCTTAGACCTCTAAAACAAGTAAGGGATTTTCTTCTCTTCTTACACTTTAGAAAGGAAACAAAAAATATGGTAGAAAAATCGTGATAAAAGTATACCCAGTAATTGATGCTACAGAGAACATAAATTTGTAGCTCAAATGAAAATGCAGGAGGGATTCACTGCTGTAAGTCATCACTCAATGAAATGAACAAAATCCTTGTCTTCACGAATATATCTGTGAATAACACTGTTATGAAGCTTTTCTTTTATATTTCCTCCACACGGAAGGAACTCTTTCCAAACCTGATATTGCTGAAATATATTTCAAGGCAGGGTGAATTTTTAGACCTTATTTTTAGAAGAGTCACATAACCTGCTTTTAGCTGTAGTTTTTGTCCATCTGATCACAGCAAATTCTGATGTATTTACCCATACAGGGTGTTTTGTTTCTCTGAAGCATCTGGTATTGGCCACAGCTGGAGGTGAGATCAATGTTTCTCAGACTCAGCTGTGCTGCTTTTGAGCTCAGTGGGGTTGTGGATCAGGGAGCTTGTGGTGCCTTGCAAGTCAATAGTCAGCAAGGAGTCAATTGTCTCTGGCTTGGCAGCATCTCAGCTCCTCCAGGACACAGGACCCACTGTGGTGATTGGCTGCACACGTGCTGAGTAGCCAGCAACTGCAAAATGTATGCCAAGCCCTGGTGGACATGGGCAGCAGGGCCGACCTGGTTTTACAGGAGGATCAAAATAAGGGGAGTTGGGCAGAGAACCAATGAAGAGGATTCGTGGTGAGGAGGGAAGGTCAAAGAAAAAGGGGTGGGTGGACACAGTTAAATCCAGAGGGAAGAGGAGAAAGAGAGACACAGAATGGATGGAATTAGCAGTCCTAAGGAAAGCAGAATAGGAAGGCCTGAGGTGAGACAAGCAGAGCATCAGGCACTTCAGTGGTAAGCAATTAACTTTCAGTGAATCCATTGTTTCCTTAAACACTATCCAATATCCTAGGGCTTGCTGGCTGAGTGCTTTGAACATGTTTATGTAGGGTGTGGAGTTGAAACATGACCTAAACTGTTCAGATATACTTTAAAAATGTTTAAAGCACTCAGTCAGTTGGGTCTTAATTGATTCATCAATAGCTTGTGGCTAATGCTTAGTTCAGTAGCAACCACTAGTTCAAGGTCTAAATTTAAGATGAATTGTTCCTAAGATTAGTTCATGAACCACTGTACTTTATTGTGTCTGTTACACAAAAAGCCCCAAGATCCACCTCTTCTAAAGAGTCCTCAGTGCCACAAGCTTGTATTTGAAATTACTTAGAAATGTCCTTTCTGCCTATCCGCATGGTGTAGCTTTCAGATACTTGTTTTTCTTGTAGGTGTGAGTGAATCAAGTGAATAGCTGAATTGGTACTTGCTGTTGCTGAGAAATATGACTCACAAAACTTACGGTACTCAAAATCTGGAGATTGTTGCATCGGACTCACCTTTGCAGTTGGCAAAGAAGAAAACAGCAGCAGTATTTAATGTACATGGAGGTCACAGAGGACAATTAGACTGTAATGCTTGTTCCATTTCTTGTATTGACAACTCAGTCATAACTTTGAAGGAGGTCTTCCTGTTTAACCTTGTGCCTACAAGCACTTAAGATGGGCTTATGTATTTTTGATGTTGGTTGGTAGATGTATCTGCACAGGAAGATCTGTATTTAAGGAGATGGGAGAGGGACAGACTTCCTGAAGAGCTAGTGTGATGACAGGTGAATAGTTGCTCAATGTCTTCTTTCCATTTCTTCAGCATGATGCTGAATCTTCCTGTAAAAGTGTAGAACAAGAACCTTCTGGGCGGTCATTGCCTAATTTCCTGAGAAAGGGTTCCATCACTTTGTTTTGACTTCTGTTATAGAGGGAAAAAAAAAATTGATGAAAAGAAATTTCACTGGTATAAAGCCCATAAAAATGCAGGCAGGTGTATTGACCCCTGCAGCTGGAACGGAGTAATGGAACATGCTGGTATCCCCAAGTGTGGAGAAACATGGAGGGATTTAAACTGGCTGCCTCATTAAGCACAGCAAGAGCCTTGTGGTGCCTACAGCTCATGAGCAGTTAGTTCACTGCCACAGCAGTGCTAGGTCCATTTCACAGCTAGTGTGGATTGTTTGTGTTGTAGAATTGCAGCTGTGACTGTCGGCTAAACCCTTTGGTTTACCAAGACAACTTCTACGTCATGCAAATGCTTTTGGAAATTATTCTGTTCGCATTGATGTTGTCCTTCCAAATGATCCACCTCATTTCATAGTATTGGTTTTTGTGGCTTAATGAACTGCATCCACTTGATTCAAATGTTTTCCTCATGAAGTCTGAGCTGTATGTTGATAGTTATATTTCGATGTATTAAAATATGCCCTTTTCATTGTTTTCCTCACAGTCATAAAGAATAGCTTCGTATTATTTTACATTTTAATAAAGGGTGTGAAAAGTTTAGAGAGCCCTCTGTACTGCTGTAGCATTAGCAAAAAGGTCTTGAGAATGCTTCCATCGACAGACTGATAACTACTCGCATGCTCTACATTGTTATTTTTTCCAGAGCATAAATGATGTGTAATACAAGCCACCAATCACAATTTTAAATGAAAAATAAGTAATTATAAATAGTTTTCTGGCTGACAAGTAGGTTGAAATCTGCATTTGAATTTGTCAAAGAACTCAGTGATAGATCTGCAATAATCACAAACAATTGCAAATGGTTCGTGAAAAAAACTGGGATTTCTTCATCATGTACCATTTTCATGATGAATAAATCAATCAGGTCTATCTAGTGTTGTGAGGCATCTTATGCTGATTTTTATATGTATAAGCAGTTCTCACTGGTTTGGATTACTTTTTGCTTGCTCAAATCTGCGTGAAAGATTACTGTCTAAGTAGCTGTAGCTATATTGATACATAACTAGAATAATGTGAAAGAGTAGAAGGGGAGAAGCTTAAATATAAATAATAGGCTAAAACTGAACAAAAGTAAAACACAGATAAGTATCTGCAATGTCTAGGCATTTCTTCTTTAGGTAGGATAATAAAAATAAAAGTTTAGAAATATTATATAATGCAAGGAGGCAAAACAAAGTATCTAAATGCTAAATTTGTTCAAAGGAGTTACCTGCTATTATTCTAACAGATAGGAATAGTTTGTCAGGTTTTGATCTGTTAAAAGTAGGTGATAACTTGCACATTGTATCACTAGTTGTTTGCTGTCGTAGCACTTATACTATTCTTTGAGCCAATTATTTGAGTGAACAGAAATTGAGATAATTTTGGAGGCTATTAGATACTGTAATAAGAAAGAATTCTTTGGAATATGCTCATGGGTCACCTCAAAAATTATCCTTGTAAAAGGCAATGTGACTCCTTTTGAAAAGAAAGTGTTTCTTCAAAGGTTAAAACTGTATTGACAGCTTCTATGATTCAATAACATTTTTTTTCAAGATAAGGCCTACATAATTTCAGATGTTGCATGATTTCCCCTGGATAAATGAATGTCAGAAAATGGAAAAGGCTCATTTTCTAAGCCTGAGTGGCAATTTTCTTATTATGTTGTCATATGGATAAAGTGCTTGCCATTCTGAATTGTGCTGGCTCAAAAAAAATTTGGGCCAAGATTAATGAAATCAACGAAAATAATGTTTGTTTCCTTGGACATTTTATTGACATTCCTAAATGGCCTGTCAGATCTCTTTCCTGAGATCATTAGCTTTCTGATATGGTTTGATGTCTCATTTGAAGAGCCCAGACTTCAAAGCTGCCCTTCTCCTGGCTGTACCTTGCAGCACCTTTTGAAGGACAAGAGCCTAATCTCTCAATAGAACTCATTAGAGAGGATAAACAGTCCTGGAGACATTAAAGTATCTTAGAGAAGTCATCAAACTGTATTCATAACTTCAGGAATTGTAGTATATCTGGGTGCTCAGGGTGGGGCTCCAACCAGGGATAAGTTGAAGATGTGTGAGAGGTTAGTCTGTCTTGGCAGCTGGATGCTGAATGCAGGCATGACCTCACTGTGCTGCCCAGATGTGCAGAAGAATAGGCACTGTATTCAGAAAGGACCAATGTGTGCTGGGTGACTTAAAAACAGTAAAGTCAAGACGAATTAATAGTCTAATTAAAAAGTAAGTTGGCTGTACAGGGATATGAGACAGGCCAGGGTCTGCCTAGCTTCAGCAATGATGAGCTGAGATGTGAACCTGAACAGCTTGCCTGGATTTCACAGTATTTCTTCACTCTGCCACTGAAGGTAACATGGGTGTTGTTAATGTGAACCACATGCATCTCTATGTGCTGAGCCTAGTTTGAATGCATGGGGGCTAAACTGGGAACATAATATCCATCAGAGGGGGAGAGCAGGGACATTGGGATGTCGGGCAAGAATGAGTGCGGTGTCAAAGTGACTCTCGCTGCTGCTGTCAAAAAAATGTCAGGACGGTCATAAGGATAACAACACCAGAACATTGTTAGAGGTAGAAGTGCACTAAAATATTGATGTCAAATGAACTGACATGCAGTGCATGTGTGCACCTATGTGGCTACACATACATGCATATAATTATATTTATTCAGGAATATCTAATGTCTGTGTGCACCTATGAGGCAAAAATATTTATCTACAGGGGCTTGCATGATGCATCCAGGGCAAGCTCGTGAGGCATATGGACAGAAAAGTGAGTACTGGATATGGACTCTTGCTCACATTGCCAAGAAAGCCCTTCAGGTCAAGACAGGGTTGGGCATAGAATTAAACTGTACACTGAAACCAGACAGCATGCATAACAGTAGAAAGTGAAATAAGAGCTATTAAAATGAAATTTGCCCTTGACTATTGTTATTTAACACATTTATAGCATATATTTTTAAAGGTGTTTCACACTCGCCTTACTGCAGCTCCCCTGTAGAGCCAAGGCACAATGTCCTCTGAACCTCTCAGTGCTCTGTACCAAAGCAGACCATGAACCAATACTGCTCGGCCTCTTCAGGTGGAAGCAGATGTCCTAGTGTAATGGATGTATGGGATAGAAATGGAGGCATGGGATGAAAAAGAGAATCCACTCATTTCTAATTTTCCATTAAACCTGGATGTAATGCCAAAGCTGGTGCTTAGCTGCGCAGAAAGAACTCTAAGTTTTCACAGATTTTTTTTTTCATATTTCTTGTGAGATGTGGGAAATCATGAATCTCTTTGTTTGCACTGGCCAAAGGGCTTCAGTGACAGTTCAATAAAGACAAAAGGTATATTTCTTGTTAGAAAAGATTTTTCTTTTCTTTTACTTTTTATTTTTTAAATATTTTTTAAAATTTTCTATGAAAGCTGGAAAGCATCTTTTCCATATGCTTTTATTTCTTGCACTTTTTTTGAACTTCTGATCTTTTTAATACCCCCTGCAATTTCTGTAGAGTTTGGCTCACCTTCCAGAAGCAGATGTGAATTCAGCAGCTGCTTTATTAGCAAAACTGAAGATGTAACTCTGCAAATGAAGCGTGCAGAATGTCTGTTTTATGTCGTGTAAATTGGAAGCTCGAGACGGACTGGTCATACCTACAACATTTATTTACTGAAGGCAGCAGAACACTGGGCAAAGCGAAGTTTCAGCTTGTTTGCAATAGCAAGGCTGTGTGTGCACAGGGCTCCCCGGTGGAGTGGTGACCCTCTGTGATGTGACGCAGAGCCTGAGTTTGGTAAATACAGGGTTGGAGCCTCATGTACTGTGCCAGGCCCCGCTGCGTGCAAAGGGACCGTGTGACTGGTCTCCCTGCTGCTGTGATTGGCATCCCCTTCCACTTGATGCTGCTTTTCATAGTGTTTTATTGTGCCAGTAACTGGAACATGTATGGACAAGCTGGCTGTGGTGCAAATAATATAACAATCAAAACCAGGCTTGGCCAGTAACACCCAATGTTTAGTTAATCACTAACTACAGCCCATATGAGTTTTGGTGCGGTCAAACTTTATCAGATGTTTGATGTGTTTCTGGAAGATAAGAGTGGTTGTACTGGGTCAGAGCAGAGATCCACCCAGCTTGGGACCCTGACTACAAAACTGGCCTGAAGAAGACGTGGGGAAGTTTATGAGAACAGAAACATTATTTTCCCTAGTATTCTCCCCAGTTTCTTGTGCTCTCCAGTTTAGGGTTTTCTTAAGCCAGGGATTATATCTTTGTGTATACCAGCCTTCACTGCATCTTCAATTACATTTTCTTATGGTTTTTTTCATTTCTTATGGTTATTTTCATTATGGTTTATGAATAAAATAGATGTTTATCCATTATTTCCGAATTTTTGATATATGTTTCATTTCCCTCAAAACAAAAATTGAAGTTTAGAGCCTCACAATTTGTAAGTTTTGGCTGAAACCTAAGCCTGTTAAAGCAAAATAAGGTAGGCAAAAAAATTTACCTAGACTGCCCTGGGGTTTTTTTGGTGTTGTTTTTTGTTTTTTGTTTTATTGAAACCAAAAATACCTTTTAGAAAGCTGTTTTCTCAGTGCACAAAGGAAAAAGAATCTGTGCTTTGAAAAGGATGAAAGAAAGGAACTAGGCATTGGTCTGAGGGAAAAAATCTTATATTTCACTAAGTGCATAGGACTGGTCTGTGTTTTGATCTAATGTCTCCGAAGAGTGAGAGCTTTCCAGTATACTCCTAAATGAATAAAGTGGTTTGGGGGAGCAAATGCATACAAAACCAAGCTACTGGCCAAGAAAAACAAATGAGAAAATATGAAAAAATAAAAATATTGGAAACTCTGCAGAGTAGCTTTTTTCCTCTTTGTCACATGATATTTCACTTGTAAGAAATGTGTAACTTATTCCTTTCCCCACTCTTAGTGGGAGAAACAGGGAAGGATGAGAAGAGACCCAGGCACAGCTGCTGCTTTTCCTGAAGGCAGCCTGGTGTGACTCCTGGTGATAGCAACTTGCAGTGTAATCTTCATGAATTTCACTCTTTCTTCCTGCTTTGCCTTTCCCCTTCAGGCAGCAATTCCCCACCCTCCTCGCAGGCTTGGGCATCTCACCTGAATTTGTAACCCATTCCCGAGCCAAGACGGCAGAGATGGCTTGGAGGGTAGCAAGAGGCGCTGTTTCCCAAAGCCCTGGTCAAACTCTCAGGAGGGGAGCTTCCGGCTCAGTCTTAATATCTTTGAGGAGCCATGCTCTTCTTCCTGACTCATCCCTCCCTAGGCATGTCTTTCTTTTCTGTGTACTGTCATCAGTACTTGAAACTGTTTTATTCGATGCAGTCCTTGACTAATGAAGAATTAAGGAAAAAAATTTGAATGCATAAGAATTTTTTAGTGTTGAGGTGTTAATATGGTGAATGTCACTGAAGAGCCTCAAATGAAGATTTGCTGTTCAATTAAAAAAAACCCCAACAGTGTTTATTACTCGACACTTGAAAAATTTCCCAGGTTCCTTGTCTGGCTGCAAGCCCCCAGGCACGTCTTAACTTCGTATTAAGATGAGGTGTTTGTCTAGCAAGTTTTCTCTGTCCATTCCTCTCTTTCCTTATCTTCTTTCCTTTCTTGTCTCCTCTCACTTGCTTTTTTTCAGATGCAAAATTCAGAGCATGCCCTGGATGGGAGCCCTTGCTCTCTCCTGGTAGTTGTCAGTTGTAGTGACCAGGGAAACAGAGCTTCTGAATACACTGGACATCAAAAGAAGTGCCTGGATGCATTAAAAAACAACTTTCTAACAAGCCCACCAAGGTTAATGAGTTTTCTTCTGGCAGTTGCAAATTCATTTTGCTCTCATCTTCCCCCTCCTCCCAACTTGTGTAATTTTAATCAAGTTTCTGTAAAATACTGTTCTAAATTGTTATATGCTGTGAGACTGATTATTGCTTACATGTAGAACGTGAGAAAGGACAAGGGAAGCTGATTTTTGCTATTTCCAGAGGAGATTATATCCACTTTTTCTTAATCCTCGACACATAAGGTCACCAAGCAGAGAGCTATAATTTGAAAAGCAAAGTAGGTACACTATTGCCTTTGAAATGGCTAAGTGATTGGAAGCTAAACCGTGGCCATCTCCTAACCAGACAGACCTCAAAGACGAAGGAAGGCAAGCCCTGTTTTGTACTGGTCTGGGCATAAATTTTGTTACTACTTACAATTTTTGAATACCAGATTGTCTTGCTGAGTTTATTCATTAAAACTATATTGCAACCTCAGTCAGCCTCTAAATATCCTCAAACATCCCAGCTGTCATACTTATACACTGCCTCTGCTTGCTGATGTGCTAATGTAAGCCTTTAGCTGTCATTTTGGTATTTTAATGTTAGTCACTACACAGCTTACAAATATTTAGAGAAAATCTTTAATGTCAAATCTTCCTCCCACATTAAAAAATATTTGATATTTCTCATTATGTATTTGTTTTTCACTGAGTTAGCTCCCTATAAATCCTTATCCCAGTTTAAAAATCATCCTATCACGCATTTGTAACAAATTTCTATTGATCTCTCTTTTGAGTAATTTCTTTCACAATGTCAAGGGTAATAATATATTTATTTTGCCATATACACCCTCCCTGCTGTGTAAACACACGGAGAGATGGTTTTAGGAAGATCCTGTTTTTCCTGTGCGTGTGGGTGGACAATGTCAGGCCCTAACCAGCTGGAACACCATTCAGAGGGAAGTTACTGGCAGGGCCATCCCTGCGGGCTGCGAGCACACAGGTCTGACACAAAACACACACGCACACTCCCCTCGTGCCCCTGCAGCGGCAGAACCCATCAGCACTTTGCCTCCCGGGCTGTCCTGCCCCAGTTCAGAGGGAGACAATGAGAGCCGTGCCCCGCGGTCTGGCAGCGCACACAGACCCTCGCTGCTCCCTAATGAGCACAGCCCCTGGCCGAAGGTTCCTCCCCAGGGCACCCGGGCTTGGAGCGGGGCTGCCCAAGTGACCCCGAGCAGCCGCCGCTTTGGTCCTCTTGAATCTTAATTAAGAGGGTTCAGGCCACAAGTGAGAGGTTGAGGAGATTAAGTTGCTAATGCAGCAATACCCATGAGCGTTCAGTTCGTGCAGTTTTGCAGAGAAATGTATGTGTTGGTGGCAAGACAGTCCGGGTTTGAAAAACTCGACAAGGAGCCAAAACTGTCCTGCCTTTACATTCAGTCTCTGGCGATTTCTCTGCAGATACAGTTTAACCTTTTTCTGTGTTACTCACCCTACATGGAGCGTGGAGATAGTGACTGGTTGGTATCGTGGAGATGAGAAAAGTCAAGTAATAGCAGCTTAATTTTATTGAGCTGTCCTGTTTCTTTCTCTATCCACGTGAGATTTGTTTGTTATGCCCCTACCTAGATGCTTTTTCTTGCATACAAACAATTGATACGACAGAAATTTACAGCCTATTAAAGAAAATTTACTGTCTATTAAAAACCAAAGAGAAACACCTTGGTGTAAATTTTCCATGCTGTTTTAGCAGCATACTTGTGTGCACAGATATATGTCAGGAAAAAAAAGCTTTGCTTTTTTATACAGTGTTTTATAGTGTTATAAGAAACAACTGGAGTCAAACACCCATAATTTAATTAAAATCTTATGTTGCCAATTCATAATATTGTACATACTTCTATCTGAGTGGAATAATTTATTCATAAATTTTCCTCATGACATGTCAATTTTTATCCTGTATTATTATTATTATTATTATTATTATTATTATTTACCAGTATGTGTGCCTGATTTCCACTTTCATTCCTAGTCACATTCCTAGTCTGACATCTCTGTTGCACTGCTGCAGCCCTTGTGAATGGCACACTGACACTTTTTGTTTGCCACCCTCAGTATTGTCACCTCCATTATGGGTTTTAATGAACAACTTCTCCTGCTAGGCCTTCCATCACCCTAACCAACTTTTACTTTGCTGGTTTTGTTTCTACCACACATCTAGCTCTGAACAATCTTATTTCCTGCTCTACTGCGACCAAGTCAAATCTTGCTGAAATGCCCAGTGCAGCAATAAGAATGGAGATGCTCATTGTAAGCACTAGGCAATAAAGTTGCATTAAAATTTTAGATAATATTGAATTTCAAACCTCCGTGTAATGGCAGTTTGATTAAAATCTTTTTATAAGATTTTAGTTTACTAAAATACTTTAGACTTCTTTCTAAAAGTTTGAGCCGTAGATCACTGGAATAAATCCTTCTTTTATACAGCATACTTTGGAAAGTGGCCCTGAGTGAGGTGCAGAGTTTGATTTAGGTGGAGAAAGTGATGTTGGTTTTTGAGCTTTAGTGGAAAGAGAGGAAACTCCATGGTGGAATTTCCTATATAGTATTAGCAATAGGTGGGTAAAGAAAAGCATTTTCATGTTTGCTCTGCATGAATTCTTGTGAGGCTAACAGAGAGTAAGATTTAAGTTTCGCTGAGCAGTTGGGAGTTATTGACAAGCGGTTTCAAAGCAGAGACTGCACAGCCAAATATTTTGGTTCCTGGTACTTTCTGGAAGAACAATTATTTTTGGGCTTGCACAATTCCACAACTCTGTGACTTCCTGACTTTCAACAACTATTTTCTGTACAGATGGGCGTATTATTAGCTGTAAGTTCTTTGAAGCTATTTAAAATATATCCTCGTTTGAAATCATCTTGGATGAGTTTTACTATATGTTTTCTTACTTGTATATTTTAGATTGCAAAATATAGGTAAAAGATGACATATATTATTGGAAAGTATTTCTATCCCAGCCAGAAATTATCTGCAAATGCCCATAGTAATTGGAAGAATTCACCTTATAAGTCCAAGATGGGTGAACGACTGAGGACAGAGAAAAGCATACCTATTTTTTTAATGTAAGATGATGTGAGTGAGATGTTATGTTAGGCGCAAACCATTCTGAAAAATACTGTTTGGAGTTGTTTATCATTTGGTAGTAATAACACAATATGCAGAGGTGATATTGCTGTGATAAAATAAAGGAACAAATTCTGTGAGCTATTCCGATGAAAAAGGACCTATATATATCATTCTAGTATCCAGTCAGAAAGGGGAAATATATATAATTTGGGTCTTTGATTGAAAGTGAAGATAAACTAAAATATTTAGGAGAGAGAGAAGATCATAAAGGACAAAGCCTGAGTATACAGATTTGAGGGACCAGACCTCAAGAAAGACATCACTCTTAGGATTTGTATCCTGGATGAAGCTGGAAAAGCCACTGTTTTCTGATATTTCAAGTGCAAAAGGATAAAATTCCAGTGTAAGATCTGCATATGCATCAACTTCTGATTTTTTACAGGGTTTTCTTGTAAGCAGAGTTGGGCTTCCAAAGAAAGAAATTAAGAATAATAAATTTGATTGTACCAGCAGCATTCCTCCATGTGTTTAACTGTCAGTTTTGGAGGTGTTTTGCTAGCATTTATCACGCTCAGCAGACCTAGGGAGTTGCTGTTTCATAACCCTCTCTTAACTTCCTCTTTACTCACCAGCTTCAGGGCTTCTGAGATAGACCAGTCCATCTGCAAGACAGGCACTGACTTGCCATGACCCTCTGAAAAATCACAAAGAAACTCAGCAGTCCTAGTCACATTGGTATCAATGAAGTTGTGAAGCCAAAGTTTCATTTTCACCGCTGATATTTCAGATTATTCTTCCAGATGAAACTGGGACAGTTGTCCTCCTGACAAGAGCTGTCTTTAAATTAGCATTAACAGCATCATTATGGCAACATAAAACTTAGTGCGGGCTGCTAAACCTGTTCAGTTGTATGTTAGGTTTCTTAGATGAGATTTATAACCTGCACTGAGAAACACAGAGATCTATCTCTGCTGCTGGCATTTGTGTCAGAAAGGGATGTAGGATATTCTGGTTGTACTGGATGGTAACTGCACCACAGACATATCCTCAGGTCCTATGGGAAAGTGATGTCTCCTATCGTAGACCCCTGGCTAGGAGGAGAAATATCCCTCTTTTTCTATATGTCTTGGATAGGAATCTCTGTTTGAAAATACCCAATAAATTTCTCTATTCCTCTATGGAGGAGTGACTGGAAATGAACTGGTTTTTAAGCTCTGTTCAATTCATTGCTGCTGGTGCCTTGGAGATGATAATGTTTCCGTTCTGATCCCAACAGAGTGAGCTCACCCAGGCAGGCACAGTATCTGTCAGCTTGCTTGGGCTTGACAGAGCTGTTCCATGGTTTCTGTTACTTTTTATTTATCTGATTAATGTTTTAAGAAAGATTTAGGTTGTCCTCAAGGAACTTCTCTGTAATCGATGTCATCACTGCTGATCATGTTAGCACAGAGAGCTGCAGACTGCAGCATGCTCTGTGCTGAGATCCCACCTCTCAGGCACAGTGGTTTGTAATTAGCTTCTGAGCAGGCCAGGTGAGGTGTCTGGCCCTCGAGGGCTGTTTCTCCTCGACAGCAAAAAGTTATTTAGCAAATTAGTGCCATACATTGAATTTTTTTTCCCACTGAGGTGTTAGGCGTAAAACAAATGTCTTTCATTTCACCTATGTTGGATGGTCATTACGGCTCTAGATAAAAACAATATTAATAAAAAGAGACAGTTATTGCCAGCTCAACTGCCAAAAGGGAAAAGGGGTCAATATGGTCCTTTTTATATCACCATAGACTATTTTCTCAAGGCTGTCTGTACAAAGAAAAACATAAAGTTTCAAATTGTTTTTCTATTTCTTATTCCCTGTGATGTCATGCACTGTCTATGAAAGCCTCTGCACATCTGACAACATCTAACTGTACAGTCTCTTCAGCATGATTCTCTAGGGGATTGCCTCCCATACTGTGTATCTAAAGTGTGGCAGTGTGTTAGTTTTCTCTCCTGTTTGTCTTGGCTTATCTTGTACCAGCTGTGAGTAAGATATATGTTTTTCCTCTTGTACTTATGCTGTTAAGGATGATAAAGAGCACTATGTGGGGATTCTCGTAGTAGCATGAGGAGGTGGATAAACAGGTATTCAAGGCTAGGTTGGGAGAGGCTTTGAGCAACTTGGTGAAGGGGGAGGTGTCTCTGCCCATGACACAGGGTTTGGAACTAGATGATCTTTAAAGTCTCTCCCAACCCAAACCATTCTATGGCTCTGATTTTGTGTACCAATGTGATCTGAAGACAAAGGTAATTTCATTAAAATTGTCACTGTCCTCTTTGAAAGAACCAAATAAGAATGAAGTGCAACTTCTGAACGGCTGAGGTGGTCACTCCTTGTGTAAAAAAACATAAGGAGCGCTCTTACAACACATGACAGTGGTGGCTTTTTCTCCTTATATCCAGCTTCTCCAGTTTTGTCCGGCATTCAGCATTATAAGCAATTCTGTTAGAGGAACAGATGTGGTAGAAAGCAATAAAAACCAGAGGGTTTCACTTTAGGTTATTGAACTGAGTATGTGTCATGTGGATAGTCATGATAGGTTATCATCTGATAAGTATTTGTCTGCCTCTTTGAAAACAGATGGGAGATATAGTACTGTTCCTTGGAGGAAAAAGTGTTCCCACTTCAGAAACTTCATTTGGTATTTTGTATGGAAATAACGCAGTCACTCTAGATGATATCAGAAAAATATGCTACAGCGCTGGACTGGTGAAGCTGGAGGGTCTGAGCTAGTGGAAAATTAGGAGGAAACCCTTGCAGAATAAAAGTCTGAGAGACTTACTTGTTTCCATTTGTTAGCATTAGCCAAAAGCTTTGCTAAATGTGTCATGCTTGTAAGATGAGTGAAAATATCTCCAGGTGTCAGCATTTCATCCCGTCCACCCCTCACCAGCATTCTGTTTTTATGAGAATATTTGCCTTGGATTCTGGGTTCACAGCTGCAGTGTGCATTTTCATATGTATTGCCCTCTGTCAATAGGACAGCTAAGACCTTTGGGTATTTCACCAGCAAAAGCTAAAGTTTTCACAGTAACTTCCAGCTCAAATTTTATCCCAATAGTTCTTATTTTGCTGTAGATCTCCTAGGATCCTTGAGCAGAGACTTTTATACAATACCTGGCAGTCCTTGCTCTAGCAAAAAGCCTTATCATGACAAGCTCATTGATAGTACCATACTATCAATGTCTTGCTTCTAAATGCTTTTATTCAATAGCATGTGACTACTTTGATTTCCTTTGCTTCAGGATTATTCCTCTACTGAGAGTGACTGTGTGCAGTCCAACCCAGCAAATGATTTTGCCTTCAGTTGTTTTCTGCCTGTGCTCACAGAGATCTAGTTACAAGATGTATTTATAGTGCTTTATGAATTTTCCTTCCATAGCTTCTGAAGTTATAATTGTAAATGGTGGCTCTCATGGAGGACTTAGAAAGAATGATGATTCCTGTGTTATGCACAATCAAGTTGCAAAATCCTTGTGAATGTTGCCAGGTTTTCTTCTCTCTTCCTATGAGAAAACTGTTCTTTAATAGCTCTTTAATGAATGAGAAACCTTCACCTGGATTCCTGTCTAAAGCAATTTCTAGCTAACTCGTATTTTCTTCTTAGCAGCTGACCGTCATTTTATGTGGCTTTTTTGCACTTAGCCCTTATGATAGCACTGAGATTTTTGTAGAAGACAGAAATGATCTGTTGTACTCAGGAGTTAAGGTAGACATGAACAGAGTTTTTCAGTGACTGAATCAAAACCAGGGAAAGCATTTTTTGTAACATCTGGTTTGACATCCCTCTCTCCCTTAGAAGTTTAATTTGTCCAAGAATAAAATGTTTTTCTTGCTGTTCTTTCAGTTTAAACTGTTTTAGTAAATCTTTCAAGTTTCTAAAGCAACATGTCAAAACAAAGTATTCCAACATTCAGGAACAATTAATTTAAAAAATGGTATGAAATTCCATTTTTAGTGGAGAGGTCAAGCCTATAATTAGTTAATTTAGTTATAAAATGCCCACCTGTGTTTAGAAATCTACCTTAGCCAGAAGCTCCCTTTTCAGTGTGTGGTGCCACTGAGTCTGAAAGTTAATTGACTGGTGTTTCACAAGACATTTGGAGATAGATACTCCACCATCACCTACGAATGCTACATTAGCATCTGAGAAATTCCATCTGCAGCAGCCAGCTCTTTAGATTCTTTGACCTATGTTTTGGTGTATTTTACCAAGCAGAGAGCTAGAGAAAATGGAAAATCTTAAAAACTTGTTTTGAGTCAACAGCTCTTGGTATTTTTCCAGTATGCATGTGGACTTTCAGGCTGAAGGGATGAAAGGCGGTAAAGAAGATAAATGTAGTGTAGCCTGCTCCAGGTTCTGAGGCAGAGCAAGAGTGTCTTTTGCCAGGGGAGATAGCGCTGTGCAAGCCTCTGTCAAAGTACCCTACACTTCAGGGAATTTTATAGATGCATATGAATAAAAGAATGACTTTGGAGCTTTGCTTTGGGAAATGGCTTTGTAGTGCTTGCTGATATTTGACAATGTCCCATTTTTTCCTAACATCTGTGGACTCCAATTTATTCTGGTAGAGTCCTAATGTGAAGAGTTATGCATGTTTGTAAGCAGGACATAGAATGTGATGCTGAAATTATACGAGAGTTTCCTTTGTGTAGAAAAGACTTTGGTGATTACAGAGAAATAAAAATAGATAAAGAAATTCAATATCTTGAAGACAACACAGATAATGCAAAAAATAAGAACTTCATGAGCTTCATGTTTTCCATTGGAAATGCTTGTTACTGCAAAGCCTATGTGCATAGAGACTAACATGACAATTAACCTTGCTTGGGTCAAGTGCAATCTGCAGGAGAGATGTGATCACTCTTGAGTACTTGATGGTAATTTATTTCATTGGGAAGTGCTGTGCTGTAGGAGCACCGGGGAAACCTCGCTTTGATTGTAAGACTCTCCAACCTAGTGCAGGCAAGACCCTGGCCCTTGGTGCTGTGCCTGGTAACTTGTTTGTACTCCCTGAACTGAGGACAACAGGACTGAGTGCAGTAAATGAATATGCATCTGGCACTTGAGTAGATCCACTTCCCTGCTGCCTGAAGCCCGACTTTTATATTGTATAACACTTGTGACAGCAGGATGATCAAACTTACAGAAGAGATATTTGTTAGGACTGAGGAGAAGCAGGCACTTAGTACTGACTGAAAGGCAGTACAGATAAAGAAGCTGAATTTGAAAACCTCTGATAAAAACCCCACTGAACAGTAGGAAGCATTTAACAATCACTGTGCTTAACTGCCCTATCATCATTTACATAGAGAGCTGTTCAAAAGAGAGGATAGAATTACAATGGGGAAACCTGGCAAAATCCTGAAAACTGCTTTTCTTTTAGCTTCCAAGCAGAAATGCATCTGGAATATACATTTCCACATTGTTCTTTATAAGGCTTTGATTTTGAATTCACATATGGTACTTAATTTGCATTTTTCATACAGTCATTAATGCTTGGTGAACTTGAAAGGTCTAGAAAAGTATTCAAAGGCTTGGATAGTTCCCAGAAATGTATTCATGCTGTACTGGCCTGGAAATCTGGCATAAAATCTGCAGCTCGGATGCTGACCTGGGATTTCAATTCTTTCATTTTGAAGTATTTTAATAACAGAAGGCTGCTCCTCAGGCTTGTTGTATTTTTTATGCTACTTCTTATTCCTGTGAATCATTTAGCTGTTGGTACCATTTTGATCACATTTCTAGCAGAGGCCAAATACAAGGGAAAGTCAAGAAGAGAGAGCTGAAGGAAAAAAAACCCCAAAACCAAAAACAAACCCTGAGATCAATGTACGTGGAGGAGAAAGCAGCAGATTTAGGGCTTGAAACTAGCCCGGGGAAAAAAAGCTGCCCTCTTGATTCTTAATCTAAACCGGAAAGCGCAGGTCCTATCCGTAATAAGGTTGACAGCAGGGTCCCGTCCAGATGCAGGAGCTGCTGTGGAGTTCAAAGACTTGCAAGAAAGAAGGAACAAAAGCCATAGTGTTCAAATAACAGATGCTGAATTATTTTCAGAGGAATGCACAAGATCACGGGGATTGTTTCTCTTAACGTGGGATTTACTCTCAACTGGACACCTTCTGGTGCTACGCAGAGTGCAGCAACCTTGACCAGCTTCAGGGAAGCTGCCTTTGCCGGGGAAGATGTTCAGCTGCTAGGAAGATGTGTCTGCTGGAAGCAAGTCTTAGAGGGTGCATCTCTTAGAGATATAATCTTAGTTTCAGATACCAAAACAAACCACAAAATATCACGAGGGAACTCTTCCTTTTGATTCTCCTTTCTTATAAAGCAATAAATTATTTCAGATGAGAGGAGCACTGTGATAGCTGATGGGAGATGCAGTAAGGCTTCCTCCCCTCCTCCCGTCATACCCCCATCCAGGGGCATTGAAGTGCAGAGAGCCTATTGTTCTGCTTCTTCCTTTTCCTTTTATCTGTGCAGCCGTGTTCTCCATCAGATACCATCATGCTGCCAGAGCTACTCCTCACAGCGAGGGTAGGTGATTTGTTAACTGCTTGTTTTGGAGTAAACTACTTGGTCATGCAAGTTAGTCAGCTTGACAAAAGAACAAAAGAAAGAAACTAATTGGTAATTATTCCCTGTACGCCACCCCTCCTCTCGATTTATAAAAGAGGATACTTCTACAGCAGTGTTGTGTACCTATTTAATCACTTACACCAGCTGATGAAATAAAAGCTCTTGTCCCTTGGCCCCCTGCAAATTATTCTTGTTAATTATTTTTTAATTATCCTTCCATCATTGCTCCTGGTGCCACTTTCATAGTTTCTACATCAGTGGGTGCAGACATGACAAATCTGAGAGCTTACCGCAGAGAAGTGTCACTGTTGCTGTGCCGGCTCCAGAGGAGCAACAAGCGGTGGAGCGTGGCTCGGGGGACTCCAGGGAAGCCTTATCTCCCTGCCTTGCTGTAGGTGAGGATCCCTCGCTGGCACACCCGCGTGCAGGCGCGGATCCACTCGTGCGCCGCGACACACGCGCGCGAGTGCGCACACGCGCTCGTTAATTAGCTGCACTCTCACATTAGGGAGTTAATAACCGAGAGTTTTCAGGGCGTCTGACGGCACGTTAATCAGAACCACGTTAAACAGATGGGGACATTGTATCACTCCCTAATCCAGACCGGGAAGAAAAGGTCCCCGGTGTGGTAGAGGAGATTGCAGATTGCAATGCTCCACGGTGGTTTTCTGAGGGATAAAAGAGATGGATTAATTTTTGCTGTTGGACAGGTGCAGTGGAGAAATGAACATTTTGCTGTGCTATATACCTGCAAGTGTACAGAACCTGTGGTCACAGAATATGGGTCCTGGTGCAATTTCTCTGTCCCCCATACCTTCCCATGTTAAAAAAATATCAACAGAACTTGCTGGAAGATAAAGAGTGAAGCAGAACTGAAACCCTAAATGTGGATGTACGATTGAGGGAAAGGGAAGGAAATGGAAAATAATAAGGGTCTTTCCCCAGGGGCTGGAGATATTAAAACCAAAGCATTTTCTGCATGTGTGACCAAAGCAAGCCATGAGACAAAAAAATAACGAGGGGAAGTATCTGCATCAGAACACTTATTTATTCCCTGAACGGCATTTTTTTCCCCCGGGCAAATTGCTTGCAAACATATATTATATTTTACTGCTGTACCTCAGTATTTGCTGGCAGGTGGCTTACACAAGGAAGTTCAGCCTTTGGTCTGCCTGCAGTGATTCACCACACACTTTACCTGAGGAGTGGGCTTGCTACATGTGAGCCATACTTTGTTCAGAGTTTGGTGGTTTTGTTATTTGATAAGAACTGGCACAATTTAGCTTATGAGGACCATGAGGTGCTATCCCCCCTTCCATTTGCATGGAGATTGCTTAAACTGGGAAATTTTACATATTTCTCTGCTGCATTTTAGCAAATAATTTTGCAAAGGATGGTCTGCCTTTCTGCATTTTCCCAGCTCCAGATTCTAGAGCACAATTTGCAGGACATTTTTCATAACTAAAATAATCACTTTTCTTGGTATCTTAAAATCGCAAACCGGAATAAACCAAAATACTCTTAGAGATGGCATTTTTGTGTTGGGTTTTCATGGAGGACACAGGTTACTTACAGTGTTGTGACAGCTTGACCCTGGCTGGATGCCAGGTACCCACCAGCCTCTCTATCACTACTCCCTGCAACGGGACAGGGTAGAGAAAGTATAACAAAAGGCTTAAGTTGAGATAAAGACAGAGAGAGATCAGTAACTGATTATTGTCATGGGCAGAACAAATTGGACCTGGGGAAACTAATTGAATTTATTACCAATCAAAGTCAGAGCAGGATAACGAGAAGGAAAACAAAACTTAAAAACACCTTCCCTTCACCCTCCCTTCTTCTGGGGCTCTACCTCTTCCCTCAGTGGTGCAGGGAGATGGGAATGGGGTTATGGTCAGTCCACCACATGTTGTTCCTGCTGCTGCTCGGGGAGAGGAGTCCTTCCCCTGCTCCAGTGTGGGGTCCCTTCCACACTGTTTGTGGAGACACTTCTTCACAAACTTTTCCTGTGTGAGTCCTTCTCATGGGCTACAGTTCTTAAAGAATTGTTCCAATGTGGATTCACCTTTCCATGGGGTGCAGTCCTTTAAGAACAGGCTTCTCCATTGTGGGTCCTCCAAAGTGGCACAAGTCCTACTTGGAACCTGCTCCAAGTGGGCCCCTCTCTCCATAGGTCTGCAGGTCCCTGCCAGGACCCTGCTGCAGCACGGGCCTCCCATGGGGTCACAGCCTCCTCTCAGGCATCCACCTGCTCCAGCGTGGGTGTCCTTCAGGGGCTGTGGGTGGATCTCTGCTCCAGAGTGGACCTCCATGGGCTGCAGGGGGAAAGCCTGCTTCAGCGTGCTCTGCACCACAGGCTGCAGAGGAATCCCAGCTCCAGTGCCTCTAGCACCTCCTCTCCCTCCTTCTGCACTGACATTCGGGTCTGAATAGTTATTTCTCTCACATATTCTCACACCTCTCTTCTCTGGATGCAAATACTTCAGCACAATAACTTCTTTTTCCCCTCTTAAATATGTTATCACAGATGCATTACTACCATCACTGATGGTCTCAGCCTTGGCCAGCAGTGGGTCCCTCTTGGAGCCAGCTGGCATTGGCTCTGTTGGATATAAGGGAAGCTTCTTGTGGCTTCTGACAGAAGACAGTCCTGTAGTTCCCCCTCCCACTACCAAAAGCTGGCCAAGTAAACCCAATACAGTCATCCCTTCAGTGCCTTTGGAGGCCATGAAAGCATCACATCAGCTGTTTTTGCTGGAGGAGTAAAGTCACAGGAGCACCTGTTTGCAGGGAGCAGAGCTGCCTGCTGACTGCTCACCATTACATGGTGCACATCTATTTAAGGTCTGACTAACCTAGGGCCACAAAATATCCTTTTCATAATGTGATCTGAGGTGCTGCAGCACTGTAATCAAGCATGATGCTGATGTTTGCTATGCCCGTGATGCTGGTCATCTCAGGTTGTTTTCCTTGTTAAGTTCTTCCATTAGTGAGGTTCCTCAGTATTTAAATAGCTGATGCCCACATAAGAAATGATGCACAGCCTAAAATTCATCCACACGGTGTCCAAGTACAGCCTTGGAGATCTGTACCTAGATCTGCCTTTTAAATGGATAAAAGTTTTGTTAAATTTTGGCAACTGGGCAGAATTTGCAACTGCTTTGGTTTTCTTGCTGATATGAAGGATTGAGTTCCCTTTGTCCTTTCAAATTTTTCCTCTCACAGCTCACATTTGTCAAAAAACTCAATCACAGAGTAATTTCTCTCAGGAAAATGCCAGGGGCCAGCCCTAACATTTAATAACACAATGAAGAGGAATTGGCAATATTTAGACTTTCAGGTGGAAACCGGGTTGTAGATTCAAAGTTGGGCAGTCATGGCAAGTGTCCACGAAAGGAAGGAGGACAGTGATTATGAAGAGCAGACAGGAGGAGATGGTAAAAAGGTGAGGAGGTGAATACAAGACATGGGTTAGAGGAAAGCCTATGACTTAGTTCTGAAATGGTGGCATAAACCAACCTCTCACGTACTGCAGGTAAAAAGGAGAGGTGGTAAGAGCGCACACAGCACATAAGAAATAGAAGAGTGAAACGTGTGGTAAGGTAGGTATAGAAGGAGAGACTAATTGTGAATGACTTGAGATTCTTAGGATTTTTGTTGCCTCTGTAACAATAGGTTACAAATGAAATGCAGATGAGTGATTTAGTGAACAAATGTTTCTGGCTGCCAGCAATTCAACCTACCTGTGATTCAAAACCAGGTCCGATCTACATTCATGATCAGAATATTTTAAATCCAATTAACTAACCCAGATGTAATTACTGATGTAATTACTGTTGCTGTCTCCTGATACTAAAGGATGTGTACAAGACCAAGATACATGGCTCAGTATAGACTTTAACTCTCTAGAAGAGAAATGAGATATGGAAACAATTGAGTAATTTTGGAATTCATTATTTATTGTGAATGTACACAGCCAAATTTTTCTTGGGATAAAGCCACTGCTGTCAGTTTAATTACATTGGGAGTAAATGTGACCGTCCTCAAGCCTTCTGTAAGTGTACAGTTTCTATTAAAGTTGTAACAGATCAATCATGAAAAGGTCTTGGCAGAAAAATCAGTAGGTAGGTAATAAAAAAGATAAAGGACACTGAAATGAATGGAATGACATGCTGCAGGATATTAGCTTCATGAAAACAACTTTGTCCAATAAGAAATGTTAGGTAGTGGCATCAGACTGGAACAAGCAGAGAACCCCTACCTCTGACAAAAATGATTGGTGCTGTTTCTAGTAAAAAATATTGTGGTGGAAGTGGCAAGTGTTTTCAGTGAGAGATGCTCTTTTACGATTAGAGTTGCTTAAATCAAATTAAATGGACATATCGATTATGCAAAATTTAAGGATTATCCATCCATCAAAAAGGTGACGGCCAGACTCGCATTTAAATTGCTGAGCTGGGGCCCACATAACATGTTTCTGGTTTGGAGCTGCAGCACAGCCCAGTCAGCGCCCTGTGCTCTCCGCTGCAGCCTCTACTTGCCCTACACCTGCTGTTGCACAGTGAGCATGGTTGCAGTGTGATTTGAATATGCTGAGCGTCATAGAAATGCAAAATAAAGTCAAAATCAGCTTAACTGTATGAATTACTAGGTTTGCTTTGAAAGCACTTATTCTGCAGGAATTTGTGTGTGCTCTTTGCTGGCTGTGGAGGAGCACGTTGTCCTTGTGATGCCACAAACTCCATTTTGTTCTTGCTGTGCTCCACCTGTAGGTGGAGGGGAACAAATGCCATTTCTCTGGAGGAGAGCTGAGCCGATTTTTCTTGCAGCAGTACTTAGTTTGTTTGCAGCTGTGCTTGTCTGCAAGTGACCATATTTATTCTGCCCCTACATCTCCTTGCTCCTTTCTCTTCTAGATCCTTTTTCTGCCTGAGGCTTCCCTTTACCTCTCACCACTGCTACCATTGCTACCCTCTTGCACTGCCTTCCTTTGCCTTGTGTCTATCTAGTTTCCTTCTCTTCCATTCTCCAGAAGTTCCCTCACTCTTACTCAAAATGAGTAGGTCAATCCTCTCCATTATTTTCTGTCTGCTACTTGGTGGGTCTGAGACCTGAGCTCTATTGTTTGGGAAGTTACTCAACTGCTCTTACACGTCTTTTCTTAGTTCTTCCACTGTATTAGACCACAGCAGTAGATGCTGGGCTTCCTCTTTTTCCCACTCCTTTGCTTCCCCTGAGAAGCGCCACTCATGTTTTTTCCTCACTACTCCCTTGTACCTGGTGCTACCGACAGTTCACCAAGCTCCTCCTAATCAGCATCCTAAGTTTGGTTTTGGCCTCTCCCTCTCCACGGTGTATTGACTATTGTCACAACTAACCTGCAGACACCGATGAGGCTGGGCTTCTGATGAATACTCCTTGTATTTGCCTTCCAGGTTGGATTCAAAGCTGTTTCTAAGTCATCAGAAAGGGTGCATAATACAAATGAAGGCCTGTTTAATTCTTTTCTACAGAATAACTGTGGGAGGAAGCTATGAAAGAAATCAACAGAGAGCAGTGTCCTAAACCCCCTGCATATTGAAAATTTTGCTAGTGATGCGTCTATTATTTTGTACATAATCCTAAGTGTAGGGGGTTTAAAAAAATCCACATTTGTTTATTTATATACCTATTTGATTGTTTATTTGGTTGGTACTGTTGGAACTGCCTTGCCAAGGTGTCCAGACTGTTATTATTGTAATCTAGAATTCAACCAGTGCACTGTGGCAGTGATCCTTTTTCTTTAAAACAATGGATTCTGACTCAGTTCGCCCTGCCCACTGTGCTGTTGCTTTCTGATAATTTGAAAATGGTCTTTTTGGAATTATGATGAGAGAATGTGGGAAATAATGGGTGTACCATATCTTCCTTCTGAAGGTAATTAACTTTCTTTAAAGCAACGTGGGTGTAATCATCTTTAGGCATCACAAAAATGAGAAGAAATTCCTTCTTTCTCACCCAAGATTCAACTCTTCGTCCCTAAAAACTTTTATTCTCCCTAAATACCCTAAATAAGTGCAAGAGGGATCATTACTAATACATAAGAAAAGTAAATGGAAACACAAAAATTAAATTCTGATATTGCTAACACTTATGTAAATTGAGAATAGCCCTGTTGATTTAAACTAAGTGGTTCTGTATTGTATTTGAATAAATGAGTTATATGTGTTAAATGAGTTATTTGCTAGAGAGAAACGGGAGCTACCCAGGACCTCCAATCATCCAATTTTTAATTTTTTTAATGGAGTTTTCTTCTCTCCACAGCTCATTTTTACTGTTGTTGCCGTCGCTTCTTCAGTGTAGTCTTAATGATGAGTTTATAGCATTTATGTTCATTCGCATGGCAGGGAGCTGAACTGCCACAAGAAAGAATTATATCTTTGGAGGAGGATTAACAGGAGAAGAAGCTGGGTCATAGAAAAGGAAATCACTTGTTCAAACTGACTCAAATATCAGAAAATGAGATTAAAAAAATTGTGATGAGCACATTACTCTGTACAAATGTTCACCTCACACACCTCCTTTTTTTGTTTTCTGCTGTCAGTCTTTCTTTTATTTCAGCATAATGCAATGAATTCATTGTGAATATATATTGACTTAAACTTATTTGGTTGTAAAGAAAAAAGCCTACTTAAGTCCTGATTTAGCCATGAATGTGATATGGGCCTATTACATTGTCTGAGACCTTAAAAAAGCAGACTGCTGACAGATAAACAGAACTTTTGTGAAACTAAAAGCTGTATTTCCAAGCCCATTTTCACTCATTACATAAAGAACAAGCACAAAACATAAATATAGGTCTAATTTTAAAAGTATGCTTGCATTCAGTTAAACTATTAATGTCCTTGAAAGCCTGAATTAATTGAGACTAAATACAGAGCTCCTATTTTTGTTAAAATCATGTGTTTGACTTCTAAGACGAATGGAGAGCTTTGCACCCATGTTGGCTTTGTGTACTCAGCTGCACATTGTCATGTTTATTATCTAACTTGTTTTGACTGAACTGCTTTGACTGTGTTTGGCCTTTAGAATATTGTTTTTGTTCGTAAGGGGAAGGGAAAGTTGGATGATTTCTTGATAGAACCATAATTTACAAAATCCTGATCCTTCTAATATGGTAGAAATCAGTAAAAAAAAATAGTTTCCTTTCCTAATAATCCAAGCCTTCCTTTCCCCTCCTCCCCTGCTGTGTCTTTTACAGCCTTTTATTTCTTTCTGTTTAAAAATCCTCTCATTTTTGTTTCTAGACCACATAAGTGCATCTCTGCCTGTCAGACCTCCTGCCACCCCCTGTGTTTATGCATCTGGCATTTTAGGCTTTGGTTGTGTAATGACAGCTTCTGCAAACAGCAGACAGATCTCCGAATTTACAGAATGTCCACAGTGAACATGCCTGTTTTTCTTTCTCTGCATGGCTCAGTTTCTGACTGGTGATATGTGAAGCTGGGATTCTGCGCAGTAGCAACCACTGCTTCCACTCTCTTTGAGAGAAGATTTATCTCCCTCTCACATTTGTCCCAAATAACAGCTAATTTTTCCAAGAGCAGGAGTATATGATCCGTCCCCAGGTATAACAATGGCGTATCTTCAAAGTTTATATTACATTACAAATGTGAAAGTTTCTACCCAAACTGTAAAATGATATAATCATGGTAAATATGGCTAGAAGGGTCCTCAAGAAGTCCTATTCATTCTTCTGTTGAGACAGGTTTAGTTATACTGGGAGACTTTCTCATAGGTGTTTGCATACTCTGTTCTTAAAAGCATCCCAGTCAAGTGGGTCACTTTCTGAAGTGCTCCTCTATGCTATTGCCTGATTATCCTTCTAATTATAGACACTTTTTACCCCTTGTGTTTACCTTACATTCTATTTTCTTAATTTAAACCCATTATTGATTTTCCATTCACCAGTGAACACAAAGAACATTTTTCTTTTAAATATCTGGAAATTGTTACCATGCACGTTTTATTCCCCAACTCAGTAAACTGAACTTCACTTTTTCCCATTTTTCTTCATGGGTCTATTTTCTCTACTTTTGATTTTTTACCTGTTTGTTTGTGGTTTTTTTTTCTTTGTTACTGTTCTCTTTGGATGCTTTCTGGTTGGCTTCTTTCTTGAGGTTTGGCAGCCAAAAGGACAAAACACTGGTTGAGCTGTAACCTCTCTGAGGTATGTGGGTGGCTTGCATGAAAGAAGCTCCATTTTACAGATAGATGGCCTGAAATGAAACAGGGCAGTGAAATGATAATGTTGACTCTGCGCAGTTCCTGAACCTTTTAACTTTGTGGATCCCTTTCGAGAATGTTTCTGTTTAGATGGAAATTCTCTATTTCATAATTCTGCACCTGCTAGTTCCTGCATTAGAGTAATGGTTTGCACTTTACTGAATCACATGCATTATATGTTTTTACTCCACTGACTTTTAATGACCTAATATTTGAAAGTATTTACAGTTCCCTAATCCTCCATTGTTTTTCTACCCAAGTGTGCGAACCCAGAAGCATGGGATGAACTGAGCAAAAGTGTTGGAAGATTCTGAGTTTTATATGAGACAAGCCATAATTTCCTCGGAATGGCTTATACTTGTTATTGGAAAGAAACTCGGCATGGGCAAGTATTCAACTAGATGCAGCTCAAAATCTCATTCCCCACACTAAGGCACCTGGCCATCAGTCAGGGATGAAATGAATAATGATTTACTGTATGAGCTGAGTTTCTCAATCTAACAGAAAGTTGTCTTTCAGGTCTGTCCCTTGTCTAAATTCATCAGTGTTCACATCTAAGGTAGCAGAGCTCCCTTTCTGTGTCCCTGGATTCTTTTCCTTTTAAGTGACAGGGAGGTTACATCTTATAGCAAGGGGCAGCTGTAAGTACAGCTTTCCTGGTACGTGGTTCACTTGGGAACTTGGGTGTTTTTGGCCATTGTGACACAAACCACTCTTCACCACTTAGCAGATGCTGTTGCACTCTTCAGAAACCTGCTGATGCACACCAGCATCATCTGCCTGGGATCAGAATCTGGCCTTTCATCTCTGTTTACTGGAAATCTGCGATGTTATTTTGTTTTCTAGGACCAATTTGTATCAGTTCTTTGTTCAGCCCTACTGTTATGAAGTGGAAAATTCCATCTGGAGGGTGGTCAGTGATATAGAAAAATTATTAAAAGGCTTAGTTTCCATGTGATCAGTGGGAAAGTATTTTATTATTTTGGCTATGGATTTTATGCCTGGCCAGAAACCATCTTTTATCCCATTTCCTTTGTACTGGAGTATTTTCTGCTTGTATTTCCACTCCTGTTCTGCACAGAAAGATTCTTGTACTTCCTATTAGGGGTACCTACAAGTTTTGGAGATAATTTTCAGTGATGACAGGTATATGCAAACATCTGTGGAGTCTTGGAATCTCAGTTGCTGTGTATTTTGCTTCCACAGTTTAGCTTTTTCATTAGGAAAACCAACAGACTTGTTACAGATCAAAGTTCTTCAGGCTATTTACTAGAACAGATTTAGAAACCAGTGCAGTAAACCTTGATTTTTTTTTTTTTTACTTTGCTATTCGATGGGATCATGTGTTTCAGCATAGAAACTTTCTTTGTTTTGAAGGCTGAAGGAACTGGTTATAAAGCACAACCCATAAAAGCTTACTGTAACAACAAAAGAGCTTACTGTAAAAACATAGAGCAAACAAAGCAGGAATACCTTGCTCCCTTTCAGGGGTTCAATGCAGATGCTGACACCTCAGTTCCCAAGCAGGGGTCATAATGAATTGAACTTATCTGGTGCAAATCAGATACTGCTGATCAGATTCTCTTTCCAATGCCTACACAGCACTACTCTGTATGTGTATCATGAGCATGTAATTTGTGTCTTAGAACAGTACCTGTCTGATTGACATGTCTTTGTGTATTTATACTACACTATATTTTAAGATCAACAGTTCCAGACTCAAAGATGTTTCCCCTGGAGTAGCATCACTATTTCCATTGCTCAGAACAAGTAGCATCAAGCACCTGGAGACGACAGTACATCTTCTCTAACAAATAAAAAGTTCAAATCTGAATTTGGGTAACATTTCAACTTGAAGACTTTTCTGAGAAGAATTTTTCTTGCTGTTTAAAAAGCATGTCAAAAAAGATTTATTATAACTACTCTCAAGAGGTCTCATACTTCTGTAACTCACCTCTTAAAGAGATAGTCAGAGGAATAATAGCAGTATTCTGCACAAGAGGTTTGGAAAATGACTGCAAATTTCTGAATTATTACCATGCATTGGATTTGAATGTATCTTTAGAAACTAACCCCTTTACTGCCACATTACTTTTTATGCCAGAGGTCACCTCCAACACTTTCAGTGAGCTAATGATTTTGTCTTAAGTAAAATCTTTTGGGGGGTTTATAGTTACTTTCCAAATTCAATTGCTCATAACAGGGTATTTATGTAAAGCAGAACTTTAGTAGGAGATGATAGAGGATATACAAAAGGAGAAGGCTATAAGAATTTTGTAGGCATGAGGTTGAAGGGGTTCTTTCTAGAGGATGAACAGAGTTATGTTCCTGGCAAGTGGAACATGCAGTCCAAGATGAACTGACAGGCAGAGCTTGGTAAAAAAAGGCAGAAAGAACCAGCTGCACCCTGCTATGGGGCAGTGAGCAGATGCTATCTCATTCATTGTTGTTATTTGAGCAAGGTGATTTAGTGTACTGACAGGCTTGGTCTTTTCCTTCCTTAGTTTTCTGCAAGGGACATGCAGGTGGTTCTCACACACCTGAAAGAAGAAGAGCTGCATCCTCATTCTCTCTGGGCTATAGAAAAAGCATGGAGACATTCCTCATGCATTTCTTGAAGGCTGACACTCTGTTCATGTCTTGGGGTTTTTTTTGAGGAAGGTTTGTATCTTATAAGTGTTCTACAGAAAGTCTCAATGCAGAGGGCAGCACAGTGGTTCCCTCTGGGTGGAACACCAAGTGAAATAAATCTTTTGCTGATCTTCCTCTCTGGGTGCCTTCTGAATTCCAAGACCTATTTGCCATGGATAGTTCATCTTGGATCTTTGTTGTTCTTACTTCATACTATGACCTTCTAGTCTTTACTCTCATCTATCTGTATGACTGCATCTTTAGACTACGGAATTCAATCTTGCTTAAAGATTGAATCTTACTTTTAAATTTTTGTGTCAGATCTTTTATACTTGGGGACAACAATGGTTTTATTGTCATGAATTACAATGGCATAACAGTGACTCATTGGTGCACCAGAAATCTGCTTTAAAATTCATTAATATTCTTGTTCCTTTTGCTTTCTTTTTCATAGTCTTTATCCTTAGACTTATGGTTTGCTCACAGAATAATTTCTACTCCTCTCTTGTGATGCCTTGCCCCTTGGAACACCCAGATGAAACCTCTGAGGGGCTGCAGGCCAGCCACAGGGACTCTAACTGGGATCTTCACGGAGCGATGACTGCTGGTGGTTTGCATCTCCTTTCTGTTCTTCATCTCAATATGGGCAGGCAATGTCTGGCTCTGCTACACAGCCAAGAGACAAGTGCAGGCACTGGTGAGGAGCTAGGAAGGACATGGAGCTGGGGCTGGTGGGAGTCATAGAACTTATTTTAAACTTTTAATTTATTTTAAAAGAGCATCCAACAGGGGCTTGTGTCAGGATGGCTAGGGCACTAGCATCTCCCTTGTAAACTGGGAAATGGGAAAGGCAAGTGGACATAATAACCAAGGGGAGAGAGCTGGATCTTAAGACAGTCAGATTTTCCTAGCTATTAATGAAATGGATTAAGATAATATTGCTTAAACAGCAGTTCACCTTTCTGCAATTTATTTTCATTCTAAATGTTGTTAGATCTCGTGCTCTCTTTTTCTTTCTGCCGTATGCCCGTGCATGCAATACATATTTACAAGCTGCTAACAGGCTTTTCTAGAGGGAAAAAGGACGACATATTCTCAAGAAGTCACAAAGTATTCACAGCCAGCCCTAAATGTGCGAAGCACTGGGTCTGGTGCATAATTATGGTCACCTCCAGCCCTGCTGCATGAAAGGTACAACATAAGGAAAGAGCATCTTGAGCAAGCCATACGACCTGTCATGGCAACACGATTCAGAGCCGAGATGTCAAGCAAGGTGGGGAGAGGAAAAGGCTTTCTTAAGCTGTGTTGCAGCCTTATGAGTATTCACTTGTCTCTTTCTGACTTACCTCCTACTCATGCTGTGCTGCCAGCCATGAAGTTTGACTTGCAGGCAGTGCTGGCAGCTTCCCTTGCCTGGAGATTGTACCGGTGTCTTGTCTGAACAGACTGGCTCTGACTAAGATACATGACTCCACAGAGAGCTCTTCTGGAAATGAGGCCTCTGTCTTCATCCAGGTTGCTCATAAGGAGTGTGAAATTCTCCCTAAGGGGAAGAACGCTGGTCAATGTATGGGTTGCAAAGAAGAAAAGAACCTCATCTAGACTGCCAGCTGTCCTCTAGGCACACATCTAGGAAAGATATCTGTGTGTTCTGCTTCCTAATAGCTAAGTGATGGCATTATCTTTATGGCATTTATCCTTCCAAAAGCCTTTTGGGATACTAATGTCTTGCATTCCCAAGGGATGGAGAACCATAGCTCAGAAATGATTTATCAAATGCTACACAAGCTGTGTCTGTGCAGCAGAGTGCAATGCTCTGTAGGAAGCTCTGATATGTCTTTGCCTTGCGTCCCTGCAAGAGGGCTATTGAGCTTGAAAGTGACTTTTAGTGGTGTCTTCTGTGTGTTTCTTTCCAATAGTGCCAGTAGATGTTTCTAGGGATCATGACTCTGCAAAGCTTCTTATCATGAATGTCCACAATCTCTTGAGTCTTCTGAACTGAAGGATTTAAAATTAGCATTGATGAGTGCTGTTTTTGCATTTTCCAATCAAGTTCCCACTAACTAGTATGATCACTGTTTTGTGACGTTTTTCTTGTACCAATCTGCACCGTTTTGCCACCTCCCACTGGTGCTCTGTGTAAAATTAGCCTTCAATATATTTTGCTACATTTATCTATTCATATAGTTAAAATAAAACTTTTACTACTGTAGCTGTTGACATGTGACTGTAGCACACCCAGCATTTGCAGAAATGCTGTCCAGTGGAGTAAATCATGTTTCACTTTTTACAGCTGACTGCAGTTTCCAAGACTCTTTGTGACTCTTGCAGAAATTCTTTTCTAGTCAGCTGTACTTGGGGTTTGGTTCTGACATTTGTTAAAAAAGTGGGAAAGAAGTGGCTCACCAGGAGTAATTTCTATATGCCCAGCAATTGGATATGCTTAGAGTGTGAGTAATGAAGTATTACTAGGAGAGAAGGCTATTGTTCAGCAGGAGCATTCACTGAGAAAACTTTCAATGATAGGCTGAGTGATTAATATACTGTAAGTATTGTGTGTGGGCAAATATTATGATAGTGGCTTAAATCAGGGAAAATACAGCATGATGTAGCATAACCTAGGTCTTGGAATCCAGAATTATGGATTGGCTGCAAAAAAGCTGACTCATTATTTGTGCCTCTGGCAGATTTCTGTTGCCTGACTGTGTGTACCTATAGCTCTTGAGTCAGGATTTGATTTGTGGGCTGGTGAGTAACATTTAGAGCATTTTTAAAAGCATGAAACTGAAAAATGAATTTTTGAACAGGCATAAGCACATCTTACCAGCAGCAATTATTTGCTAAGGCTACAAAACCAGCTGCATTACAGATGTTTCTCTCTTTCACTTGAAAAACCAGACACACTGCAGAATTTTTTATGCCTGTATACCAAAAGTGCTAAAGGAATGCATCTTGCAAATTGATAGGCTGTTCTAGAGTTTAAAACAAAGTTGGATCACTGCACAGTAATATCACTTTAATTACAAAAGCCATGTTACTTTAGAGTCCATAAGATCACTTCTAGTTTTTATAATCTCTACTTTCAGCTAATCCTATGCCATTAGAATTAAGTGAGGGTTACAACAAAGAAAGGTTTTAAGGCTACCGGATTTCCCTCATCACTGTAACTTTGAAACAACACTCTGCTAAATTGGTGCAGCACTCTTCTGGAACATAAATTACATGGTATTCAACTGTTGGCAAAACAACTTATAAAAAAATTTCAATCATTGAAGGGTTCGTTCTTGGATCAGCAGAGACATGCACCAAACCTATTTGAGCTAATAGGTTTGCAGGCACAATCCTGATTCCTTACACCAAATAATGATCAGATTTCTTCATGCTGAATATCTGCAACTTTTCTTAAAGTCAGTAAGAGACGTGTTTTATGCGCATGGTGCATACTGCATACATACAGGAAGAATCAGGCCCCATATCTCCCTTCTGTAGCTGCTGAATACTCATACCTTTTGTCTGTAAAGGAAACTGAGGGTCTCATTTTTTTAGCCAAATGGAGCTAATAAACAATGAAAGGAGATATTTTTGACTCTGTGAGCTTTGCTCATTAAATGCAGAGATGGGCACCATGAGGTATAAAATGTTAACCTTGCAGAAAGTGAATTGCCTTGGACTCTACACACAGAATTTAACACAAGTTGATATTTTAGAGAGAGAATATGTATGTATCTATCTCTATATAGATACAGACGGAAAAGGGAAGAGTGGGATATTCCTGTGGTCAGTCGGGGTCTGCTATCCCAGCTGTGTCCCCTCCCAACTCCTTGTCCACCCCCAGCCCCCTCACTGGTGGGGTGAGGAGCAGGAAAGGCCTTGGCTCTGTGCAAGCCCAGCTCAGCTGTAGCAAAAACATCCCTGCACTATCAACACTCTTTCCAACACAAATCCAAAATTCAGCCCCAAACAAGCTACTATGAAATTAACTCTACCCCCACCAAAATCCACACAGATATAATCAAGCATCAAATTCCAAGCAACAGAAATGAGTGCCTTCTTAAACCTTCTTAAAACATTTGCTAATTTTGTGCTGACTGATTATTATTCACCTCCTTTTTTTTTTTTTTTTTTTTTTTTTTAAATTAAACTACCTTATCTT
>VZRS01001528.1:33923-101928 GCA_013398055.1 Ifrita kowaldi | reverse complement strand
TTTTTTTTTTTTTTTGTGTCAAAAGTAACTCAGCTATACTGTATTGAAGTACACAGTATGTGCTAGATGAGCAAGTTGTCTTTGTGTGGACTGGAATACGTAGCATTATCTCCCTAGCCAGCTACCAGTGGTGTGTATAAGTAAATTACATTCCTGAGTAGCTCTATTAACTTTACACATGAATATGTGTTTCCAGCAAATTTTATGACATAGCCTTGCATATAGAATTACTCATATATACAAATTTCTGCAAGGATCCTAATGCTTGTAGCAGGAATATGGATTACAGCCTTTCTAAAGAGTAAGCATGTGAATTCTGAATAGAATTTTTAGGTCACATGTATTCTAATTCTTAATTTCATATTTTTCTGACTCAAATTTAGATGTATAAACTTGTTGTTATATGGAGTATATGTTGTTTCCTTTTTCAGGGAAAAGAAGATTTATTTTAAGGCTAAAAGGACCTAAAAAAATTAGTAGATTTTACGAAAGCAGTAGTCAAGTATGTAACGCAAGCCAATAAAGACTTAACTGGCACAGAAAACCAATCAGAACTATTTTTTCCAACCCAGCACTGGCGATGTAAATTGAGTAGATAACAAAAAAGAATTTAGGAAACTGTTCATCCCACCAGGCACAAGGCTTAAGCCAAAACCACTTGGATCATCCAAAGGAGCGATAGACAGTGCGACAAAGCAGCACTAAAATAACGGGCCCCAAAAGATTTTGGACACCTTGTATTGCCCCGAAATTCTCCATTTTGAAAATGTTGTGATTTTTATGAAGATATGATGATTTCTTCAAGCAGACATGGTGATCTTTTTTCTTTTCAGAGGACAAATACGAAGGTTTAAAATGGTCCAGACCCTTTAAAAATGACAATTTTCACAAGCAGTTAAAACACCATCCAAAGCCACTGTCTGAGCATAAACTATAAAGTCTCTAATGGGGGATCACTGAACATGTGTTTTTATGAGCAATTAAGTATTAACTTGGGATGGAAAGTTTTCTGAAAACACCTTATTTCCTTAAAGCAGAGTCCTCTCAATTACCTTGTCTCAGCTTTAGAAAATAACTACTTCAAAGTGTGTTATTTCTCCACAGCTCCTGCAGCTGAAACTTTTGCAGCTGCTTTAATTTGTCCTGTATGTGTGACTAGCTGAGACAAACTCATAAATGGTGAGCATCTTAATAACTAACAGGCCCTTTCAATTTAAGACTTAAGAAGGCACTTCAGGTGGGTTGGACTCTAAGGCAGTGCTATCAGAAGCTTTTGGAAGCCAGAGGTTTCTTTATTGAAGAGAAACTTGGGGTGAGTGGTAGGAATGGTTCTAAAACACATCCTGCTCTTGGAAGGACCCTGAACACCTGAAAGGTGATTTGAATGTTTGGTATGAAGAACTTTAGCCTGTGTGTGTGGGCATACAAAAGTTTTCTCTCCTGAGGTGGATTCTGCCTGCTGACTTTTCACATCTCTTCACTTTTCCTACTTACCAGCTTTACCTGTATCTAGGTATAGTGGGTGAGAGGCAGCCAGTCAGAAGCAGCTTGGAAACTGCTTAATAGGACAGCTACATATGTTTTGCTAAGGATTATTTCCTAGTTATTTATTATTCTTGATGACTAGTATAACAGCATTAAGGCACTACTCAGGCATTTCTGAATCGGGGCCATTTGAATCTGCATCTGGAATGCAGACATCATTTCACCTGAGAGCTGCATTCTCAGAAATGTCTTTTGCTGGGATCACACATAACCTGTGAGTTATTCAGCTAATCAAAATAGTTTTTCTAAGCCTGTTGCTATTTGCATCCAGCAATAATAATTTGTTCTTGTCCAGCCGATTGTGCTCTCTCTCATTCATTCATCCTACATTATAGACCTGCTTCTGAAGGACGCTGAGTACCTGTGGTTTGATTGAAAGTTATTGCATCTCTCAGGAGTAAATTTAATTTGAGTGATACCCCATATATTGCAGCGTGATATGATGCATTAAAAAATAAAGCACTGATGGAGTATCTATGAGCCATTATTTTCAATCTTATTCGAGAAAAAGAAATCTTAGCAGAGAAAGCCATAGAATTAAACTGTTTTTTTATTCTTTGACCAATACAGAAATTCATTGAATTTTAGAAAAAAAAACAAAAAAGAAAAAAAAATAAAGCATTGTTCATAAACAACCTTCTGGCAGCTGTTAACAGCTGGGATTGGTGGTTTGGTACTAACATTATTTCAGGTAAATGAGAAAGCAGAATTGTAAACAAAGGAAAATGGTCGATTCCCCAAATGAAACGTGAGCCGATTCCTAGGATTTATAGCTTAGTACATCCTCATTAATCCATTCTGGGTTTTTTATTTTATACTGACTAATAAAGAATACTAATGCAACACTTCTCTGCTGTTTCTAACTTTTCTGTTATACTTGAGACCTTACTTGCTAACATATATATTTCTTTCCAAAGAGCTAATGCAGTTTTTACTTGGATTATGACACAGAAAAGAATCCCTGCATTTCTTAAACTATTAACAAATACTTTATGTGATGAAAACCTACTGAAGCCAGCAGGAAACAAAATCCAGCAATTAGATAGCAGCAGAAATCTGTTTTTCTTTCTTGATTAGGATTCAATGGAAGAGTGGAGGTTATTATTTTTAAAAAAATACTTAAAAATATTTGCCTTTTTCTGACATACTTGTCCACAGAGTTAATTATCTTTTCCTAAAAACCCCCTGTGTACTCCAATCAAATCTGTTCTCAGACTCAGATTTATATCAGAGCATTTTTAATAACTTAATTTTTTTTTGTCTACAGCCTGTAAGAAAAAAAAAAGTGATATTAGCTATGAAAAGAGTGTTATTTAGAGCTTAGTGCAAAGATGCACAGAAAGACTTACAATGGTGTCCATAATTTTGGAGACTTATGACTCAATTCAGTCAAGTTGTAGCACTGACAAAAATTACTTTGTTCTCAACATGGTCTTAGGCCATGTGTCACTTTAAATTTATGTCTGGACTGGCAGAGAGTTATTATTATGTAGTTGCTATTGTAAAGCTGTTGTATATGTGATGTTTACTGAAAATTTTGAGCTTTTTAAGACAATGTGTTTTAAAAGGTTCAAATCTAGATTTTTTACTTTTATTTCAGGATCACATTTTCAAAGGAGTTCAAAAGTCAACACTGCAGAACTTGTTTGGAAATAAGGTTTTAGTTTGACACACTTAGGTCTTTGCTATCCTGATCTAACTGGACTGAAGACCAGCAGTAACAAGAGGTGTTAGGTGAGCTATACCACTAGCAATGATGTATTCTGTCGCCTACTGAAAAAGCTAAATTTAATATTTCATTTACAGTTATTAATATATAATAAGTATAAAATTTTGGATGAGATGTTGCTGAAAACAACTTTTATTCTGTAACCATTTCCGTTTTGAGAAATTGTAATGAGCTGTTTAGGCCACACAACTGATACATTTGGACAGGTGAGTTTGCTCAAAGATTTTGTTCAGGTGAGGTCAGCCTTGACCTGTGTTTCCCTCAGGGAAGTGTCTGGCTGGTAAGGCCCTGGAGCAAGGGAAGTTGCGACAGAGCCTTTTCCAAGCTGACTCTGCTAGATGATCTTCTGTGAAAATCTGTGGAACTCTGTGACCTGTGTTCAATGCTATAAAAGCTGCATTTCTGGAGGCTCAAGCTTTTGCTTCCTTCTCAGAGCCCTGTTTCATCACAAGACTGCATTTATTACGACTGTTCTCCTTTAGTGGCCATCACCTTGTGCAGGATGGGTTGTGTGACTGCCGATGATTGCCAGTGGACAGGGAGGAGTTTTATGGATATCTTTAGCTTCATGGAACCCATCTGTATATTACACTGAAATACTGAAAATATTCCCCCTTAGGTTAGGACACATCGATGTTGAAGGTAAGGATGCTGAAATTCTGTCTGCAGACCAATAGAGGAAGAAAACCTTTTAAAATGCAGTCTACTATTTTCTCAGTAAATATTCATGGTCTACCTGTTGTCATCTCTCATAATTCACTTTCTGAGAATGTCATACAAGGCCCTCAATGCTGTACAAGGTGCATGCTGTTCAGAAGTGTGGAAATGCAAACAGAAAGCTGGGGACAGTTCTTGAGAAGATAAACACAAACCCAAGGAGCTGGCACAAGCAGGTCAGTTTTTGCCCGCCTACAAAAAGATTTGCTGGAATGAGGATTGCTGGAGAGCTACTTGAGGTATTTAAAATGACTAGAAGGAAAATGTATTATTGGCTCTCATCTGTGTCCGTGAGCTATAAACTGTAATGTCACTCATTAGCTACGTTCTGTGGTGACGGAGTGACTTGAATAGAAGTACTGAGACACAGCAGATCAAAGAACGACTGCATAGAAAATGCTCGGCTTTATCAGACTGTGTCAAATATAAGTTAAATAGTCATCAGGAAAGCTTAAAAGTTTTAAGATAAATATTTCAAAAAAAGATAATGTGGAAGATCAACAGGACAGAAAAGTGTCAAACATTAGAAACCTATGCTTTCCGCACAAGCTGCATTTTTGGTATCATCTGCAATATGGCTATGAGGCATGGCAAAATTTTTAATTAAGCTTTTTATCCTAGAAAGCATAGAATCTTCAAATTCTGCCCAAATTCCCCTTGAGATTATAGGACGAATCAGAGAGAAACCCAGAGATCTAATACAGTGAAATGTGGCTTTCAAGAGAGGGTAAAATAAAAGTGTGGAAAGTCACTGGAATTTATGTAAAGAAATTTACCATGGTATTCTTTTTTTTTTTCCTCTAAATTTTCCTTTATTTTTGTAAGCAGCCTTAGTTATGCAACTGTTTCCCAGTTCAGTGTGGGATGTTTGCTTTTGCACTGAATAGAGATGCCCCTTAGAACTACCATTCATGCTTTAATCTATTTAGCAACTGCATATGGCCTTTTAATATGAAGACTTTTATCATAAGTCTGAGTTCAGTTTGTTTCTGGATCTTCCTTTAACAGTATCTGTGCAATTGTATCGATGTTTAATGTTGAGTTAAATATTCAGAAGTGAAGCTTTGTTTGTCTATATTCTATTTTTCTCATTTCTGAAAACTTTTTTCTCTAGTAGTTGCAAAACTTTTACTCCCTCTACGTTTTCAGTCTCAGTCTTTCATGTGCTCAAGGAGTTCAATATAATTGATAGTATATCAGTATTATATAACTGATAGCAGACAACCTACTTGAGTAAAATATGACACAGAGACGAGCCTGAAAGATGCCTGTTGGAACAGAGAGAGCAGTGACCACCTCACTGTGTTGGGTGAGTTCTGTGCTGTGAACTGAGAGGGCTCCAAGTTGGGCAGCAGAGCTGTCACTGCCCTGGAGGAAGCCCTGGTGGAGACAAAGGGCTGGGTGACCCCTGTGCAATGGGCCCTGCTCTCTCATTCTGTTAATTCAGCTCTTTTTTCCTAGGGTGTCAGCTGGGGCTGGCCCATCCCCTTTCAACATTATAAGGTTTTGACAAAAGAAGCAGCATTTGAGGCAGAAGAGGTTATATTTTTGGCAGTGTAAAATGAAAAGCATTTTGTGAAATGGGAAAAACAGGAGTTTGATACGTTATGCAGAAAACTTTGGTATTGACACATAGCTGAGCATTGGAGAGACACATTCGAACATTATTAGAGGTGAAGACCTAGGATATCTGGACAGATTGTGGTCTTGAGGTGAAAACTTTCATGACAGGCAGGATGCATTACACTTTGCCACAGAAAAAGGAGATAGTGGGTGGTAGCTTAGGGAAGGATTATTTTGTTCATATTGAGCTTGAGTTATGCTGTTAATATAGGCTGAATGTCTGTGTTCAGTTCAAATGGTCGAAAGCTGAGCACCATTATTGCTAATCACCCCCAGAATCTGCATTTTCCTGCCAAAACACAAATGCAGATGTGCTGACACAGCAAGTTTCCATGGCTTGGGCTGGAGCCACCTTATATTATACATTTAGTGCCTGCAAGAAGAGCCAATTTGCTACTGGCAGGTAGCAGTTTTCAAATTTCCATAGAGCTTCACAGAAGACCATCTAGAATAGACAGCTTGGAAATGGCTCTGTTTCCCTTGCTCCTGGGCTTTTGCCTTACCAGTCTGACACTTCCATGAGAGAAATGGGTTGAAGGTGGCTTGTTCCAGCAGACTTTCTATTGCTACAGCTCGTTATCTGGTTTGAGCCAAGGATTACTCTGTTACTAGCTTTGAGGGCAGAGCACTCCCTGTCACCAGGAGAGTTCACATCAGTGGGCTCAGACTGCCCATGGGGGAGAAATGTGTGTGGCTTTTCCTGCTGCCCTTTGATGCTCTGCTGTGCTGTGTGCCATGTTAGCTCATTTTCCTGCCTGCTGAACAAGTTGGATGAGGTGTAAATCTGAGTGCTGGACTGTGAGCAGTAACATGGGAGGCAGATCTGGCTGGCCCAGAAACTGCTGCAAATGCTGCCAGCCACCTCGAAACTCTATTAAGACAAGAATTGTACTGGAGCCATACAGCTGGTTGCCAGATTTCAGAGGACATTGGTCCTTTTGCCTACTTGAGGGAACAGCAGACACAAACCACTGTGAGGGAAGGCTCAGGGTTCTAGGGGCTGCTGTACTTTTGGAAGCGTTGCAGTCTGGTTTTTTGCAGCATGGTGCCATTTGGCACAAAACACAGTGGCAGCCTGATGGTGGTGGCTTTTTGAAAGGGAAAGCTACTCAGAGCTGTGTTGGAATCTGGCTCTGCCAGAATTGTCCCTAAGCTCTGTGAGGGTTAGGCTGAAGCTTGAACTGCATGAAATGTTGATGCAGGAGGGCGGGTTGTCACTGTGGCTGCAGTCACCCTGCCTGCGGCGAGCATGGGCAGCTGGAGAGATCTGCTGAGGGACATCTTCCACAGAGTCAAACTGTCTTCCTCACACTTGATTGTTTCCCCTCAAAACTTGCTTTGAAAGGATTTTTAGCCTGGCAGGTGCTGCCATCGCTGACATGCCTGTGTCCCCCCCACCCCTGCTCCATGGGGAAACGCGTGAGGCTGGCAGTCACCAAATGTGCAGAGCCTTGCTTCTGCACAGCCTCAGACAGTGAGAGCACGTGGCTCTTACAGGCAGCAGGGCAGAACAGGACACATGGGACCCCGGGCGCTAATAATATGCATTTCATAATGTGCCGCATGGAAAACAGCAACAAACCAGCAGTGACAACAAAGCTGTCCAACAACTGTCCTCCACAGTGAGCTGCTTTCCACTTGGCTTCTGAAGATTATTTCATTTTGAGTTAATAACTGAGAGCCTCTGAGAGGTGTATGAGAGGAAAGAACAGCCTTGGTTTTGAGACATAAATAGCATAAATAGCAATTTTGTCCCAAGTTCTTCTTTTTCTTTTCTTCTGTTTAGTTTTCAATGAATTTGAAACAATAGTGTTTTAAGTATCTCTTTATGCAAAAAATTAGGTCTGACTGTTTCTGTTGTCTGTGTTGTTTACATGTCACCATCCACAGCTATCTCCTCTTCTTTTGAAGAGAACTGCTTTGCCCAGTAGGATAATTCTGGATGTTAGCTAATGATGGGAAGTAGGAGCTGGTGGAGAGCAAGGGGGCTCCAACACCTCTTGCCATGGGCAGAATTTCTGTGTCTGAGACGTGAACAGCATCTTTAGCACAGCATCTTTAGCCTTGCCTTGCAGCACCAGCCCAGCTCTCAAGGGTTAAGACACTCACATATAACAATGAAAAGGGGGAGCAGGGGCATGGTTGTAGGCATTCCCTGCTCACTAGCTGCAGTGTGCCATGTCCCCTGATACTTGTGTTGTACCTGTTAATGGCTTCTGGAGAGGAATGGATGGGATATGTGGTGGTTGTGTTTGCTGTCAGCTGAGGACTACATTCAGTAATTTGAAGGCAATATCTCCATCAGCTCCTGTGCAGACATGGCATAGCTCTGGGGGGTGGGTCCCCTGGCGCTTCCAGGCAGCCAAAGCTGAATTATGCACTGGTTGCAGTTTGGAAATAATGCAGTACCAGACACTGGGGGTTTTATCCTCACTACTTTACACTTACCTTGCTTTCTCTGCTTGAATACTAGTTAATCTCACCCTGTCTTTCATTTAACTAAATAATAAACTTTTTTTTCATTTGTTCTTTTTCCTATACTATTTATCCCCAAAATTTTATCCCCAAGTCATAATGTTTTATGCAGAAAGGGAAGCATTCTGTGTCTAAATTGGTGCAATCATGAGTAAATAACACACAGGTAAACTTCTCAAAAAACATCAGTGTAGATGTACTGTGACTGCATGAATGTTGACAGGCTAATAAACAGGAAAGGCTGTGGACTGAACTTTATATATAAATGTGAGGGCGGTATCCATCCCTCCCTGCTCTTAGGATGTGCGTGTGCATTCCCGTTCTGCCTTTTACAGTACTGGTAGTTCATCTTTAATAAATCAAAGGCAGATATTTCTTGCTTGTTTGCTCTCTGAAGGAGAGGATTTCAAATCATACCCTAAACAGTTTTGACACACAAATGATGTCTGATGAAAAGTGCTAAAGGTAGTCTTTTATTTAGAGATGTGTCGAGAAATATGCGAGGAAATGAGTTTATCTTCTCTCTCACAGGAGGAGAATAAGATGAGAGACATATTGTCCTTTTGTCCTCTATCTCCAAAGGAGGCTGGGTTCCTGTCATCCCGTAAAGAAACTCCTTTACAGTGATCTAGCCAGGAGAGTTTCTACCATGCCTCTTTTGTTATGCCCGGGCACCCTGGTGACTTGGCTGACATTGATAGGAGTGTTTCTCTTCGCAGCCCGCCCCTGCCTGCCTGCCGTATGGTCTGACGCCTGTCAGCTGCCCGAAGCGCTGCTGCTGGAGCACCTCCTGCATCCATGGGCTCCTTGCTGTGCAGCGAGGGCTCAGCAGGAGCTGCAGGCTGCTGGCACACTTCTGGTCTTGATGTGAAATTAATTGACACAACTTGAATCTTTGGAGATGGTGCCAGAAGGAAGAACAGAAGACTTGTGAGATAGCAAAGAACAAATACGATGCAAAATTTTGTGTTGGCATTCTTCAGTTGGAGAGGTTTGACTTTTCTTTTACAGCTTGGTTGCTGTGCCTTGCAGCCATAAAAGCCTCCATTTACAGCTTTTGGGACTTGTGGTTGGCTCAACAGCTTTGTGAGTTTCTTTAGCCAGGAGAGGTTCACTGCTGTATGAAAAGATGATAACAGGTTCTTCATGCTGCTGTGCAGCCTCATCTCTAAGACTGGCAAATCTTGTCACATTTGTAAAAACTACTGCTACTGGTGCAGGGTTTGAAAAAGGAGAAAAGAGAAGGAGTTCTTTTCTGAATTAAGTTCCTGGGTGTAATGAAGGAGACTTTGCAATTGGAGTGTTACCTAAATACTCTACCTTTTGTAAGGGCATACTTTGGTAAGGTCTCATCTACGAAATTGTAACTTGTTTCAGAGATCAAATTAATTTATATATTTTTTTTTCACTCTACCTTTTATACAGGAAGCCAGTTCTATAAAGGTCCCTTTTTTTCTTGTCCTTAGTGCCTTCTTCTGTGGGTCACACTAACTAAAATATTCTAAATTTTTCCAGAAGTCTCTGGTTTTTCTGCTCTGTGTCTCACTGAAAGCTTCACAAATGAAGACAACTAAAGACATAAATAGTGTCTAAAGAGTACATATCTGAGGTTTGCATATGTTCAGAAATTTACCAGCCTTGTTTCCAGGAAAAGTGAGGATGAATCACCCTCTAGAGAGGCTGTTTTTTCTTTGCTGACTGTAGAGGAACTTTAGCTTGGTGTCAGGCAGCTGAAGTTATAGGTAGCATTCATCTGAGCCAAGAAAGAGTATTCCTCTTCTGAAGGAGAGATCAAGCTGGTTCTAAAACATAGAGTAACAGAAAAGTGAAGCACACGCAGACACCATGTGAAGGGCAGAGGTGTGCACTAAGAGCCTGCCACACATACCAAGCAGTAAGAGCAGTTATGGAGGCACTTCACAGGAGTACAAATCCAGTAGACTGGAAACAGGATGATGCCTTTTTCAAAGCAGGTAATGTTTGAAAGTCGAAGTGATGATTTGTGTCTCTTAATAAAGAATATACAGATATGTGCGGACAGACAGGTACTGCCATGTATGTGGGAAATCTGCCCATATTCTGGGCACCCAGAGCTCTCTGCCTGAATGATGAGATGTGCACTACTTCCAGTCCAGAAGGAATTTAAACACATTTACACAACTGTGACAAAGCGACCAAGTCTTTGGTGTACACACAGAGAATGCAGCTGTCTGTACTTCATAGACCCACAAAGCAGTTTAAGTTGAAAAGGAACTCTGGGGAGTGTCTTGTCAAATCCCTGTGCAAAGCAGAACCAGCGAAATCAGGTTGGTCAAGATTGTCAAGTTCTGAATATCTCCAGGGATGGAGGTTCCTTGATTTCTCTGAGCAGCAAGTTCCAGTGTTTGATCACCCTTGTTAGTTGTGAAGAATAGAAATATTCTGCTATCTAGTTGGAATTTCCTTTTTTCAGCTTGTCCATTGCCTCTCATCCTGTTGCAGTGCACCCTTCAGAAGAGCCTTTAGTCTACATTTTCCCATTAAGTAACTGTAGACAGCAGTAAGATCCCCCATGAATCCTTCTCCTCTTAATGCTGAACAAGCCCAGCTTTCTCAACCTCTCCTTGGCCACCCTGTGTTCCAGTTCCCTGATCACCTTGGTGGCCCTCGGACTTGCTCCAGTGTGCTGATGTCTGTCTTACATTGGTGAACCCCAAAAAGAACACAGCAGTCCAGCAGTGGTCTCACATGTACTGAGTAGAAGGGAAAAATCACTTGCCTAGACCTGCTGGCTAATGCAACCTGCTATGCAGCCAGCTTTTGCTGCTGATGTATTTAACTTGCAAATGTTCAATCTGTAGCTATGACATCTATTCACCCAGTTAGAACAGAAGAAACATAGGGAAAAGATATACCAGTATACATATGGAGGTGGAATTAAACACACAATTCTAATGAACAAACTTCTGATGACTCACAACCACACTAAATAGAAAAGTTTGAGCAGGGTTGACATCGCACAACTTGCAGTTCTTACAGCTTCTTTAGAAGTACTTTTTCCACAGTCAGCTTGGAGAGGGAATTTCTTGTGTACATTCTAATTTCACCACAAATAAAGATGAATGGTTGGAGGTTATTGGAGCATCCCTTACCTAAGGGTACTAGAAACATAAGAGGCATTAGTGGTTTTATCTTTAGCTTGTGCTATTTCTGTTTCAAGCAGCAATTTCAATAACATTCATTACACCAAAGAAGGTCCATTGGTAAGAAGTGAGACATCATTAAAATGTATAGAACAACTTGTATCCAGTTTGTCCTTTATAATTTTTATGCATGTCCTCTTCCTGTGGAAGTCCTTGGCCCCTAAGCAGTCATTTTGGAAATATGTATTACCTTAATAGATTCCTGCTTAGTAATGACAGTACTCTAATTTTGTTAAAAAAAAAATCTATACACACACACATACATATATATATATATACATATGTATGCATATATGTATATATATATGTGTGAAGTGTTCAAAGATTCCTGGGTCACTTTTAAATGGTGCCCACAGAAAATGCTGAGAAACATTAATTTATGATTTAACAATCTAAAAATCTCTTGTGTATCTTTAAGAAAACAAGGCTATTCTTATCCCTGAGACTGAAGGCTTCCATTTGCAAATATGTACCTACCTCTTCTATTAGGAGAGTGTTGTACATTAAGATTTTGGCTACCCTGCTTGCAAGTGGTGATCAAAATATTACAAAGCAGTTCCAGGTTGCAAGAGAGGTAATATCTTTCCATTATGGATAATAAAGTGCTAATGATAAATTGGCTGTAATAACTAGAGGCCTGGCCAAAGCTCTTGACTTACTGAGGCATGATCACATTACATATGCTGATAAAAATATTGAATTAGGGACTATTCATATAGAAGAATTTCAAGATCTATATCAGAACTACTCTCATTTAGAAACCAAACTGGAATTGATAGTGACAATTATTCTGGTTTATAATAGTTTTATGTAGGGCTACCTGTAAGTCCAGATTTCATTTAATATCACCTCCGTCTTCACTTTTGTTAATTGAGGAATGGCATAATCAGCTTTATAATAATTGGTGGGAGAATACTAGCTTTGGTTTTTGCAAATCCATCTCCTATTGGCAGGAATTAGTATCCAGATTTGATAAAAATTTTACAGTTAGAGAAATAGTTTTGTTCTTTTAGTAGTTTTAAAATAAACACAAAAGTTATACATGAGCATTACCTAGTATAAAATATATTGGTATTCTAAATAAGTACTGAAAAATTAGGTGAAATAAAATTGATAATATAGAGGGAGGTTAATTTGAGATATATTTGGTAGTCCAAATTAATTCTTGGAAGAGTATATTATATTTGTCACCTTCAATTAAATTAATTTGATGGTTCAATAAACTAAACGAAGGAGCAATTAAAGCACCACAAGTAGAAAGTTGTTAATTCTTCTCCTCTTGCTGGATTATTTTACAGTTTAACATGCTTTTTGTCTACTGGTATCTGTGCTGTAATATAGACATACTTGCAAGAAAAACAACCAAAGCATCATTCATCTATCATAACAGTCCTCTGACAAACTAATGTATCGTGGATATAGGGATCCTTTGTCCTTTTACTGTTTTCCATGTAGGCACTCTAAATGGCTAGAAATAGAGACATGCTGTTTCAAGGGGTGTATGGGTTCAAAACCTCTGCCATTTATGTTGGTGAGACCTCACTGCAGCAAATCATTTGAAATGTGGTTTTTTTTCCTTTCAAATTTCATCTGAAAACAAGCATAGAATATAGTACCTCTGTCAGTGTCAAGGGGTAGGAATAAATTATTTCAGTAAAATACTAGTAGAAAACTATGGCTAGGCACCTGCGCACTCTCTCCCCTCTGCCCCCCTGCCCAGCCCTTCTTTAGACCACCACAATTAATTTTGGGTTTTCAGCTAAAGTTGTTTTCAAAGGGGCAACCTGGTATCTTTTAACTTAGTCTTGCAGGTGAACACTCTCTATGTCTGTGACCAAAACTGAAAAACAGAAAATATCAGAATCCAGGGGCACTCTAGGCTATGAGAAAACTTCCATGTTAATGGATGAAGGTGTTCTGAAACTGCCCAAGAACAACAGTAGATTATGCAAAACAACTTGGGGGCTCTAGAATACATGAACAGGACATTTTATGTCACAAGAAGATGGGGTATGGGCATCTGTGATATGGACAAGAGCCCTTATTTGAAGATGTGCTTCAGTTAAAGCTGAAACAGAAGAGAAATATTTAATTTTGTTACTCTTCCTCTTCTTTGGATATTAGCTATCAAGTTTTTGGTATTTTTAGCAGACAGATGGCTGCCATGCAATTATGTATATTCCTGGTTTTATGGTCGATCTTGTGCTTTAGAGGGTATGAAGGAGGACTGGATTTCAATAAAGTTATACAGAAGCAATCCAAAAGAATTAAAAAGAATGTGTGAGGAGACATAGGGTACAGAGCTTTGTGAAGGGCTTTGCAGGTTAATCAGAATATTTGATTCTGAATCTGGCTTCATCTTCTGTAAGACACACTGTAGGTAGAGGAAGAACTCCAGCAGATTTGCCAGGCACAATTTCCTTTTACAACAAACGTGCCACTTGGATTTTCATGGCAGCCTGTTAAGGCAGGAGATCACATTTGTTGATCTGGAGCATTGTCTAATAGGGCAACACTCAGACCTGTGGCCAAGGTGCTGACCAAACCTTGATCTCTTAAACACAGATTCCCAAAGTTAGGCAGACCTAACTTGTGATCGGCCCTTGGAAAAGGAAAGTAAACTAGTCTCTAGCATTTTGTGCCCAGATTGTTGTGAATCACTGGGATGAATTATGGATTGCTGTACCTCTAAGAGAAAGATGTACCAGAATGACTTTGGAGGGATTTGTAGTCCCCTTAGCTACTGCTTCCTTATTTTCATTGATCAGGTCATGCCTTATGAGTCCAAACAACAAAACAAATCCATCCTGGACCAGGTAAGAGCCAGTATTTGAGGATTAGAATAAGCTTCTTTAAGGGATGGATGTGTGAGAGCAGTCTTGGAATAGAGGAAGGGCTTTGAGTAAATATTTGTGGTGCCAGAATGTAGGGCAGATTAGAAGCCTCACAACACAGAACATTAGGGAAAACATTTTTTCTGCATATGCTGTCATTTTGACTTCTACTGTAGGAATATTAATTAATTTCTTTTTGAAAAATTTATTATATTGGCTCACAAAAGTTTGGACTTTCTAGCTATTCCTGGGGGATATGTGGTCCATTGAAGGCCTAATATAACATCTAAATTCTTAAAGATAATTACCTTCCTACTGTCTGGTTTTGTTATGCATTGCATGCATTTTTCTGAAAAGATGTCTTACATCTCCTGTATGTGTTGCTAGCCTTTTGCTTTTCCAATAATTTGCTTTATGGTATTCCATGGACACAACGTTGTTGTACCTCATTTCCTTCAGTGTGAACTGGCAATTAACTTCTTGTCCGTCTGAATATATCTCATGTTTACTTAGCACCTCTTCCTCTGAAGGAACCCGATGTTATACAAGCATCAGGCCTTAGGATTGTTTTAGCACATAAGGGATGTGCCTTAGCCTGCGTCTTGAGACATTCTTATCTCATGCACTGCTTTCAGCTCCACATGCATACTCTGGCTGGTAGAAAAATTTTATTGTTTTCTGTTGGAATTTGGCATGAAAAAAATCAGTTAATTGGTTGCTCTAAGATCTTGGCTGAAATGATCTACCAGGGCAAGTTACCAGCAGAGCTGGAGTCCGCAGTGCTCAATCTCTCTAGGCTTGTGACTCCTAGCTATCCCCAGGTCCTCCAAAATGTCCTCAAGTGTTCTCTTTAAGAAAACATGGACAATTTCCTTTCCCAGTGCCTTGAAAACCTTGCATGTATTTGATACGGGATGAGGAGTTGATCAGGTCCAGGGGCTGATGAGCTCTGTCCTTCCACAACCTCCCTTAGCCGCTGTCATTCTATTGCTATTTGGGCTTATCAGCTGCCTCAATGAGGTGCTGAGGCTGTCTAAACAAACCCACACTAAGTAAATCCTCCTATAACATTTAGTAGTATCTGGGTCTTCCTTCATGTCAATGGAAGGGATTATTTATCGTGATTTAGTTCTCATTATTATTAATGTGTTTCTGTGATTAAAGGCAACATTTTCTCTAAATAATTTCCCAATAAAACCAGCTAGGCTTAGTTCTTCATTATTCCTGCATGTCTTTGTGGCTGGTCCTATCTCTTTTGGCTCAGAAAGGATGATTAATTATTCTACTTGATCTTCACTTATCATGGGAGTACTATGTAAATTATTTCAAAAATGTCCTGTTTCAGATTTCATTATTTATCTTCAGTATGACCTGGGTATTATGAAATGTGAGAATCGCATGTCTTTCTAGCTCACTTCTTAGATTTGAAAAATTTGCATGTATTTTTCTTACAGGTCTTGTGGCCTGTTGTTTACTTTGTCTGTTAGTGATATACTTCTATGCCTTTTAAATTAATTATCCTGGCCTCTAACTAGGAGCTTAGTATCGCTACAGTCTAAAAATGCTGTCCTTAGCAATTCAAAGCATGTGTATTCCTTAGCAATTTAAGAGATGCATTTTTAGAACTCAAGTGGCAGAAATAATGTAAATGCTTTTTTTGTTTTTCCAAGGGCAAAGCAAAACTAATTTCTTTGATGAGATCTGTGGGCCATATATATTTGTTTTAGTTTTGTTTGTGAGAAGCTTCAGTGCTGTGAGTAGAATTTTGGCTCACAGAAAAGAACACATGGCATAAATGAGAGGTGCAGTATACCTTGGAGGGGCACAGCTTCGCTGCTGCTGCTGATGTCAAGCAGTCTCAGATGTTTTCCTAATATTTCAACTATGAATGTACATGAGCCTATTCTGTTCCCCAGAGGGCCATCTCAGGTTGATCACATCAAATTCCTTTAATGTTTTCGGTCACTGTTGCAGTAACAGTTTGCATTGCTCTTTGCAGATATTTACATTTTCTTTGTTGACCCAACAAAGAATAACTTATGCAACAAATGTTTATTAATTAATTTATCAAGTTGAAGATACATGAATAAAACCAGGGAACTCAAAAGACATTTGCATTCCTTTATTCTTTCATTCCACTTGAAGTATTATGAAATTGATCCTTCTAGTGAGGATTTGTAGTAGCTGAACTTCATGCCTAAGAGTTTATAAAAATTTTTAGTTTTTGTTTTTTCTTACTATCATATATTAGAAGATTTTTCTTAAATTTGGTTATGGAAATTTTCTGAAAAATAGTGTTTGTCTCAGTAGTATTCACCTTTTGTCTTCTGCACTTGGTTTACTTTATTAAGGAATTTTTCTCAACAAAATAAATACAGTGGTTGTTGTTTGTCCCTTCTTAGAAGGAGAGTCTTCTGAATTAAGAATGGGTGCACATTTAGAAGTGTTAATTTTACTACTTCTTTCATTATCTAATGCTGTAGAAGTTATGAGGTTAATTCTATGTTTAACACCTTTTCATCTGCTTTCTTAGGAAAGTTTATGCATTTTAAATTGCTTAGGCACTGGATAAAATCAAGAAGTATTCTGGAAGAGAGCCATGACACCTGGGCTGTTCTCTTCAATTTGTAAATCCTAGAGCAGATTTATACTCCATTTAAATTGTTTGTTATCTGGTCCTGTGAATCTTGTATTCCTGGCCCCTCAATGGTTGTTTCAAACCCTCTTTCTTCAGTATCCTTCTCATCTGGGAATTGTTGCTGTGGGATTATATCTCTCATTTGTTTGGTGGGTGTTTTAAACATTAATGTTAAAAAGATAACATAAACCTCCTCTTCTTTGGACAGTACCTCAGAGTGAACTCCAAGCAGCCTGCCTTAGAGATGCTCTAAATACACTTTGTGTATGAAATCTGTTCTGATCATGGGTTGGGCTCTGCCTTTAGCTAATATAAGGATTCCAGGTTTACCAGAGAGGGTCCTCACGGTGGGAGGTACAAGAGAGTAGTATCTGGACTGACTTCAAGGAAACAGGAGCATCAGATGATCAGAAATTAAGGACTATAAGGAAAATCAGAAATTTATCCCAGATGACTAAATAGGCCCATGATCAAAGAACAAGAATAATCTCCTAGTCTCTTGAGATAGCCAAAGCTAAATAACTCTAGAGGCTAAATAATTCTTGGGCTAAATAACTCCTTCTCCTGCCCTCCAAATCCTTTTCTTGCAGAAGACAGCATTTCAGCTGTAACCCTTGTCAGGGTTTTGCTTTCCTGTAGGTTTATACTTGTTAGTATAATAAGTAAATAAGGCTTCCTGCCATGAGATAATTACACATTAGCAGAAATTACAGTACCTATTAGTCAGAAATTTAGTTTTCATTCCCTGATGTGGCAATTGTCTGAGCATTTGAAGAGGCAGGCAAGAGTCTGAGCATAGCATGATGAGAAGAGCTGGAAGAAAGGAGAAGCCTCCACTCTGATACGATGGAAGAATACAAGGTACCTCGCTGTGGGCAAAGGAAAGTGATGGCACCCAAAAAGCCTCTTTGTACCACTTTAAAAGCTGAATATAAACTGCAGCCAGATTTGAAATTGGAGCAAGTAAAATAAGCAAGCTAAATGGAAAATGGGGTCTTTATGTTACAAATGTTTTACGTACACTATAAGTTATACCTCTTGGTGCCGTAGTGAACAGTGCATGGGGAGACCACGCTCCTGTTCAGAGACATGGGTCTGTCTGCCTCTTCTGTAGTTGGAACACATGTGAATTACAGTCTGGGGAAACTCCTCCTCCTCCCTCTTCCTGCCTTTCTTTTATGGGGATTTTTTTTCATGCACACATTAAAAAAAAAGGTAAAAATTGTTCATGCAGTGCTCTAGAAAAAATAACCCCAAATAGCCTCAAAACATTTTGGATGTAACCATTTTTTAGCCTTTGGGTTGAGAAACCCAGGCCCAGCAGCCATTCAGCTGCCTCTGAAACAATGTTTCAAGTAACCATTTTTTTTTAGTCACATCTTGAAAACCCTCTGCATGCAAAATGAGCATGTATCAGGAAAATCCCATTACACAGAAAATGGACACAGATTAGGAAGCATCTTTAAAAGCGGTGATTACAACTACACACAATATTAGATATGAGGCAAGATTTCTTGCCTTGATTTCAGAGAGAAAAGTCGAATGAATAAACAGAAGAATGAAGGAAAGGAAGGGCAGATTGATAGAGGCACCACAAACTGTTTCTGACTAAAGAAATTTGGCCCAATAATTTCTTAACTCTGAAAAGCATAGTAAAAGAAAGAAATGGCAAGCAACCATTATGATAATAGAAAAATAAATCTGGTAAATTCTTCTGTGACTTTTTAGAGTAAGAGCTCATGACTTTCTTCTCTTTCTCTCTTGTTGAACAGCTTGGCTAAGAAAACTTGTGGATTTTGTTATTCACTCTTTATATTGGCTTCTAATGTACGTGTTAATGTTTCAGAAGTTCTAGGGATTCTTCCTCCCATTTGTTTGTAACTAGAGCAGATGATGGGCACAGATGGCTGCAAATTCAGCTTTTCAGGCAGACTATTTTGCTTGGGTGAATGGCTGAGCCTGCAGGTAATGTTTTTGGTGGTCTCTTACCTTCCTCCCCCAGAAGAGGACAAATATTGCTTAGATATCAGCAAATTTGAGAAGCTCTTTGACAGTATGGGAGGAACATGCAAACTCTCTAGTTGCCTTGAAAATGATTCCCTGCTGATGTCTGAGGGACAGGGTAGGAGATCCATGACTGAGCTTTGTGTTTGAACTTGTAATATTTCCTACACATTCTTTACACCTTGGGACTGTGAAGTTGTGATATGACACTAAACATCAGCACAGCTGTGGCACAGTGGGATCTGAACAAAATCTGTCTTAGCTATCGGAATTCAAATACACCTTTGGGGTAACGTGGTTGCACGTTGTAAAACTGTGACCTTCAATTGCTGAGATATAAACAGGGATCAGGAGGAAGGAGAATTGCATTCCTTTCTGCAGACAGACCAGTCGCTTGATGCAGCACTGGAGAGATCCAGTAAAACTTCAAGGACCAAAGACATACAAGTGTCTGATCTGTGTATAAGCCTTTAAAATCGGGCCATGCTTTTTATTGAAATGTGGCAATAATCAGAGAATAGCTGAGGTACCAATACAGATAATAAACCAACATGATTAGTGAGAAAACTTTTACTCTTTAATTCAAAGAAATGGAAGAATGAACAACCAAATAACAGCCAGGAAAAAGAGACAGTGGACCACTCCAGCACCACAGTAGTCTGCCAGATAATTTAGGAGGGAAATTAAGGAACTGAAACAAGAGGCATTTACTAAGCTTGTGAATTCAATCTCAGAAATAAAGCAAAGCTTAATAAACACAGATGATGGGGCAGACTAATTGCAGCAGCAAATAGGAGAAAGAGAATGGAAACGTATTGATTCTTTTTTATTGAAGTAAGAGAGACAATTGTGCAGAAAATGTTCCAACTCCTGAAGCTTATTAAGAATGAGTAATATAATGATTTGTGAGTAATCAGAAGAAAATTATTAAATGCCAGAATTCATACCTTTATTTTTAAATTAAGTGCTAGAAGTAAATGAGAATTTTGACTGCATGCTGGCACAAACCCAGAGGCCACGGATCTCAAAGGGATAGACTCCTTGCAGGAATTCTGTGGGTGGCAAAATTTGTGAATTGAGTTTAGTATCAACTCAAATGTTGAATTTCTTAGGTGTTTCCTTTAATTGTTATACTTAATTTTACCATTAACAAGTTTTTAGTTATCCATAAATGAAAAACTGAGTATGTTTCTTTACCATACTACAAGGCTATCTACAGAACTCAGCCAATATGGAGGAGAGAGACCTGGACAGTTTGTAATTTGTGCTATAAATTAATAAATGCTGTTGGTCTGGGAATATATATTATTAATTTGCCTACAAGGAGTGTTTTGCCACATTTTAAGATAGGATAGGTGTAATAAAAGTGAAATTTATGCTGGTGATGTAGTTTGAGCATATTTTCAAAGCCTTTATAGAAAAAAAATCAATTTAAATAATGTATTGATTCTTATGCTTATACTAGGGTCCTGCTTTTAGTCACTTAGAGATAAACGGAGGTGAGGTTCTGTTCTGACTTTTCTTTTTTCTAATACATACAAAGTTGATACTTGTGTTTTTTACAGCTCTAACTAGAATTATTGAATATATTACCAACAGTTGTAAAAACCCATATTGCTGCTCCCTAATTCTCTACAGAAAATGTCATGACATTGTGGTTCAACTGGTTATTCTTGGGTGTCTGGTTTCCCTGGATGCTGTTTTTCTTTTAACTGATTTTTTCTTGAGTTGTACATTTTCAAGATGGCTCAAAACATTTAAAAAGCACTGCATAAGTATGAATCTTATAACTTGGGTTGTTCAGTGGTGCTGTACTCTTCTACTGTTTTCTTTTTGTTTTTAGTTGGGGAGAGTGGTCATACAAACACAATAACAGAGGAATCTCAGAAGCAAAAGAAGGAAGTTACCTGGTACTCTCATTCCCTGCATATGTAGGAAAACCCTAGGATACTGATGGTCATGCAATATTACTGACATTGCATTAAAAAGATACCAAAGGAGCATACGTTCTTTCTCATACGAGGTCCCGAGAACCTCCTGGAGGAATGTTCAGGAATTAATGTATCCTTCTTGGCAGAGTAGCCAAGAAATTATTTCAGGTGCATTTAATACACCTTTTAAAATTGTTGTCTTGGGATTTTGTCCAGTCTCATCATTTTGTCTCTCCCCTTTTAAAATGCTCTTGTGGAACTCAGACAAATTTAAAACTTGCAGAATAGTTGTAGTAAATGTTGTACTGAGTGAATGTGAGGTGTTTTGCTTGCTCTTTGTCTGAGACTCAGAGACAGCAAAACACCGTAAAACATCTACGGGAGTTACTTTGCCAGGGTTACGGAAGAAAACCACAAATTTTAATTGGCAGGAACAAGCAGGCTTTTCACTTGATTCTTGCTGCAGGCAGCAAGGATTTAGCTGTGGTATTCTTTTTCAGTGTTGCAAGCATTTTAAAACAAAAATGTTTGTTTCTATTTCCAGCTCTGTCTCACTCAAATATTTTCTTCCCAGAGTGAAGGAAACTGTACAATGAAAGTACATTCCCTCATCTCTTTGGAAAATGGATTTTTTTTTTAACTCTTTCAGTCCAAAACCAATATTGCTTACTGCCTGGATGTTCTCAGTTTCTGTGAGGTGATAAGTGCTTCCCATTGAAGTCCAGTAGTTGAAAGGGCTGTGAGATGTGCTGCTTCAGGAGGACTAAAGTTCTCAAATGCATCTTCTCTTTTTATTGGTCTTCAGGTGAAAATGTTTAACTCTAGTAATAGAAAGGGGCCTTCATTGCTGCCCTAATTAGGGCGAGAAAAGATTCCTGTCAAAAAAAGAATGATCTGAACACAACTTAGACTCCAATGGGATGTGATTGGATCATCATGGCTAATTTGTCCTTTGAAGTAGAACCACAGAATCAAACTTTCTGAAATGTTGTCAATTATCTCTTAACTATAATCAGGCTCTGCTATTACTACTTCTCTCATAAAGTTTTGCAACTCTTTTTACACATAAGAACGAAAATTAGAGAAGTAATGCAGAGGAACCTGGGATTCTGCTGCTAGAGCTTTAAGAAATAAAGCAGAAAATGCGAAGCAAATCCTTGGGGAGGGAGAAGCCACTTATTGACGCAACAATGCTGATTGCTGGAAGTGAACCTGCACAGTTATTCCTCTAATGAATTCCGTAATTGTGTCTATTTGTATCTATGGATTGGGCAGTTTTCAGGCATGTGTGCAGGCAAACATCACTTTCCAGAGGTCACTGATTTGCATGGCAAGCTTTGGCAACCAAACACAACAATATTGAAAACCACCACACATGGAACTTGTGCATGGCAGTCTTACTTTTCACTATTTCTAGGGCTTCATCAAATTAACAAACACAACTTGTACAGCCAAAGTGGGCTCTGGAAATTATCAGTGCCCTCAGCAGTGACTATAACTGGCCACTTTCCTAGATTTTTTCCTCAAATAACTCTCTGCTTCTCCTCAGAGTTTTGAATTCTTGCTGTTCACTGGAAGCATCAGAAGAAACACAAACTTTCTTTCATGCCTAGGTTATGCATTATGTCATTGCTTCTCAAGCAATTTAAGGCAGAATATTCTGATCTTAAGTTATCTCAGCAGGTTGGATTTGACCATTTGAGTGATTGACTTGATGTATGAGCTGGGGGACAAAGAGAAACAACAACTTCTTGGGAGGACAGGAGTGCTTATTTTTTGCAGTAAAACTGGATATAGATGTGGCACTTAGGAACGTGGTTTAATGATAGCAATGTTAGCTGGACTGGATGAACTTAGAGGTATTTTTGAATGTAAATGATTCTGTGATTTGTGTCCGTTGAAACTTCTTCTGAATTCACTGTGAGAAAACTTTGGAAACATTGGGAAATTGCTGAACAGCAGGTTCTGAACAGAACACTCAGCTGTCTGAGTGCTCAGTGTGTTGGTGGTAACTGCTTTACTCCACACTGTTCAGCGAGTTTAGCATATGAATGATGTTTACTTATAATTCAAGAAAATGATTATTAATTCCTATCAAATTGTTAATTAAAAGTCAATGGAACTTGTGAAATGATCAGAAGACTGTGAAAACGGCTGAGACAATAATCATTAAGTGTGTACTACTTTTAACAGAGATTTCTCTGGGTGCCACGCAGAACAAAAATATTTGAGTGAAGCAGAGAAGTAATGCAAAATATGTTACTAATATAGTTACATAATAAAATCATATATATGCTACTTTATTAGGGAAAGGAAGGATGGACTCAAGAGCATTCAAGCAAAATTAGAGAGAAATGACTCTCTCCTGTTCTACATGACTAGAAACTCTGTTTTTGTCTGATATGCAGTTGAATATTGTCGGACTTAGCAAAACTGTGTCTCGTCAGATTTTAAAAATGCTTTTATTGTAAATGCTATGCTTGTTAAGATGTATATTTGATTAAATAAACTGCTGCATCCAGGCAGGTGGTGAGAAAAAAATGTATGAATTTACCCAGTTTGGCTCTACTGGGTACAGTAGTCTTCTCTGGAAAGCACCCCTTGACCTGGAGGTATTGCAAAATGGTGGAAGCATTGTCTCAATGCCACAGAGAGAGGGATTACCTTTTTCTGTTGTTACCAACTATATGTATCTCTGTTTCCATGAAAACTGCAGCTTTAACCTCCCATTGTTACACTTGCACAGAGAAATCTTGCTACCCCAGTTTCCTGCTGTCATCTTAATATAGTTGCCTGTAATCTTTGCTGCTCTCTCCATATGGGAACATAACTGATGTTTTTTGGTATTGTAGGAAGGCTAAAGATGACGTGGTTACTTTTATTTTTACTTCTAACTTCAGACAGGGTTCAAAGCAAGCTTTGCTGGTATGCAAACCTCATGAATCAACCCACTGGATTGCTTCATTGCACTTTGTTTCCTGCTTATTTAGCCTGTGGCTGATTGTTAAAATGTGCTCTATGACACTTCTTTTAATGTTATTTACTGCTAAAAGGAAGTCTAAATTTTCCATTTGGTTTCTTTCTATGAGTTAAACATCATGTTTTTCTGCTCACAACAATAATTTAGGTTGTAGAGGGACATGTTTTGACAGGAACATCATATGTAATTTTAAAATTAAGAATTGCAAAACTCATGACTTATATAGTATGACAGTTTTAGGACTTTTTATTCCTAAAAGGCTGGGTAATGTGAACAAGACATTTCCTTTAATTAGCTTTATTTACTGTTCCCTGTAATGAAACATCCAAAGGGCCTTTAGTCTGCAATTTGATATGGGCTGAGGGAAGGGGCTATGGGCTGTCACTTCTGAGATGGTGCTGGTGTTGCAGGATGCTGGAGTATTACACCACTGGCATCCCTGGTAAATGCAACAGCAGCTAGACCTGCCTATTTTTTCAAAGTGCTGCTATAACTTTTAATATTTTTGATTTGTCCACTCTTAATGAAGCTAGCACAACAATTGTCAAGGTGATGAAGTGGTGAGCAGCACTTGAAAACTTTCACTGATTCCTTTATAATAGCAATTAGGCAAGGAATTTGAGTGCACTGCTTGTTCTTCTGTTTGCATAATCCAGTAATCATGCATATTTTTCAGTGTTAAGCCTTTATAAATACAAATAATAAGTTGCAGAAAACTCCAGAAGTGAAACCAAAGTAAAACAAAATGAATAAACAGGATAAACAGGAAAATAAATATACAAATCATGGGCAGGAACATGTTTAAAGAATAAAACTTTCAGAGGTAGTACAGTATCTAAAATCACAAAGAGTCAAAGTGTATACATGAGGAAATAAAAATACTTTCCCAGTGCAAAACAAATAGGTGTCCTTCATAGAAACCTTGCAAGAAGATGTTTCCAAGTTAAATGTCAAAAAATTGGGAACAGATATAATGTTAAACCATTTAAAAAAATAACTAAGAAAACCTCCCTCTTGTGAATTGACATAATCTTGGAATAAAATGGATTGTGCTTGTGAAATTCCAGAAGAATTTGTTCAAGTACATCAGTATTTCAGGTGCTACATCTTTATCTTCAAATTCCTCACTTAGAAAACAGTGGGCCCAGCTGCTACATATCTTCCTCTGAGAAATAATTATGACCTTTTTTGATCTGTAAAGGACTTGTAAACAAACCAGACTACAGTCCAGGAATGAAATTCCTGAACTGATTGGAAGAATGCAGAAATTTAACAACCTGAACCTCTTTGTCAAGACATTCCTTACTGATTAAGGCATAATCGGAGAGAGGTATAGAAAGAAAATCATCATCAAAAGGATAGGGAGTCTAAGGGAAAAAGAGGAAGAGAATAGTTTAAGTCCAATAAAAAAAGAGGAAGGGAATAGCCCAATAAGGATTTTATTTCATCAAAGATGAACGTAAATACAACAGAAAAACCCCTTAGATATTGTCAAAATTAAAATGACTCTTGAGATCGAAAGTTCCCCTGTGTGTGAAGAGACTTGTTCTGCTGGCACTGTTGATGCTGTTGTGTGCAGGTATCGTTCTTGCTTCTTTGATGTAAAGATTTCTGCATCTTTGTACATTTTATTACAAAGAAAATTGAATTCATAAAAAAATAAAGGTTTGTAATGCGATCAGTTCTAGTCTCCTAACAGAGAGACAAAGACACTCTCAAGACCAATTTTTTTTATTTCCTCTACTTTTCTAGTCTTGGTCCCTTAAGTTGGCTTTTTGCTGAATGTAATGGTGCAGGGTCTTCTGTTTAAGTTTCCCAAACACCATAAAAGTGTTGTATTGTCCAGCTTCCTTCCTTCCCCTTTCATATTATTGGTTAAATAGTTAAATTAGTTAAATAATAAATGATGCTTCCCTCTTTCTCCACTCTGACAGTCATCTTAGAGTCAAGTTTTTTGATTTCCTCCATATTCCTCTATGCTTATTTAACAAAAATCCAGAAGGATTCAGGCTCATTCTGAACCATCATGATTGGCTGTGATGCAAAAAAATAGATCTCCATTTTTTTAATAATAAGAAGCTTATTAATGTCAATTCTTAATTTTAAGAGAGAGCTATGCCGCTGCTCTCTGAACAGGGATACAGGACACCCTCCTATTTGCAGTTATCCAGTGAGTCTGGGGCTTCTCAAATAACAGTTTAAAGTACAATTTATTTATTTTTTATTTATTCATTTTTCATGAATTGAAAAATGAAGGCTTTACTCAGTCTGCCTTAGTTTCCTGTCCCTGATGGTCACCAATGACCCTGCCAGCGAAATGTAGAGAAAAGTACCAGAGACACAGAAGCATGATATTTTATCCAAATATTCTCCAGGCAACCACTGATCAGTGATTTTTGAATCTCTTGAGTCAGAGGTACTGCCTTATATTCAGTGCTGCTAACTAGAATTTTTTTAAGCCAAGATATTTTTCTGTCTGTCTTTGAATCCAAGTAATCTTTATTGCATCCACAATACAGCTGAACTAAACATCTGGAGAACCTTCTCTGTTGTGAAAACATAATTTGTTGTTGCCATTCACTGCCCTTTGATTCTTAGCAAAGAAGATGGACAATCTTTCTCTGTTGCACGCATTGTTTATACACATTCATCGTATTTCTCCTGGTTCATGGCACCTCTTAGATGATCCTGGTTGCTCCTTTCTATTCCTCTCCTGATTCTGTTACATTCTTTTGTCACTTTTTGTGATGGGCAGTGTTGGGGTTCAGCTGCTCCTTTGAGAGGGGCTGTTCTGGAAGGAGTGTCTGGAGTGGGAGGGTGGCTGCCCCCGCCTGGGCACCTCGCTTGGGGGGAGCACTGCAGGGACTTTGGTAGCAGCTGTAGCTGGGTCTGGAGGCTTCCCTGAGGAGAGTGAGGGCCAGACAGCATGCACAGCTCTAGAGTAGGCAGAAAGAGGAGCAGGTGGAATGGACAGAACTGCCTGCCACTCAGACAATCCTAAGATTGTATGAAAACAAGAACTTGTCCACGGGGGAATGGTGGGCAGAGAGAGCATTGCATATAAACTGTTCGTACTTTTGTTCTGTCTCCTCATGCTGCTTTTTCATTTTTCCTTTATTATGTTAATTTGCATTCAGATGAAGTATGCCATTTTAGTCATCTCGGCTGACATAGAGGAAGGTGTCTCTTTCTAAGCTGTGACTCTGTTGGGATCCTGCCATCCTTTTAAAACTAAAGGATCCTGTCCCATTATCCCTCTCCCTCCTGAAGGCACCTGGACACCCTAGTTGTGATGGGAGGAGGAACCAGTGCCAGCAGGGCTGCCTGGAATTGTAAGTGTTTACTACTGAGAATTGCTGTGACTAAATTTGTAGATCTGTCCCCTTGTCTCTCCAATGTGTAACTTCCATGACCTGCATCCTTCATGGTGAAGATCCAACTCAATTACAGTGCTCTTGTTCAGCATAGGGCTGTCCTGTCATTCCAATGTGTGACTATGAGCACTGCATTAACATTGTGCTGTGGGACCCAGCTCCCCTTCTTTAAAAGAGACACTTATGCTGCAACATTTCATAGCTGTGCATTTATCCTCGTGACATTGATGGAAGCAGTCCAAGCCTTAATGCGTTACACAAAAGTGAAAGTCAGCAATGTTCAGATGAAGCACAGGTTAGGTGGTCCCATCTTTCTCCAGGTTCCCTCCTCCCAAGGTGGTTTGGTCTTCACTGAGGATAAGGAAGAGCTTCCTACTTCCACCACCCCCTTTGTGTCTTCCCAAGCAATTAACAGGTACCCACCTTCGACATCACTCCTTAGGTGGTGACCTGCTGGCTCCCTTCCCTCTTTCTCCCCCCAGAGATTCTGACAGAAAGGCAGGCATATGTATTATGTGTGAGGAGTATTGGTAGGTATAATTTGTCTTTGTTATGCTGTCTCTTGTAACACACCCACTGGAATTTATAAGCATGTTCAACATACCACAAAAATTATTCTTCTGCCCTCACAGCATAGGCAGATTGTGGGTAGATATGCCTGCAGAACATGAGGTTTGTACTCTGCCAGTAGATTTTGTGGTAGTACAATTCAGAAAAGTTTTCATTGGGCTTGGTTGTGACAGATGTCAAATTCTTCTGACACAAATAATAAAGCAGTCTCAAATTGCACAAGAAACCCTTTGAGGTATCATGAGGTTTTAAAAGCAGAAATAACATTTACAGTTATAGCTGTAAAGATGTTGGCCGAAGCGTGTGTTCTGTAAAACTGAGCTTAAAACCTGTAAGATCTTTCTCTAGAATTATTTTAAAGAGGAGTGATTGATATCACTTATGTGTAGCTTGTCTTCTGTCAGTTTATAGCAGAACTATGGTTTCAGAGGTGCAATTAGCTCAAGTCTGCCCAATAACTTCTGTAGACACTTGCAGCTGAAGCTTTATGTTATGCAATAAAGGTCTGAAATGAGATATATTTTAATTAGGAGATAATAGTGATAATACAAAGCTTTGTTTATTAAGTAGTCAAAAGGTTCAAATGAGCTGTGAATTTTGAAGAAGACTTTGGCAGGAGATGAAAAACACAACAGCATAGTTCAGAATTCCCTTTAGTCTAGATGTTATCTCATTAGTGCTGTGCAAAAGTTCAAAATGAAATGAGGCCTGGACATTCTGTAGATGTTTGCTTTTGACATTCCTAATCTGGGAATGTTTTAAAAAAATAAGCACTTGTGTTTTTTAAAACAGACATTGAACTTTGTAAAAACATCCAGTTGGGGCTGGGTATAAGGTGCCAGAGACCAGGAAGGAACAAATGCATTGCTTGTTTGCTAATCACTATGGAGACATTGTGCCTGAGTTCTCTACATTAATTCATCTGTTTATTTGGCCCTCAAATCTTGAATGCATAAGTGATCTAGAAAGGCTTTTGTGTCCCTTTTGCTGTCTCACTTCACCCCCTTTCTAGTTCAGGATTTCCTGCAAGTCAGACTCCCTCACCCTGCTCCTAGGGTTTTCTGTAGGCTAAGAGCTTTGCTAACACATGGTTGCTTTTCAAACACCTGGTCTTTTCCAGGAGTATAAGCTATCCAAAATACCGTTTCAATGCATGAAAATACAGTAGGTGTGTATTTCCAACCACTCATCAATACGTTTTATGGCCTTTCCTAAAAAATTAGACTTGCAATGATAATTTGCTTTGTAATATTTCTTTGCTCAGGGTACTGTTCATAGGCCATGACATATCACTGTTAGTAAGCTTGAGAGAGAAATAACCTTATTTAGAAGAATTAGTATTGTTTCAAAAATAGCTATTACTCTTCAGAAAATCAATCCTGATATCACCATGGATAGGTCCATTGACTGTCATCTTGGTGCCCAGCTGTGGAATGGCAGGCAACACATGAAAAAATAATGGAGGTTACATAAAAGTCATTGGTATGGAGCTGAATGGATCCAGGATGCACTTACGGCTCTTGAGAATTTGTGTTTACTCTCCTTTTTCCCTGTTAAAGAATCAAACGGCAGCAACTTTACAACAACCAAAAAAAGCCCTTACTAAAACAGGTTAAAAGTCATGAATAAATTCATGGAATAATAACAAAAAAATCCATCACAAGATATTAAACTCAAAGATGTAAACAGTGTCTCGCTAAGACCTTAAGCCATAGATTTCTGGAAGCTGAGAGTACTATGTTTATTGCCCTCTTGTTTCTGACACATCTGTTACTGTCCACTGGCAGATAGGATGCTGGATGAAGTTTACTTTGTTCTGAGCAATATACTCTTGCCTTTTTTTTTTTTTTTTTTTTTTTTTTTTTAATGCAGAGAAGGAACATAAAAGATGTCTGACTGCCTGACCTCTTCTTTCCCTGCCTTCAGGCATTTGCAACCTGACAGTTGTTTCTTAACACTGCTTCATATGGGAAATAACAGCGCTGAAATAATTTAAAACAAGTCTGTGAGGAATAAAGAGATCCTTTCAGTTTATCGACTTTGGAGTCAAGTTTTTCTCTCTAGCACAGCACAGCAGGTAAGTTTTGCAGTCTTCTTTTGCATACACAAAATTCAGTTTCCCCATTTTTTTTCTTGATTGCCTTACTACAAACGAGTGACCCATAGGTAGGTCTCCAATGTCACTATGCATTTGCTGAATACAGGTTAACATTTTTGCAGCTACATTTTGCAGCTACAGTGCAAAAACAGTGCAAAACCGTGGGGTTTTTTCAAATGTCCTGGAAGGAAACAATGGGACCAGTTACAACCACTATAGGCAGCAAATAATTCAGAAGCCACCTAGAAAATTGTCTGTTCCAAGCAACTGTCTAGTAAACAAGCAATAAATAATCTGGAGATCTCTGTGTTAAGTGTTAAGCATGATGGGCTCACAGAAAAGATGGATAAGTATGAACCTGATGGTCTCCAAAGACATCACAAGAACAATGAACCAAGCAATGGGAGGTTCAAACTCTCCATCTTTAACTTGCACTTTTCTTGATGGATGAGGACATTTACAGGGTCCCTGTGACATCCCTACTTTTATATTTCTTCTGTTTGTGGGAACATCAGCCACTTTCCTCTCTTCCTGGATAACTTTAATACAAGTGAAAATGTGCTTTCTGCATGCCTCAGATTATAGTCACTAAATACCAGTAAAACTGCTGAAAGATGTGTATTGAATAAACAGAAATGCACCTTTGAAGATACTCCCATCTGGCAAATAAAAGAATAGACATGTCAGCGAGGCAAGTTTAACTTAGTGCAAAAAGAAAAAGTGTGTTGCTACCAAAACCAAGGCAAGACAGAAACTTCAAGCTTGATTTAAATGAGGAATCAAATCACAGAATGTACTGAGTTAGAAGGGTCCCTCACTTGCAGTGCAGAGCAGAGCGAGACAATCTCCTCCTTTGCCCGGCTGGCGATGCTGTGCCTGATGCACCCCAGGACACAGTTTGCCCTCCTGGCTGCCAGGGCACTGCTGACTCATGTTCAACTCGTCACTGACTAGGCCCACAGGTCCCCTTACACTGGGCTGATCTCCAGCCTCTTATTCCTAAGTCTGTCCATACATCCAGAATTGCCCCATCCCAGGTGCAGAATCTGGCTTCAACTTTCCCTTGCTGAACTTCATACTTCACAAACTTCACAGTTTGTGATTGCCCATCTCCCTGATTTGTCAAGGTCTCTCTGCAGGGCATCTCTGCCTTTGAGGGAGTCAACAGCTCCTCCCAATGTAGTGTTGTAGAAGAACTTAGTATTCCTTTGAGTCCTGTGTCCAAGTAATTTATGAAGACACTGAATGGTACTGGCCCTAAAATGGAGCCCTGTGGAACCTCATTAGTGACTGGTCACCACTCTGATGTCACCCCATTCCCTATAACCTTTTGCACCTGACCCATGAGCCAGTTGCTCACCCATCACATGATGTATTTATCCAGCTGAATGCTGGACATTTTGTCCAGAAGGAGAGACAGAATCAAAAGCTTGTGTCATAGCTTCCCAAGACAGTTTCTGAGATGACAAATGGTGAAATTAAGGAAACTAAGTTTGACAAGGAGAAATTTCACCTCATGAAGCCATGCTGTTTGTGACTGATGGCTGTGTTGTCCTCCAGGTTTTTCAATAACTCCCAGAATAATCTTCTCTAAAATTTTACCATGCACTGAAGTAAGACTCTTGGGCCTGTAGTTTCCAGGGTCATCCTTCTTGAAAATTGGGACAACATTTGGCAGATTCCAGTCAACTGGGGCATCTCCAGATTCCCAAGACCATTCCAAAATCACTGAGAGAGGCCTCAAACTGACATCAGCCAGTTCTTTGAGTACTCTCAGATGAAACCCATCAGATTCCATAGGCTTACCGGGATCTGGCTGGAGCAGCAGATCCCATACAAATAATGAAATTTAATGAAATGAATAAAATCACAGAATGTGAAAGCCAGGTTTTCCTTGCTCTGTTAACTTTTTGGTTACTGCTCTGCAGTGCTCTCTCTAAGGTAGCCTGGGGGTGCTTTCTTCCCTCTTCTACTACAATGCCACAGTCAAAGAGGTGTCAGCCTTCAGCCCGGAAGACAAAAGTATGTGTGCTTGGAAAATTCTTTGTAGGTAAGAGAGAAGGAATGTAATTCTCTCCTCATATGTGTGTCTGGGTGTAATAATCCTGCTGTTTATCAGAGCCACTTTTTTGGAGGTTGCTTTCTTCATACCTTTTCGCTTTCTCCTGACTGTCCTGGTCTTTTTGATGGCAGTTTTATAAGTCCCACTGCTATTCCTGGAGGATAAGAAACAACTTCTCCTGTTTTCAGTCCAGATCTTCATTTTCTGTGTCTCTGTGTTTTTAACTTGTCACAGTTTTAGGAATCTGATAAATTCAGAACTTGATTTGTTTTGATGGTTCCGCAAAACCCCTTTTGTGTAATTTCCAGAATTTGTAGTCAAAGAGAGAGAAGGAATCATAAAACATATGAAAATATCATACTTATTAAATAATGAGGCTCATCTGGCCAGCTTCTTGGTTGCGGTGTGATAAATCATGTGTCCTTAATAAGGAAAAAGTAACACTGTTTCAGGTACAATCCTTCTCTTATTGTCAAGATTAGTACAACTATTAAATCCATATGGAGCTCCACACTGGATATTTAGTCTGCTTGCATTTTTTATTAGATTCAAGATTCTAATTCAGGCATAGTCATAAACCTGAATATTTTATGCAAAAATGCACAGAAAAAGAAGCCTTTTTACAGAAACCATTAAGCCCAAAAAGGAGAGGTCGTATCTGCTTCTGTGCAATGCACTTAAAATATATANGCTGGCGATGCTGTGCCTGATGCACCCCAGGACACAGTTTGCCCTCCTGGCTGCCAGGGCACTGCTGACTCATGTTCAACTCGTCACTGACTAGGACCACAGGTCCCCTTACACTGGGCTGATCTCCAGCCTCTTATTCCTAAGTCTGTCCATACATCCAGAATTGCCCCATCCCAGGTGCAGAATCTGGCTTCAACTTTCCCTTGCTGAACTTCATACTTCACAAACTTCACAGTTTGTGATTGCCCATCTCCCTGATTTGTCAAGGTCTCTCTGCAGGGCATCTCTGCCTTTGAGGGAGTCAACAGCTCCTCCCAATGTAGTGTTGTAGAAGAACTTAGTATTCCTTTGAGTCCTGTGTCCAAGTAATTTATGAAGACACTGAATGGTACTGGCCCTAAAATGGAGCCCTGTGGAACCTCATTAGTGACTGGTCACCGCTCTGATGTCACCCCATTCCCTATAACCTTTTGCACCTGACCCATGCGCCAGTTGCTCACCCATCACATGATGTATTTATCCAGCTGAATGCTGGACATTTTGTCCAGAAGGAGAGACAGAATCAAAAGCTTGTGTCATAGCTTCCCAAGACAGTTTCTGAGATGACAAATGGTGAAATTAAGGAAACTAAGTTTGACAAGGAGAAATTTCACCTCATGAAGCCATGCTGTTTGTGACTGATGGCTGTGTTGTCCTTCAGGTTTTTCAATAACTCCCAGAATAATCTTCTCTAAAATTTTACCATGCACTGAAGTAAGACTCTTGGGCCTGTAGTTTCCAGGGTCATCCTTCTTGAAAATTGGGACAACATTTGCCAGATTCCAGTCAACTGGGGCATCTCCAGATTCCCAAGACCATTCCAAAATCACTGAGAGAGGCCTCAAACTGACATCAGCCAGTTCTTTGAGTACTCTCAGATGAAACCCATCAGATTCCATAGGCTTACAGGGATCTGGCTGGAGCAGCAGATCCCATACAAATAATGAAATTTAATGAAATGAATAAAATCACAGAATGTGAAATCCAGGTTTTCCTTGCTCTGTTAACTTTTTGGTTACAGCTCTGCAGTGCTCTCTCTAAGGTAGCCTGGGGATGCTTTCTTCCCTCTTCTACTACAATGCCACAGTCAAAGAGGTGTCAGCCTTCAGCCTGGAAGACAAAAGTATGTGTGCTTGGAAAATTCTTTGTAGGTAAGAGAGAAGGAATGTAATTCTCTCCTCATATGTGTGTCTGGGTGTAATAATCCTGCTGTTTATCAGAGCCACTTTTTTGGAGGTTGCTTTCTTCATACCTTTTCGCTTTCTCCTGACTGTCCTGGTCTTTTTGATGGCAGTTTTATAAGTCCCACTGCTATTCCTGGAGGATAAGAAACAACTTCTCCTGTTTTCAGTCCAGATCTTCATTTCCTGTGTCTCTGTGTTTTTAACTTGTCACAGTTTTAGGAATCTGATAAATTCAGAACTTGATTTGTTTTGATGGTTCCGCAAAACCCCTTTTGTGTAATTTCCAGAATTTGTAGTCAAAGAGAGAGAAGGAATCATAAAACATATGAAAATATCATACTTATTAAATAATGAGGCTCATCTGGCCAGCTTCTTGGTTGCGGTGTGATAAATCATGTGTCCTTAATAAGGAAAAAGTAACACTGTTTCAGGTACAATCCTTCTCTTATTGTCAAGATTAGTACAACTATTAAATCCATATGGAGCTCCACACTGGATATTTAGTCTGCTTGCATTTTTTATTAGATTCAAGATTCTAATTCAGGCATAGTCATAAACCTGAATATTTTATGCAAAAATGCACAGAAAAAGAAGCCTTTTTACAGAAACCATTAAGCCCAAAAAGGAGAGGTCGTATCTGCTTCTGTGCAATGCACTTAAAATATATACTTATATGACTTTCATAACAATAAATTCTGTTACATTTTGTATGGGTGAGAGACTTCTCAGATATTGCTTGAAACCAATCATCCATAAACGTGTATCTCACTTGCCACTTCCCTTTCAGAGAGAGGATGTTTAGATTGCTCTTCTCCACCTTACAGCTTAAACACTAGTAATTGTGAAGAGACATATTGGTCACTGGGTATTTTATATATGTACCTATCATTTTTTCTGTCCTTAAACTCAACTTCTCTTGCTGAAGTTCTGTGTATCAGCCTAGTTGAAATTCAGCTGTAGAAGTATGTATGCTGCCAAATCTAGACTGTAACCCACAGGGGACTTCATTAGCAGATAACTTTTTTTTCAGTTCAAAGATTTCACTTGAGAGTTTTAAAACTCTCTAGTTTGCTAATTAGCTTATCTCCAAGGACTGTATTTAACAGTGTACAAACCTTTTTTATTGATGTGGGCATTCGCACACATCCATTCAACTTAGAGCATCACCATCCCCTGTTGCATCCAACGACAAATGCTTTTAAACTTTATGTGTCACAGAAAGGCTTTTTCTGGTCTATCATCTCTGCTTTTTCAGAATGCTTCTTTTCTTCTAATGTACATGACCATAAATAATCCAGTTTTAAATACACTAGTGTCATATATTGAATGTGTTAAAAGTGAGAGTTACTGTGGCACTGCAAGGGATTTCCCACATGGTTACATTTTTTTCAAAGTCCATTGTAAGTTAATTCTTATAATTGGAATAATCAAGTCAGTCCCTAACAGAATATTTATCACAAGCCTTGACACAAGGCTGTACTCATAAAATGTTATTCTGTGGATTGCACAGTTTCCAGGCAGAGTAACGTTGCTGATCAGGTCTGCATAATCAATTCCAGTCTGCAGCAACCTAATTGTATGGAAATGGAGAGATTTCTTTTTTTCTGTCAGGACTCATTACGTAGCAGTTCCAGAGTCCCCCTCCATTAAAGAAGTGTTTTAACTTTTCAGTGTCTGCTGCACAGGCTCTGGGTGGGTTGATGTTCCCAGACGTGTCGCCTCACTCCAGGTGTCTATTTAGTGCTGGGACAGAGTCCATTATCCAAAGAGTGCTGGAGGACAATTTTTGTATTTCTGGCGAATGCTTTGATAAGATGAGTATCTCAGAAGTCACGATCGTCCTGTAGGTTGGTATTATGCAGTCAGTAATTTTGTTTGAAATTTTAACTACTTTTCTTCTTGTTTCAAATAAAGACAGAGTCCTGAAGGACTGTGGTCTCACAGCGAATGTGTCTGTTCTTGGTATACAGAATTATAAAAAGATGGTAGATACGTACTAACTGGAAGGAAGTATTTTATTGTGGTTTTACAAAGTCATTTGTTTTAGTTTCTGTTCCCGTGAATGTAGAATTGATCCTTAGTGCACGTCTATAGGCCTCAACTCTCCAATTCCAACTGACTTGACTTATTGAGTTTTCATTATTTTTTCATCAACTATTTCAAAACTTTCTCAGAGTTTTCCTTAGGAACCACACCTGCATGCCAAAATTCTCAGACCCTGTACTGCATCCCAGTATTAATCTCTCCACTGCTTCGGTAGTACGTATTTAGATGGAACTGTTAGATATAAACCAATGCAAGTGCTATCTCAAAATAGCATTTCTTCATGCATAGCTTTTCCTCTGTATAGATTGAGGAGGGAAGAGGTCTTTTATGCTTTTCAGATTGGGTAAGCACTACTGATCTGAATTCAGTTAAAAAGATTATTTTGTCTCTGTTGCCCATTTGTTTTTCTCAGAGATTGCATCTGGGAGAACTGACATCTTTAAGTAATATGAATTTTGGATCCAGAGAAGTGACTAAAATATTTTTGTGAGTTTCCATCATTGTAATTTTACTAAAATTCTCATATTCTCTGTTTAGTTCTGTATTTAGTTCCTTATATGTGTGTGGACCTTTAAGTTCACCTTGCTTCACAGGTGCTGAGCTGATGAACCCCTGACACTGGGAAATCAAAAGTCAAAAGTATGCACTGTTGAATGGCCCTGAAAATTTTAAGATTTAGTTCAAAACATCAATTTTCGATGGTAGGACAAACTCTAGGTAATCTTCTCTTTACTGGATTTGCTTTTCAAGAGGAAAGACTAAGATTTTCATACAATAATTAATTTAACAAGCAGAAGGAAATAAGTATTTCAGAATCTGTCCCTGCTATACCTGTGGCATTAATTCTTGAATGTCCAAAAGAGTAGTTCACCTAAGGAAATTTCTTTAGCATGTGGAAGTCCTTTTGGTGTATTTTTTCCCTAACACAGTAACATGAAAAAGTGCATTAAGAACTTATTAATATTGGGCATTCAGTAGACCATCTGTCATTGTGATTTTTGTCTGTTGTTTGGAGAAGTTTGACTTTATTGAGGTCAGTTTTACTTATGTACGCTCCTGTATTCTTGTTTTAAATTATGGCTTTTGTTGTGGAGCGTGTACTGAATCATAGTCAATTGCATGACAGTCTGTTCAGGTTTGGTAATGATAGACTCTAGAAGGTAAGACCCAGTAGCTTGATAATCACTACATTTGATATTGTGTCTATTCAGGAAAAGTAAGGTTTTTTTTTGGGGGGGGGGTTTTCTGCCTCTTCCTTTTCCAGGATATAAATGATATTAGCAAATTCATTTGTCATTGTTCTACAGCTGCCTAAGATCCAAAGCCAAATTTACTGCTCTTTGTTTTTCATGCCTTTTAGAATGCTGGAGTTTCTTCTGCTCTTGAAGAGGAATACTTAAAAAGGTAGAAAAAAAAAAAGGTGCAGGGTAAAATGAACACTTTTTCAGTGAATCATTCTCCTTACACTTTAATCTGATAAAACTTTCTGAACGTGAGAATCAAACCAACATAAATCAATAGGCTTTATTTCAAGTTTGCTACTGAGAAAAGTAGTGCTAACCCCTAGTTCTGATTGCAAGGCACTGTGTCTTAGTGCCTTATTTGCTAAGAAAAAACCAGTGAACACTGGAAAATTATCTCTGCAAAACATAGAAACAGAGGAGTTACTAAATACCATGGTGTGCCCAGTTACTTTTTATCTGCAATACATAAAAAAATTTCCTTGTAGGTATTCTTTACTTGTACTACTTAATGAGCAGATTTTAAAACCTGTTTTCATTTTTGATTGTAGAACACACTTTGCAATTCGTATTCCACTGAACTTGTAGAAAAAGCTTTGCTATTCAAGAGTTTATAGAAAGGAAATACAGGTGGTGGTGTGAATTACCTGAAGAATTGAAACAAATATTTGAGTGAAATGTTTTATGCTATTTGAGCAGTATTAATTGTATTGACTTGGATAAATCTCCACTGCTTACTGAAGAATTATTTTCTCTGGATTTGTTCTTATTTGTGGATTTACTTTCATTAAGTGATTCAGCTGTCTCCTAATTTAATCTCTACTGAAATAGAACTGAAAGACAGCATTTTACGGGATTTCCGATTAGACATTTCAAACAATATTAACTACCAGTTTAATCCTTTTCTGGTCCATGAACTGTGCAAGCTATTTTTTTAATATTTATTTTTTGACTATACTAACTGCTAGAAGGCATTCCCTAAAGTTGTTTGCATAAACAATATTAAGAACAGGGGTAATTTCAGAGGGGTTTTTCATCTACAGCTCAAACTTCCTCCTGCATTTCTACACATGCTTGAATAAGCCAGTCTGCGGGATATCAAACTTTTGTCATGAATTTGTGTGTATTTGGAGAAAAAAATTAATGTGATTCAGAAAAGTAGCAGCTGAATGCTCTTTCATTCGATGTAAACGGAAGAGCAACCACTACAGTAAATGTTGAAAAGTTTCTCCTGTACATGCTAAGACCTACCTCTGTTTGGATACAAATGTGCAGTTTCTTTCCCATATATGGAGTCTTGATGTAGGTATGTGGTACTCTGCTCTCCAAAAGCTTTCTGGGTCAATCTGCCAGGATGCTGCACTGCTCCGTAAAGGAAAAGTCTTTTACCCGTCTTCACCCATTTACCTACTCACTTGCTAAGTCTTTTCTCTGAAGGCAGGAGGGCTTTACTTCAATGGATACTGCCACACAGATGTTGAAAACTAACTTTTTGTTCGATATCTGGGCAGATGTAAAGCTTCTTCCTAGATGCCCTGGGCCACCCGAGTTAAATTCACAGCGTAACCCTGACAATTATGAATGTGCCTGAGGGTTATTCTAGGGAGCAACTACTGGAAAATCTCAAAACAGCTCCCAGCTTGTGATGGGAAATGCAAGTTCGTATGTTTTGAATGCTGCTGTGTCATGAGGGTCATATCATTGTCTAGGAGCTGACTGTGCCTGTTAGATGATCTTTTTGCCTCTCACCTGGTCCCCATGTTTTCCCAGCAACAGTGAAAGATGCAAGCAAAAGTGAAATGATGTTTCTAGGTATATTTTAGGTACCACATTCTATGCCTTAATCTTCACTGAAATATTCAGGAGCGGTTCTGCGTATTCTGTATATTCCTCTGGGCTACTTTGTAAGCCCATTAAGTTTGCATGATTAGCCAAGACTGAGAAAGAGTTCCTTTTTGTGCTTTTCTGTTACTCAGGCGGCCCAATTTCCAACAATCAATGAGAGTGGTCAGCAGACAGCTTCCTTTTCTTTTCTGTCAAATACATTCAAACATCTTTGTTCAAGTGTAAGGAGGCAAGTGGTGCCAAAGCTTGACTGCTGGTACAGATGAGAGACATCCTGCAGCAGAAAAGGCGTTTTCACTATCGTGCAGGAGGCTCGTCTAAACCCTTAATTGCATGCCACGTGTACCCTTGAGCAACCATCTGACTGACTTGTGGGCAGACTCCATGCCATCTGAACAGATGGGCATGAGTGTAAGCTGACAAGGGAGCCCATATGTTCCTAAATTGTGAATGTTGAGGAAGGGATTCTTAGCCAAGAATGTGCAGATGACTTTCCAAGTCTTACGTGATTGTCATTAAGAAGAGCTGGCACTGCCAAGTGAAGCTTACTCCTTCGAGTTGACTTTTGCAGCAGTCCATTGTGGAGTGAGTTTCTGGACAGCCTTTTATCCTGGCTGAACATTGGATGTCCTTAGACTTGAATCTTGCTTAGAGACCACTGTGGTTTTCCCACAACATTTTCAAGTCTAGTCTTTGCTTGTGACGTGTCAGGAAAGTACAAACATCTGTTCTTCACTTATTTTTTTTCTCCAGTGAAGAGAGGATTTGACTGTTAGGATGTGAAGCTAGGCCAAGAAATATCTCAAGGTTTATTTTCTGTTGCATGATCCCCAACTGGTCATAACAAAACACAGTCTAATTAGTTGGTATAAACCATTAAGTCAAAGTAGATGTTTGAGTACTTGAAGACAGCTGATATTTATAATCATAGAGACATAGAATGGTCTGAGTTGCAAGGAACACTAAAGAACATCGAGCTTCTACCCTCCTGCAATGGCAAGGGACACTTTCCACTAGACCAGGTTATGCACAGCTCCATCCAACCTGGCCTAGAAGACTTAGAGGGATAACTAAAATCTAATTATGTGTGACAAATGTTAACATGTTTGACTGTATAATCAGTTATCAAAGGAAAAAGAAGTAGAAAAAAGATCTTTACAAATTATGATACCTAATTATTTCATTTTGTTTTATTAAACAGTTCCTCTGGGAGATAGTAACTATAATCTCTAAAACATTGTAGTGAAGAGTAACTAAAAAGGAGTTACATGTTTGAGGAAAAATTTCTCAACTCCTAAAGGAGAAATAATATGGCTTAGCTAAATAACATATATTAATCTTCTTTTCAAGTTGCAGGAACCAAGATAATTTATGTTCCTCTAAAAAGAATGTTTATTTAACTTCGAGTAATTTTGCTTGCTGCCATAGTAACTTAAGACAATAAAATAAAACTACGTGGAGGTGGATTTCTACTTTGATAACTCCAGCATGTAACTCCAGTATTTTCAATCAAATTAACAACAGTGATGCTATTACCTATCATTGTTTCTATTGTTCAGCCAAAAAAAAAAAAAAAGTAAAATGAGACCAATGTAACAAGATTTGTTACAAAATCTAGAACTACTTTGTGAGGAAAATGTAAGAATGCTGCAAATCTTCTACAAGATTCCTGTCAACAGAAGACAAGTTTGTATGGTTTTTTGTCAGTACACTTGGAACCCTGCCCCACCTCACTTGTGAGGAATAATATCCCCAACTCGGAAGAAAAAGGTGACAATCTGAGTTACAGTTGAGTAACTTGAAAATTAGTCATTAGTGGCGGAAATCTCTGATACATTTGCAAATAAACAACATGCATGAGCACTGGAACAACGTGCCACATTTCTTTAAAGAAATCACATTTTGATTTGATTTGATTGGCCAAGTACCATCTGTCGTCTTGGCAATGCCAGCAGGGTCCCATGTAAATCAGCACATTCCCGAGTTCCTTGATTGGAGCTGTAGCAAAGTGAATGGAAATCTCCCAGGCTGAATGCCTCATTTGAAAATGCATTTCTTTCCCTGATTTGTAGTTTGTCATTAATAGCATGTACTGGGAGCTGAAACTGAAGTTCTGAAGGCTTTGCAAAGACGCCCATGCTTGCTCAGATCTAACACTGCTGCGTGAGTAATTGCTAGTTAGCAGCATGAGCATTTCCAGGCTGCTGACACTGTGAGCTTGGCAACTGACAAGTTTTCCTCCCCTGCCATAATAACCCACAATGAAATGCAAAGCAGAAAGCAAAGATTGCAACTTAAAAAGAAGACAAAAGAAACTTTAGCAAATCTTTATTCAGTGCTGCCTGAACATCATTATCTTAGCTTAAGGAAAGTGATTACGGGCAAGAGAGAGATTGCTGCTAAAGTAAGCACAGGCGTAACTATGAAGTACAGCTTTGTTGATGATTCCTTTGAGGAATACTTCTGCATTGCAAGGGGGTTGGAGGGTTTCACTTAATGTGGTGGTGCATCTTGTTTGTAACACTTAATATCTCATTACAACCCTAGCAGAAATACAGCACCTTTATGTTTGTTTTACTAACTTGATAAAAATTAGTGTAGTGGACAGTACCCTTTAGACAATTTTAAGCCGGGCATTCTTAATTCATTCTCCAATAAGGCTTTGGAGATGAAAGAAGGGAAGAAACAAGTGTTTTCTGAAAGGGATTAACATAATTTTTGCCAAATAAAAGACTTGTTCTCATTTTACTGAGCCAGGTGGTTCAAGGTCCTCTGCCCCAGAAAAGCACCTTGCCAGGTGCTGCACTGCCATAGCACAGTAAACACATTTCAGCTTACTTTGTTTTAATGTTAAAACAGTAAACCTGTACTCTCTGCCCCTTTGGAGTATTCATCTCATCCATCTTTAGTGCTTGCTAGTGAGAGTCCATGTTCTCTTCTGACTCCCCAGTCTGCACTGTCCTGGTTTCTTTGGGAGACCATTTCTGCATTTCCCACATCACTCAGAGTTACTGCAGTGTTATGTTTCTTCCCCTAAGAAGATTATCACTGAATAATAAGGAGAGGAAGAAATAGCTACCTAATATTCAGTTGTTCTAATTTTTTGTATTTTAATTTTAAACAAACTTTAATTTTTTAGCTTGAAATTACTACTTTCCTTTAAAAAACAGCAACATTTCATTGTAACATAATTACTTTGCATTACAAAGGTATTTTTCTATCTTGCCAGTGATAGATTCATTCAAGTTATTTGAAATAATTTAAAATCTGTTGATTCATTTCAAATTGGCCATTCAAAAAAAAAAAAAAAAAGAAATTGCAAGACTTAAAATTCCTTACTGAATTTAAATTTCTTGCAGAATAGGTATTGAAGAATATTTTTAGACTGCTATTTTGCTGGAAAGGCATATGAAAATAAGTGTCTTTTTTCTAATGCTTGAGGATGACCATGAGAGTCTAACAGGTTGCTGACTTAGCAAAAATTCTATGGATATTCACTAGTGTGACTGAGTTGTTGCAGAGCTCAGTAACTCACTTATGATGAAGACATTTGCATTTATAGTTCCAGATTAAATAATGAATGTTTTAAAACTTGCTGTTCTTTCAGTTTTGCATGTTGCTGTTTTTTTCTTTTTCCTCCTCACAGGGAAGGACTCTTTTTATTTGGGTATCTTACCTATTTCAATTCTGCATTTTGCTACATGAAGATCAGTGTTCATCTCCCCAAAGACCAGCTGGTTTAAAACCCAGCTTCCCCCACTCCCATATGATCTGATTGAAAAGCTACAAACACAACTAATTTTTAATTACATAAAATGCAAATTGGCTAGAGAAAGTGGAACAGGAAGAAGCAGAACTTATATACAGCCCTTCCCCTGCCCACTTATTTTTTGACAATGACTGTTTCTCTATCTGGCTTCAACCATCTCTGCAACTTTGGGTTGGAGCATACAGGGTAGCCTACCTGTCTGTTCCCAGCTCCTCCTTGCTCCCATTTTCCACAAGCTGGGATTTTTCCCCTGTGTCACCTCCCATGTCTCTGGAACCTCTCTCAGTGGCTGCTCCAAGGGAGGAACATGAGTCCCCTCCTCTAAATGTTCCTGTGTGGTATCTCCTCAAATAAATGCCCTGTGCAACTGAGGACTAGCATAGCTCAGCACTGAGAAACGACTTCTGCCTGATAACGCAACTTGTAGCTTTCCTTAGCATTTCTTTTGCCTTTTTGGCTTTAGTGTAGATTGTTAACTCACTTCTAATAGCTTGATTTTTCTCTTTTTTTCCTTTACCTCAAATCCTTTTTATCCTTCAGTTTCCTAATATAGTCCATAGTAAATATGAAGATTTTATTTCACTTCATTTCATTCCTATTATACAATATATAGAGATCTTATTTTTTTGCATATTTTTCCTGATTTCAAAACAATTCTTTATGCTCTCTTATGTAATGCATAAAAGTAACTGAAGCAAATCTCATTTGCAGCTTTAGAGTGACTGCAAGATATTGAAGATGGCTCAGGGTGGAGTGTTTGTAATGTCACTAATTCAGAGATGTAGGATAGCTGGCTATTTCAAAGCTAGTGCCTTTGGAACATCTCTAAGATTTTATGGTAAGGTCTTCCTTGATTCATATCACAGCAGATATTTTCATAACATCTTGTTGCCTATTCATGCTAGGATCTTGGAAATTCAAAGATTTAGGGATAAGTTTTTCTGCAATAACTGTTATTTTTCTCTCTATAATCTCATAAATTTCAGAATTAAGATATTTTCAAGCATTCCCTATTGATTTCAAGCTCATGTTGTATCACTAAAAGGTGTTATTACCAAATGAAGTTAGGGCTTCCAAAATTTACGGTTGTTTTGAAGGGTGAGATCAATACAACTATCTGAGTTTTTCGGCCTCGTTTATGAAGGAGTGTGTTGAGTTGTTCTATCTTTAAAAGAAGATTTCAGCTTGCATCGAAGTTGCCATTTATCTGTAAAACTTAGTATTATTTCATTAAACCTCCAGAACAAGAAGTTTCAATAGGTTCAGCTGAGATGTGAAACTATTTAAATCATGATAATCACAATGGGAATAGTAATAGAGCTTGCATAGTGATCTGTATTTTCCCAGGACATGGTAGGTCCAAATACAGATTACAAAAGGAGAAAATGCAATCTGGCAGAGCACTGCTAACAAGGAAACAGAGGTCATGGACTATGAAGGAAATCAAAATGAGCTTCTCTGTTACAATGCAGCAAAGAGGGACAGACTTGATGAAAACAACTGATATCAGAGTTTGAATATCTATTTGAATTGATTTAACTGAAATTCAGCCTTCTGAAAGTGGAGCGTGTAGTCCAGATGGGTGGTCTAAATTCCTGGTGCAGTCTGTGGAGAAAAAGTTACATCCAAATCATCATTTCCTGATCCTGAGAGAGGTATCTAAGAGATGAGGATGAATTGCTTTCTGGAGTTGCCTTCTGTTCTCTGTAGACTACAGAGGGACTTTGGAGACTTGCTAAGGGTCCAGCTTGTAAACAGCTAAAATGAGATGAACTAATATCTAAAGAAGGAAGCTGAAAAATCGAGAACAGAGAAGAAATCAACAGAAACAGTATGAGGGCTGAGGATAATTTCAGAATGAAAGAGAGAGAACAGTATGGTTTGTTTTATCTAAAAGATGATTTACATGAAATGTGATCAATATGGATAATTGTTTGCATGGGAAGAAGTTACTGGGTATCACAGAGCTCTTCAGTCTAACAGGGAGCTGCAAAACAAGAACCAGCAGCTGGAAGACAAAACTAGAAACATGCCAGCTGAAAATAAAGTGTGAATCATTAAGACTAAGGATGACAAAACTGTAAAATATGATCTCGGCAAGTGTTGAATTGTCTATTCTGCAGGCTCAAAGTCAGTATCAGGCACTAAAATATTTAAACCATAACAAACATTTAAAATGTAATATAAACTTCTAGGTGTAAAATATCTGTCTTATAATACTAGTAGATCAGATTAGGCTTTACACACTTCCAATTTAATGAGTAATCACATCTTTGTCATATTTCTGTTTGATATAATGCTTTACTGTGCTACTTTCTGGATATTGTGATTTATTCTCTTTTCAGCTGCTCAAGTAAGTTCTGATGCAGGATTTTATTAGTTTTCATGCTCAATTTTTCTTTTTATTCTTACGTAAGATATAGGTAGGAACTCACAAGAATGTGTTGTCAGTATGCTGGAATATTTTATTCATAAAATGCTTCAATTTAAGCTTTAGTTTTAGGAATAATACCAGTAAACTTTTCAAAGCCAGAATGACTTTGTCCCAGGCTTTGGAGCTAGAAAACTTCACCAGTCAAAGATAGTTGAACGACCTCAAGCTAAGCACAAGTGTAGCATAGGGCTTTGCTTTTTCTTTTTCAACCTGGTTGCAGACTCAGATCCTATGAAGGTCAAAAGGGATCTGCTGTATTGTGAGCTTGGGTTTGTGTGCTGGTCAAATAAGTAAACATTTTTGTTAGGAGCTCCCTGAGTGCCTGAACTATTAAACACTAAAAACATACAAATATGTCATCAACCCTAACACGACATTTGCGTTAATGATGTCTTTAGGATGAAAACAGCGAGGAAATCCCTGTGTCAAAATCCCTGTGTTTCCCTTCAATTCCTCCCAAGGGTTGCACATCAGAAATCTTCCTCAGATTCAAGAAGCATAATTCATTAATTAATCTGTTAATCCTCACTTTCCTGTTGATCCATGTATTCTGCACACTGGGGACAGAGACAGTTATCATGCAGATCATCTTGCTTTGAGCCTCATTTCTGGTGGGCGGGGCTGTTCGGGCAGGATCATTTGTTCCGATGTGAAGGGCGACTAGGGGAGTTTTTTCTGTGCTCTCCTTGCCCCCACTTCCTATCAGCATTTGCTCTTGCCACAGATACACACCTCATGTCTTTTGCTTATGGCAGATGTTGTACATCTTCCTTCGCTGCAACAGTCTGAGTGACAGACTTGTCAATTCTTACATGGAAGTCCAATAGTCACTACCTTTTCCTAGTTCTGGTGTAAATCTTAGGCTTTCATCCTGCTGTCAGCAGATCATTCTGTTCTCCTTCACAGCCTAGCAACGAGTCATCCTTATCACTCTTTGGTTATGGTCCCTTACTGTCTTAGGTCTCCTGCTGCTTTTATCCTTGTCACTTCTGTGTTCCCTTACTGCTGTCCTATGTATCATGTCTCAGTTTCTGTTTCTCAGGTGTTCAATGTGAATTTGACACCTAAGGGGATAAAAAGAGTCTGGCTTTGCACTCTCTGTAGTCTCAAATTTTAAAGGTAGTTGAGCAAAAACTGTCCAAATATACTTTGGCTTTATCACTGCTGGTGGTTTTTTGATGAGGTCAGTCCTTTGTCTGTGTTAAAACTTGGTTCTCAGCCTGTGGAAATGATCAAAACAATGAGATGAGCTACAGCACTCACTTAGAAGACCCATCTCCTAGCTGCAAGCCCTACAGAGTAACAGGGAGTAAAAGGCATTCATCTAAAGTAAATGATCAAGGAGCTGCTCCCTCCTTATCAAGGAGTTAAGTTTGCATACTGTTGCTGCCTGAATCATTTATGAAGAGAACCACAGCCCCTTGGAGGATGTAGTTGAATGAGTAGCAGTTAATCTGCAAGATTGATACCATCTCCAACAGGGAGAATAGCACAGAATCATATTGTGAGAATGTACATACTTTGTGAAATTGCTTCTCAAGGCATATCCTTTTGGAATCTGCAATCCTGCACCAGTGTGTGCAGACTGTAATAGCAATCTCTCTGAATTTTGATATTTTCTAGGAGTTCTTTTCTACTATAATTTTTCCCATACAAAATGGCAATAAAAAAGAAAGACTTAGGGTTGAATGGCCAACCACTGAAAAATCCATGAGTGCCAGAAGTCAAATTACAGGTCTAGGTCAAACCATTTGGGTGTTCATGCTGTGCAGAAATCTTTATTTAGGTGCTTTTTTCTCCCCCACACCCTGGACACTGTATTTTCCGAGCACTGATACAATGTACTCCTTTAAATGATCTGTTCTGTTACTGAGCAATGAGTGACCATAAGCCTTATTTGCTGATTGTCAGCAGTTTCCACAGAGGAGTTATCAACCCAGGTGAAGTTGTGCTAGGGTAAGCAGGGTAAGCAGCCTGACTCTTCCCACTTTTACAGTGTATGGACTTTACAGCCTGATAGATGAGCTTCAACTATAAAGGAGTCACAGCCAAAAGACAAGAGTAGAAGCCTGTACTTTGAAATATTCAAATACAATTTTGATGATAGAGCCTGGCACAGCATGGAGATTTTGCCTCCCTGCCCTGTGCTTGAAGACAGGCCTGGGAAAGTTTGCTCTGCTGAGTGGGAATGTGTCATGGTCCCTGCTGGGCTGCTTCTGGAGAGCTGCTGCTCCTCCATTGCCTCCCCAGCCTTAGGAAGACATGGAAACAGGCAGAGCTAAACAGGCAGCAGGCTCTTTTCTATACCAGCAAAAGTGACTATAGCTGCAAGAATGTTAAGTCTGGCACTTGTGCCTAGGTGCCTCCACCTGGAACCAACAACCTTCATCTCAACTGCAGGGAGGGGCTGACTCCTGGCTTTTTAACCCAGCAGCTTTCCAGGTGGGAATGGAGAGCTCTGGAGATCTCAAAGAACCCCCAATTTCCATAGCGAGACTTAAAACCTCCTCAGCTGAGCTGATGAATTCTGACAAGGCTGACAACACCTCTGAGGGTGGAGCATACACCGCTGTCTGACACATCCTTGCCAAGTGTAGACTGAATTATTGTGAATTGCACTTGGTCTCTGCAAGGAGCAAGTGGAGTATAACTGCTGGCAGTCTATACCTTTCGTGTAATTTTGTCCTGCTACAAAGAATGACTTTTATTATAAGGAACTGCTTTGTCTGACTAGCCAGCTATTTAGTCCACTTATTTCCTAGTCAGAACACAGTGAAAAAATGGGAAATTTCCAGCCTAATGAACCATGATCATGCACAGAGTGATCATGTCCCTGGTTAGGCCTAGACTGCAAGTTGTTTTGGTGTCCATAGGCTCAAGCTTTTTTCCTACGGGAGGCTAGATGGTGAAAGCATCCAGTGTTCCAAGAACAGCTTCAAAACTTTAAAGAGTAAATCTTGAATATGCTTTTTTTTTGGGCATGAATTGGGTTATGCTGTGTGTAGAAACACTCAAAAGACAGAATGTCAGTAAGTGATGGAAAGACATATCAGATTGCCTCATGGGGAATCATAGAATCACAGAATATCTGGAGCTGGAAGGGACCCACGAGGATCACTGAGTCCAGCTCCTGGCCCTGCACAACACTGTTCCCAAGAATCACATCATGTGCGTGATGTCCAAATGCTTCTTGAACTCTGTCAGTCTTAGTTCTCTGATCACCTCCCTGGGGAGCCTCTTCCAGTGCCCAACCACCCTCTGGGTAAAGAGCCTTTACCTAATATCCAGCCTAAGTTTCCCCTGAAACAGTTTTATTCTGTTCACTTGGGTTCTATTGCTGGTCACCAGAGATAAGAAAAAAACTCTGCCCCTTTGCTTCCCCTTGAGGAAGCTGCAGACAGCGATGAGGTCTTAGATGTAACTTCAGGATGAAGAGGCTACCTGTCTAGCTAAGGAAGATTTGCAATGGCCAAGTATAACCCAAGAACTATACTGATTTTTACTTTTTGCCATTCTGTTTCCAACTTTGTAGTCCAGATCTTGATATTACACCTCACTATTTTCAGGTTTCTTTCCAAAACAGTTGTCTCAGGAGAGACTCTCACCTCCACCTCAGAGCTGTACACTAACTCCACACAGTGGATGACTCTGTGGAAGCTAAACGAAGCTGTCTTTAGTGACTGCTTTCTAGGAGGACAAAATGTGAGCAAGAAGTGAACAGACCCTGCAGTGGCAGTTGAACATAGGCAGTTAAATCTTCAGTCATCAAAACTCACAGGTACCTTTGGGCAAGTCAAAACAAGCAAATATTTTTCCCATACCACCACAAAACCCTCTCTGTTCTTTAGATGTTATATCTTTCTTCCTGCTCTCACGAGTAACACTAACAGAAGTGGCCAGTGCTGTTGGAAATTGCATTGTTTAATATCTTTTTTTATACCATGTGATGTCAATACCAATATTGGTTTCAGGTAGCTGAGCTAAATTTTTGATGTGGAAATCTAGTAAATGTACTCCAGCTCTCATAAAAAAAACTTGGAGAAAATAATTAAATATTTTTCAGGGATGTGGGAGATCCTTCCTCTTCTGTGGCAGAAATTATCTCTTTTCTTTCCTCTTCTTGAGAAATATTTTAATACTACCTGCAGAGTAGGAAACCAGAACGGAATTATTCTGGCTATGGGATTTGCTTTACTTGAGAATTGCCCAGGGTAGTAATTTTCTTGCTGCCTGGGTCTGACAAATGTGATTTTTAGCCTCCAGCTGCAAACAGGCACGAGTACCTATTGTCATGGATTTGTGGACTTTATGTGAGGTGATGATGTTTCAAGTAAGTGCAGATGCATGTTGTGGTTTGCACAAGCAGGAGCTGTGGCATGAGACCTCAGGAGAGCGTGAAGAAATCTCTGCTATGGCGGCAGCATTCAATTTCTCCTTGGCTTCTAATTTATTCAAACTGCCTTGCCTTATCCCTCCTCTGAGGTATTAATTGTGGATCTCTCACAATAACTGCTCTTGGCCTTCCGAATTCAAGAGGGTTATTACTGTTTTGAGGTCAGTTAAATATTTGCATTGGCTGTGACTAGGGCAAGGTTGAGCTGGCAAATGAATGCTGTGAATTTAGGTATGAAAAGGTTGTGTATGTATGAAAAAGCTAAAATATATTGATTTTCCTGGAAAAAATAATGATTTTAGGGCAGATTTCTGATTAATATTATTTGGAAGATCTATGTCTTTGCATTTTCTACTGCAAATGTTCGTTGCCTTTATTCTTTGCTGTGGCATTTTTCTGCCTTTTTCCAAAGTAAATTCCTGCAAGAGGGTTTAACTTTTGTGTGTCATGTAGACTTTTTTTTTGTGTGTGTGTGTTTGGTTTTGTTCTTTACTTAAAAAACTTAAAAAAAATTATTGCATTGTCACCATCTGTTGATTTACTAGATGTTTGGAAAAAATACCATTTTTTCCCAGCTTTGTCGTAGATGTTTTTTTTTAATGAATACCTATAGAAACAGTTTTCTATATTTCTGAAGAATGTTGATGGAAAATGATAGAGATTTTGTTGATGGATCTAATTTACAGATGGTATACATATATAAAGCTTGCTGCTGATACTGTAAGGTTTGTCAGATATTGCTATAATAATCCTTTTAAGTAATTTGTTTCATCAACCAAATCCAAATTATTTTGATCTGTAATTGCTTTAACTTCCCATCTCAAGATTACCACACAGCTGGCAAAGCAGTTTCCCTCTTCTGTCCTCACAGGGAAGGGAAGCAGCGTCATCCACTCAGCTCTCAGTTAGATTGACTAATCTTAATACATTCTCCAATCTGTGTTGATTCCTCTATGATCTGGTTGATACTTTGAAATTTATTGTCTGCTATTCTGTTTCTTTTGGCAGCTCTTATCCAAAGCCTTTGCCAGCTATCTGGAACCCTCTGCGAGGCCCTGTCTGATGAAGCAACACCACTTTTCTGCCACAGGGTGTTCAGGTGAATAGGGAACAGTTTTTGCAGTTGTTTTATATTTCTTTTACTTTATAGTTGTCCCCATTGCTCTGTTGCTGAAGGCTAGCTGTGATATAGACTCAAAGGGAACAATAAGGAGTATAAAATGCTCACAGGAAAGGAAGGCACTACAAGATTGACATCTCACCTTAGTCACATCCATGTACTGGAGCTGAATCATGCTGCCTCTTTTGGCATGGCCACTCTGAAGTAAAAGAAGCACATAGAAAATACACCTACCTTTGCTGAACAGCTTTAAAATTCGCTGCATGCTCTAATACTTTCTTCTCAAAGACATATCTGTAATAGCATGAGCGTGCACAGTGTTAAGGTGAGGTAAACCAATTGTGAAACCATTTTCATCTGGGAGTCTCCCAGAAAATGCAGGTAATTGAACCTCGATAGCCCGGTGATGCTCAGTGTCACTTTATAAACAAAAAAGAAAGAAAAAGAAGCCAACCAAATGTGCCTGTACAGTTATAAATAATCCTCTGTCAAATTTGGTGTGCAGTTTTGCAGCTGGATGCAGAAGACTGTTATTTCTGCCTCCTGTATGTTCTGCCACTGGTTATACAGAGCTATACAAAGATGGGTGTGGATTTGTTGACCTATTTATTGTGAATACAAACCTAGATTCTCTTTGTCTCTCTATTGTCTTTGCAGAATACTGGGAATGTCAAATAAAGCTAAAATTAATCACCACACATGGGTGTTATTCAGCATGATAGATTGTGGTTTTAATGCATCAACAGCCTGGTGACACATCAAAGAAAGACTTTAGGAGCAATCTAGAGGAGAATAATGAAGGAGTTTCTTGGATGATTTGCTAAATTCTTTCTAAGAGGGAAAAGCATAATGGAAAGAAAGAATGTTTGAAAATGAAAGTTACCCAATAGGCTGATTTGAGTTAGCTTCTTGGAACTGAATATGAGATAATTGTGAGGATGGAACAAAGTTGTGAAGAGCCTGTAGAGAGGGAGTAAATACCTGATGAACAATGCAGTAGATGGCAGGGCTGTGAGAGTGATTCAGAAATGTGACAATCAGGAGAACTGATCATCAAGTGCGATTACTAACTAAGTACAGAATAAAGGCTACAGGAAAAGCCTGTAGTATTTCTTTTTTTTGTGGGAGCTTGTAGAGGGAAGAGTTGCCTCTTCATTGTTAGATAAGTTTTGGAGAGAGAAGCTGCCACATGTAACAGTGTTGGTGATATCAGTACTGCAAGGGGTTTGCCTTGAAGATTATGCTCTGTTTATACCCAGCAGACAGAGCAGGATGGCAGTACTCATGGTTGAGTTATAATGTAGAGATGAAGGTTTGCAGAAAAATTTTGATGGATGCTTTATAGCCGAGTTAAGTTTGATATGAAACCACTTTTTAGATCATAGAATCATAGAATGGCTTGGGTTGGAAGGGACCTGAGAGATCCCTCTGAAATGGGCAGGGAAATCTTGCACTAGACCAGGTTGCTCAGAGCCCCATCCAGCCTGGCCTTCAACACTTCCAGGCATGGGGCATCCACATCTTCTCTGGGCAACCTGTTCCAGCTCTTCACCACCTTCACAGTAAAGAATTTCTTCCTAATACGTAATCTAAACCTACTCTCTGCCAATTTAAAGCTATTACCCTTTGTCCTGTCACCATGCTCTTGTAAACGGTCTCACTTCTTCTTTCTTGTAGACTCCCTTCAGGTGACCACAATTAGGTCACCCCAAAACCTTCTCTTTTTGAGAGGGAACAATCAGATAGACAAGATTATATTTAGAATTACATAAAATAGGGCTACATAATTAAGGTAGATTTTTGAACAGTCTGCAGGAAGATGGTATTTACATTTATGACTGTCGATTAAATAATATTCTAAGGCATTCTAAGGTAAAATGGGATATGGGTGAGAACCTTCAGAATCTGGAAAAGACAGAGATGAGATCTTCTGGAAACAATGAATACATGGGCCATAAAACTGTATGAATGAATGACTTTGGGGGTCTCTGATAGAATTGTAGAGGAATATGACTCCTCATGGCTTCAAAAACAGGAGTTTTCAATTTTGCTAGTGAATAGGCTTACTTTTTGTGATTTATTTTGTGTTCATTCTGTGTAATCCAAAAGAATATTTTTCTTTGGATAAATTTTTGACAGTTCAAATAATGCAATGTATTTACAAATGAAAGCAATTCAATGTGAAAACAAACTGTTTCATGGTGAAATTATTTTAGTAAATAATGTTGACTTTCCACATAATAGCCAAAAAAAACCTGGTGCAAAATTACAAATATTTTTCCTTGCTCTAATTGAAGGCAAATCAAGGCAAACAGGGTCATATCAGGAGACATACACTGAGGGTGTGGCATCAAGGAACATAGTACTGGTGCTATAAGCTAAATAGTTTCTTCTATTTACAAGTAGGTACATGTATGAAAAGATTCACACAGTCATCTGGTTGTCAGTGTATACGTTGTTCCTTTGATGCTGTGGAGATTAACCACAGTGAATGGGTAGAGACAGGCAAGGGGTTTTAATTTTTATTGACAGGAAGGACTGATTATTTAAGAATGCTTTTCATTTGAAAGTGCCTACCATTATATTCTGGTTGAAATTTCTACTTAAACCATTGACTAACCAGCCACCAAACCATCACCTGCTTCATGGCCCAAGTGCTGATCTGGAATATGCGTGGCCTAAATTCAAATTCCTTATCAAACTTAAAAAAAATGACAAGAGATGTAGTGGTACATTGGAACCCCCTTTCCAAAAACAGAATGTCTTCACTGTCAATCTGTCTGGATTCTTTTCGGGTCTTAATGTCTGATTTCTATCCTAAAAAATGTCTTGATGGCAGCTTATTTCATTCCATTTTAATTTAGAAGCTGTTTCTGTCCAGCTTGATATATAGGGTTAAACCTGCAAGCTGCAGAGCACTGGGAGCTAAGTATCCTGGGTATTAATTGGGCAAGATGTTTTATTTGCATCGTTCTATACAATAAATATTATCTGCTTTACCATTCCACTGTAAAGAACATGTGGTGAGAAAGATGCTGAAAGGAGGCAAGTTTGTAAATACAACTAATTACTGCATCTGAAACTTTATCATCTTATATCATCAGTCTGTATGTGTTGGAAGAAACCCAGCAGTATGCAAATTCCTTCATTATTTCCATTTTCTTATTCAAAATAGCTTGTGAACTTTGCTTCTATTGGTAGCACTCATGAAAGAATCTAAATGTTAAAATGTCACAGTACGGCAAGGCTCCATTTGCATTCTATTCAATCAGTAACTGCTATGGTGAATGTGCCATTGAGATTTTTACACGTGTTTCCACATACTTTACAAAGAACGCATTGTTGCTCCCTTGCAGATGAGGGAACTCTGGGATAGAGAGGTTAAGAGACACACCTGAAATCTCAGAGTGAATCAGAAGCAGAGACTGAGAGGGAGTCTAGATTTGATTATTTCTTGTTTATCCTTTTATTCACTGGACCATAGTCCAGCTCTTAAATTCCTAATCTCTTTGTAAGTAACTGATGAGGTGGTTGTTTTGCTGGTTTGCACAGCTGTAGGATGGGTTATTTGAGTGAAACTGCATTTTTCACACTCAGAAGCTTAATAATGGAACATGTCTTACTGGGTGGGTGTTTAAAGTTTCTGTAACCAACTAAAGTGAGAAGAGAGCCAAGATAGCAACTAAATCCTTACACTGGGACAATGAAAATTCCAATTCTTAATAGCACTCCCTCAAATCCTATTTTAATCTAACTTTTATTGAACTCTTTCAGGAGGAGAGATTAAAAAATCACAGGGGAAATAATTAATGGAAACAAAATAAGTAGACATCCCCAGACAAAGAAACAGCATTTGAGGAACTTTATGCCTAGCTCCTGTGTTCTCCATCTCTCTTGTGAAAATGCACCGTATACAATTTTTTTAACTTGGCTTTGGGTCCTCTGGCCCAGGCACTGAGAACTGGCACTGCTTGGTTTCCACTACCCTGAGGACAACCAGAGCTCAACAGGGATGCAAACGAGAGCTACCCTGTGAAGTGCATGTGGCAAATCATAGAAAGCTACCATCTTTGAGGAATTTGAATTTTGGCTACTTAATGTCAAAAAAACCCTAAAAAACCAAACAGCAACAAAGCCCAAAAAGTGAATTTTGAACAGTAAACTCTCAGTAGCAAGCACAGATGACTCTAGGGATAATCAGTTGGTTAACTGAAGCCTTAAAGGAAGTGAAAGACGAAACCCTGTTACCAAGGAAAAGTTTATGTGGTAACTCAGAACACTTGATGATAAATATGTTATCAGTGTAATCTGTTTATGTATTGTCTTTCACAAGAAGTGCAGCAGGCCAAACACCTGGAACAAATTTTGTTTATAGTACATGTAGTGACATCAACAAAAGATTTTGAAAGACACTGTATTCGTACTCAGCATAACAAAATATTGCAAAACTGCTGCCTTTGCAGAGTTCCCAGAAAAACAGGAAATAAATTAATTTTAAATTGCATGAGAAGCAGAAAATAAATTTGAAAATAATGTTAGCTGCAGAAAAATATAGAATGCCACCTTAGATGCAGGAGTTAGAGGGGATCAGATTTTCAGCCTAATTGTGAGGTAGAGTGAAGGCTGGAGAATGATCTGAGAAAGTTATCCTTGGAGGAGGTGATCAGACAACATGAAAATTCACAGACTTTTTTGGAAGCCAGACTTCTTTTCAATTTGTGTTCAGAATTTCTCTATAATAAACAGAAGCATTCTAGCATAAATTATGCTAAAACAGTGTGGTATGAAGTTAGGTACCAAATGCTGTATATTACCATTCTTGGAGTTTAAAGACTTGGGACATAAAGGTCCATTTACTTTTTTATTATCTTTTTTCTTAATTTCCTTCAAGCCTGGAAGAGTCAGTAACCATGGAATTTGCACTTAAATGACTTCAAAACAATATAATTACTAAGTTTTTTTCCTATTTTGGGACAAATGGTGTGAATCAACAAAAAACTGAAGAAGTCAGCTTTCTACACAAGTTGCTGATAACAAAAAAGTGGTTAATAAGGAACAGAGGACAATAAGGACTTCTAGGAACACTAAACCCCAGCCCTCTCAATTACAGGTACTTTGAGAACAGAACTTTGGCCCAAAAAGCCAAATCCTAGAATGTATACTCTGCCCATTTCACTCCACTAAATAACTCTCTCCTCTCAAACTGGAAGCTTGGCATTGAAAGCAAAATGCTCAAAAAAGCTCAAAATGCTTCAGGGCGATGTCAAAGGGAGAAATCCATGCTGTATTCAGAATGCAAGGTCATATTGTGGGAGGCTTTGCTATCAAGAGATATGGATGGCGAGATTTCCAGCTGTTTGCAGGAATCAGGTTGTACCCTTCAATGCTTACTTGGCTCTCCCTTTTTCCAGAAGGAATGTCTTTTGCTTACCTTTTCAAAGAAAGATTAACTTTGTAGGCAACCAAGGTCTAGACTTTTTAAACTATTTCCATTCCCCCTTGCCCTCTAAAGACCACATCCCCCTAAAGAGAAAGCCTATCCATTCTTGAAATTTAGTAATGAGACCTGAAATTTTCCTCAGAAGTAGCAGCCACCATTATTCCTGTCACACTCATGTCCATCTTGCTGCATCATTGGAATCTTGTTTTCACTATTCCCCCTTATGCTTTTACATAGGATGAAACTACAGAACTGGTATCTGAGCTTCCCTAAAAGCAAAGCAAAAGCCCACACTAAGACAGTGAAATGTTTTAAATACTACTGCTCAAGCCTCTGAAAGGAAATTTGCTTCATGCCTTGAAATAAACATGCCTGTGCCCAGATCCAGACAGATCATTTTGTGATTTCCCCCTGCCTCTGTGAAGATTTACAAAATCACTGACTCATTTGACTTTTCCAAATGATGATAGGACAAATCTACATCTACCTTTTTCAGAGTACTCACCTCTCTAAATGCTTCAGAAAGGATATTTTACTGTATTTTTTTGCTTTTCACTCATTTCCAAACTGAAGTTAAGGGTATGCCATTCCACTGATTACTTATCTTCAGATTTTTTATTTAAATCTATTTAAATCTGCCTTTCTAATTGGATAAAAAAATAGCCTCTGGTTACCTGAGGATTATCAATGATTCACTGATGTTGGAACATGTTTTAACCAACATCAGCAGTGCAGCATTTAAAAATTAATGCATGAAATGAAATGAAACAATGGATTATTGACCAGCTACACATTCATCTTGCAAGGCTGAATCCAACAGCTATCATTTGTCACTTCAGTTTGAAGTGTTTAGCCATGATTTTTTAGATGATAGTACAAAAAAACCTTCCAAGAGCTAAAACTGCATAGTCCCTCAGAAATGTAATTTGCTGCATTAATCTGGAAATTAACTTTACGCTTAATCTGGAAATAATTCTCTAGGTTTTGTAGTTTGCATCATGATTTCATTTGAAGGCAGCGTGGATTACTGCTCTCATAGAAGTGAAAAAAGCGTTGTACACATTGGATTCTTAATCCATGTACACTTCATGTGCAAATATCTACAAATATTCTCAGTTTCTGTCTTGAAAAAAGGGGATATAGAACAGAGGGAATTGTGTAATTTAATCCAATTTGCTGCTATTACCAAACAAACACACTGAGTTCCATCTTGCACTTAATTAAAGTGCTTTCCCTCTCTGCTTCTACTGAAGGAAGCTTCCAAAGTTTGATTTCTTTGTTGTTTAGAAATAGTCTTCTCACCTCTGGTTGAAATTTATTTATGGTCACCTTATAACCATTTAGTTTTCCATCGACATTGACTCTAAGTTTGAATAGCTCCTTTTCCCTCTCTTCTGTTTACCTTTTGATCTATTAATAGAGAACTTTATTATCCACTCTCAGACTTCTTTTCTCTGGGTGTATGATCTAGCCTTCCTTTGGTCTTCTTTACTACCATCAGCTCTCCACTTCCTTGATCATCTTAGAAATCCTTCTCTGTATCTGTTCCAGACTGAATTAATTTTTGTTGCCCCTGGGACATGAGGGTTGTACTCAGTATTTAGGGTAAGGTTTTACTGGGGCCTTGTAAAGGAGGCTGATACTTACAAACATTTCTTTTGCTGCATTATCTACCTCTGTATAGTTAATATCATCTTTTAAAATATGCATTTTTGCGCTGATACTACTTTTCAAATATATGAGCCAAAACTCAAAATATATGTGTGTGTCTGTGGTGGTTAAAGAGGCAGGAAGGGTTTCAATCATCTTTTATTAAAACCAGCTTTTTAGTAATTTGCTTTCATGATTGTAAGAAAATATTGGCAACAGGAATTTATTCTGGACACATGGAAAATTCTGTAAGTGAATTCAGATTCTGGCTCTTTCTTGTTACAGAGCCTGTCATAATAGGAGCAGTACCCACACCCAGGCTGCTGAGTTCTGGACTATTAGTTTTAGTTTAATATATGTCAGGAAAAGAAAGAAAGCAAAAACTCTTGAGTTCTGCAAATTGCAGTGGCATCTGTTCAGTAAAAAGAAGAAGTAATGCATAAGTAAATGAATACTATCAACATATGGTGACAGCTCCTAGATCTGCTTTGGCATGGAAGTAAAGTAAGGGAGGCTGAAGAAATGTTCAAGCTAATGGATAATTGTGGTTCAAACAAGCTCAGCAGGTAGTCACTTTCCGAGTTTTTTCATGACTTACTGAGGTTTGTGGAAGCCATTTTCCTCATATGTAGGAGTGAGGACCATCAGGTGAGGCTCCTGGTTGTTATCATGCTATTTCCTCTTTGGTTTTATGAAAAATGGTTTCTCTGTATAGGAAAGAGTGGCTTGTGACCGACCTTTATGGCAGGCTGCCTCCCTGCTGACCTGCAGGAAGCAGATAAAATATATGTGGGAAGGGTTTAATTCATCTTCCTCTAAACCCAAGCACTTTGGGTTAGAGCTAAGTCTTTCTCTGCAAAGAGGATTTCCTAAGCAGTTCAGCAGAACCCAGATCCAGCAACCTTCAGGCCATGGAAGTAAAAATTAAAACCCAGCTTTTCCCAGCTGAATGAAATCCCTGCAAATCTCTGGGTCAGGAGAGTATAAATAAGTAGCCCATCTTTTAAAGCAGGGCTATTACCTATATGCCAGGTATTGCCCTTCTCTTGGAGTCTCCTGGCTCTCTGTTGATAGCGTCTCTTTGAGACTTATTTTTAGCTCATAGCCTGCCAGGCTTTGATTTATAACCTGATGCTGGAAAAAGTCCTGGTATCATTGCTGCTGCCTGGAGCCTTGCTGAACCTAATTTAATCAAATGCCTTGATCCCTCTGCATGTTCTGTCTCTTTAGAGATCTTCTTGGGTCCGTCTTTACAGAGCAGATCCTCTTTCCTCCAGGCAGCACAAGCAGTAAGCAACTGCACAGGTACCTGTGCTGTCACCCCATTGTGTGCTGTCACCCCATTGTGTGCTCTCCTCCATCAGCAAGCAGAAACACAGGCACATCTGACCTGCTTGCTCTTACCTCAGCAACCTCTGGTCTCCAAAGTGGAGCTGCAAGTTTGTCAATGATTAACTGATTTAGCTGGTTTTTCTGGATTAACTTATTTAGCACAGCAGATCTGGTGAATGCTGAATGGAAGCCAAAATTTCATTAGCTTTCTTTCCTTTCTATCTTCAAAATAACTGGGCTCAAATCTGTAGAAACCGTGTAATTAGCTAAGTGTCAAAGGTCCACTCTGCATCTTTTTGAAGTTCTAAATACAGTTTGTAGATTAAGCAAAGGTTTTCTAACTCTTATGGCAGTTTGCCTTTAAATAACTGCTGTCTACTTACCTCTGAATAATTGATTATTTCGAACAAGCTGAGGTACATTTAAACTAACTGTGCTCAGGGTAGGTGCTTGTTTTGTGGGAGATTTATCAAGGTGGTCAAGTACTGATAATTTTTATAGGAAACTCTAGGTCTTAGGCTGGCCCACTGCATCGCAGTGCTTGTTTGTTGAGGTATTTTATTCTTTCAGATATGGAAAGGAATTTCTGAGAAATGAAAAATAAAAAAGACAAAAAAATCAAACTGTGCCCCGATGGAGGAGAAAGGGAAGAGAATTCATGCTACCGAAATTCAGAAGCTGAAATGAGGTGTTGGGGTTAGGTTTATACACAGGGCTCCCTGTGCAGTCCATGCAGAGTAGAGGTGCCAGCTTGCCTCCTCTGAATGTAGTGGCACTGAGGATTAGACTCTGCAGCTCAACACCTAAAATTAGGATGGTTTCTTTGCACTGCTGTCCCTCTGAACATGCAGATATGTTTTCTAGAGGCAGGGAGTCTGCCTGGTGGAGAGTGACCACGAGGAAACGAAGGTTTAAGCTATAGATGGATCACAGTAGGAGCAGAGGTGTTGGTTTAATGAAAACTACACTATATTGTTTAGTAGGCCAGCCAACTTTTGGGTGAAGATTAAAAGTGTCACCATAGGATACCTGTTTATGTATGGGCAAAAAATGCATCAATAATAAGATATACAACTGTAAACTGTGTACATATTATACAAGCAAAACTTAAATAGCTTTTCTTGTCCTATTGATTTTCAGCTTAGTTTGTGCATTCATATACAGGAACTCTCAGGTCACCCATGTTGCTCAGAGGTTGAAACATGCTTGTGTTTGGAAAACAGCCATTGGAATTTGGTGTCCAGACCCCTTTCACTGCTTGAGATGTATGTAGGGTATCTTCCTTCAGGGCTTCAATTCTTTTTATAGCTGCTTGTACTTGAACTCTACGTGTAGCAGATCAGGCCATAATGGTGTTTGCACTCATTTTGCTCTGATGCAGATGACTAATGGGAGGTGCGAGGCAGCAGGGAAAAATCAGAGGCAGCAGGGTTGGAATCTTGTGACATGGGTGGTGAGGCACAAGCATCCTGAGCTTCTTCTCTTAAAGGATTTCTACCTTCTGAAAGACTTCCAAGGTTCACTCTTTTCTTGTGTACTGACTGACAGGTTGCATTTCAGGTGAAGAATTGATTGTCCACATCTGGAACCATTCTGAAACATTTACCTTGCTGTTTTTAAAATTACTGTAACTCATAATAGTTTATAAGATGGGTTGAAATTTATTGCTGAGCTGGAAGTAGCTAGATGCATTTTTTCTTAGGTTCTGTTAACAAAGCTGAGTCAATGACAGAGCTGAACAATACATGGAGAGAAATTATTTATCCTAAAGCTCTAGTGAAACTTGTGTACAACCATTGCTACCCACAAAATATTCATTTTTCCTTATATATTATAAGATAAAGGTGTCATGGGTTGTCACCTAAACACAGGAAGACTAGAAGAAAAATGTGGTATTTTGCAATTCTGTAGTTACTGAATCTACCACCTGATGTGTAACCAGGGTAGGGAGCTCCTCCAGAGAATTCACTGTTACAGTATGCTTTTGTAAAAATTGTTCTTATTGTTGTCTCTTTGTATTTTACCTTTTCAAAGACTAGCTTCTCCTGCCATTTTTCTGGGTTTCTTCTGTGGTTCCCACAGTGGATGAAGGACCTGTCTGGCTTAATTTAGTTGAAAAAAAAGAAGTGCAAAATAGTTAAGATTTATATGGTGGCAGCTGTAACAAGAGAAAGAAAACAAATGTTATTTATATTAATAGGCAGTTTGCTCTTCCAGTGCAGCAGTTTGTGCTTTCTGGTGTGGCTGCTGGCTGCTGGAGCCCTCCCAGCAGTGATTCAGGGTCTCTTAGTCACCGAGCAGGGGTGGACTGGGGATTTCTGCTGGCTCGCTCATCAGAGCCAAAGGATTATATCTGGCTAAAGCCACATTGAAATATCAGAAATGTAGGATGATGAAGGGAAGCTGAGCAGTGCTTTTTGAATTAATCAGAATGCAGAAGGAAAAATAGGGGATACCGGCATACTTTTTACAATGCCTCAGTCAGAATTTTACAGCAGTTGTAAGCCTGGGCAAAGTTTGACCTACTATGTTGTCAAAGCTGTATTTTTCTTTAGTTCATAAACAAACAAACAAAATATTTCTTCTGAAATTTTCCTGAAACATTATATCATTGTCTACTGTACGGATGTAATTTGCCTTCCCGATCCTATTGACTGTTTTCTACTATGTATAATACAATTAAAGATACAGTAAGATGGTCATCAAATTATTGAAACTGTCCTATGTTAATTTCAACTATGACTAGAAAGAAGGTTTCACAATCTGAAGTTTATGAGTGAGGTAACCCCCCCCCACAGATTCCAAAAGAACCTCTGGCAACAGCATCAATCTTAATAGTGACTTCCTATTTACCTCTACTTGGGCAGCACTATCAAGATGTAGTGTCTTCTAGTGTTGCTTTGATAGTAAATCAGATTTGGTAATAAGTAGCAATAGAGCTGTAGGCAGAAGCTTTGCAACCTTTAGCAGATATTCAGCAAGAGACATCCTTGGAAAACCAACCATCCTGTATCCTGGTGGGCTACATCCAAAGCAGTGTGGCCAGCAGGACAAGGGAGGTGATTCTTCCCCTCTGTTGCACTCTCATGATACCCAACCTGGAGTCCTGCATCCAGCTCTGGGAACCCCAACATAAGAAGGATGTGGACCTGTTGGAGTGAGTCCTGAGGAGGTCTCAAAGATGATCAGGGGTGCTGGAGCACATCTGTGCTGAGATGAGTTGGGGTTGTTCAGCCTGGAGAAGAGAAGGATCCAGGGAGACCTTAGAGAACCTTCCAGCACCTAAAGTGAGCCTACAAGAGATCTGGAGAGGGACATTTGACCAGGGCATGCAGTGATAGGATAAGGGGAAATGGCTTCAAACTGACAGAGGACAGGTTTAGATTAGATATTAAGTGGAAATTCTTCACTGTGAGGGTAGTTGGCTCTGGAACATGTTGTGCAGGGAATCAATGGGTACCCCATCCCTGGAAGAGTTCAAGACCAGGCTGGATGGATCTTTGAGCAGCCTGGTTTAGTGTAAGGTGTCCCTGCCCATGGCAGGAGGGCTGGAGCTACATGATCTTCCAACCCAAGCTATTCTCTTCTCTCCTAAATCAAAATATGTGTTAGAAATACATGTTAGTGCCCTGATCTTAAGCTCAAGATTAATCCTATGATATCCTAAACCTTATTTTCAAGAATTTGAAATGCGATTTGTACCTCCTTTAAACCTAAAACCTAATACATCTTGAAGAGGAGTGTAGGGCATCTTATCTCTAGTGAATTATTTTTATAATAGCTTTATCAGCTTTGTTATCTATATTTGTTTCCTTCTTCTCTGCATTTATAAAGCAAAACATAAGGAGGAGAAAAATATGTTTTTGAAAAGCAGAGTTAGTATTGTGAGGTTTTCTAGATAGCTATCAAGAATAGGTAAAAACAGCACCAGAGCACAGAAAGTAAACCTGTGAGGTGTTTGTGTACAGCTTTTATTTATATGCTCAGAGAAAGCTAATTAACACGCTTACCATAAAAAAAGAAGGTAAATAGGTTGGATGCTATTTTAAAAGCTATTGCATCTTCTAAATGAACTAATATTTTAAGTTTTCTCCTGACTTTTAGCTACTTAGCCCCTACCCATAAACCTCAAACTAAGAATATTTTATAGTGCCTTGCCTGATCAAACCAAAATATCCACCCTGTCTTAATCTGGGGCAAAGAGCTTCAGGGATGTAATGAAGTAGAGAAATATACCTTTAATTTTACAGGCCTAGAAGCATTATACTGCCATAATTTACAAAGTTACTTAAATATTGTTGTGATATATTCTATATAAAATGAAAAATGAACTCCCATACATCTGTTTAAATTTTGTATATGACATTTCAAAAATACATTCACTTATCATGGAAGGTGTAAATGACCTCTTATGCTATCACTATGATTTCGGCTATCTCACTGCTAATTCGTCAGCATTGTCTACAGATAATGACTGTGCTGTAGTCTTGCAATCACTGTTTCCATTTTTCTTTTTGTGATTTATCCTGTATCACTAAGGAACAAAATCTGTCTAAGTATATTTTCATTATCCTAGTCTAAGATGGCTTTATGATTATGAGTTTCCATGGTGCCTGCTGGAAGTTCTTTGTTGCTCTCATTCAACAGCATTAAGTCATAACATCCTATAATATCCAGGTAAATATATCATTATGCAAACAGCACACAAATGTATTTTCCTCACTAGATTTTAATTTGACATTTTTTCCTGTAGAGGTGAAACAGAGCTGGATAGAGTAGAAGGGGAAAAATGCATTCAAACTCTGGAGGGGCTGGTATAATATTGATTCACAGATTGCCTGTACCAGAAAAGATTCCATTTCCTTTGCATATTTCCTACAAGTTGGTCTGAAGATGTACTTGACTGATGTCTTAACATTCAACACATGCTGTTGCTAAACTTGCATTTTATACTTCAAAGTTCTGTAATTTCCTCGTCTTTATTATGAATGATTTATAGAACATTCTGTTAAAGTAAACATTGATAGCATCAGGTAGTCCCTTCACAACAAATGAAAATAATCATATTCTGTCAAAAGTAGATGGAAACAGTAATAAGACAATATCTGCACCAAGTGCAACCCAAATTTTGTTATTAATGCATAAATTTTATTTATGTCTACAATATATTGAAATACGAATATTGTACAGGGTAGAAATGATAATGTGTTAGAAGTTATGGACTTTTTGCTCACATTTCTAGAAGGCACTGTATCTTAGAGATGTAGTTAGTATGCATCAGCTGACATTTTTAATAAAACCTTTATGGGGAATCTGGAAGGGTGTTACCATGAAATAACTACTACCTCAGAAAGGATATAATCTGAGAATTACAGAGGTATTTATCACACTCCTCAGTTACCTGTGGGCTTTCTAGAGTCTTCAAAGCAAATAAATTAATCATTCTAAGTGAACAGAACATTAAAATAAGAGAATGCTGAATTTAATTTTTAAGCTTACTTCAGAAGATGAAAATAGCCTCAAATATGATTGTAGGCTGTGCTTGGAGCTTACGTAATTTGCACTTGATGCTGTTATGGGGATGACAGAAAGAAAAGGTTCTCCATATACTGTGGAATTTACAAAACTAAATACTGAAATAATTGCGTGAGTCTGAAAAATACTCTGAAAGCCTGGTAGCCCTGAACCCCAAACCACTTCCCAAGTACAGTAGAGTAAACCAAAGCTTCTCTTTCTGAAATTGGTGAATATGGAACATTGCCTAGTTTTCAAAGAAAATAAAATTTCTCTATGTTTTTGTACATCCTTATATATGGATATGCTTAAATACTCTTATCTGTGTCTGTCTGTACACATGTATGTCTGTTTGTTTAAAATTTTTAAACCCACAGGCAAATATAATTCCCAGTTGCCACGGGAGAGTCAAGGACCTTATTAGCCCTGCATGTTTTGGGACCGTAGGTGATCAGGGAGAAGTAAGGTATAAATGTTTCAAGGGAGGTCAAGGCTCCTTGAAAGCACCAAAGTACCTTAGATTTTTAAAACCTTTTTTTTTTTTTTCCTTTTAATGTAGCTAGTAGAAGGGCTACTTCAGCATGGTGTTTTCATCTTTATCTTTTTTGGTTTTTAATTTAAGGATACCATCTTAAAACATTTTAGAAATGGAGATCCATGATCAACAGTCATCTGTTAAGTTCCTACAAACCATACATAAGTAAATGTGAGTACCATAAATACTCTCGCCTTCTCTTCATCAATGACAGCTCACTTGTATTTCTTTAGACTGGCTCTGATCTTGGTTTACGAAAATCTAAGTTAGTTCTTATCAGCGCTGTGATTATGTATTTTGGGCATTCCTGACATGGGCATTGAGTGCAATAAAGGTTTGAATATAATCTAGTACTTGTGAATAACAATTTAGACTCACTATTTTCCCCTTAGTCTCTGTATGGTGACAACAGATTTTTTTAAGGCTTATCTTTTTTATGGTTCATTACTTAGGTTTCATATCAATTTCTAGCATAGTTTTTATAAGGTACACCATTATAATATAAATATTGTCCTATTTTCCGATCTATTTTTCACTAACACTGCATACATAGTTTGTTTCAGATCCTTTTTCAGATATTCTCTATTTCCCACTGACAGGTAATGAAATTCAATATGCTAGGTCAGAGCTTTTGCCCCCAATCCAATTTTGGATGACCCCTTTGAAAAATATGTGGCAAGAGATCTTTGTCAGAGTGGTGGAATTTGGAAGCCTCTGTGAGTTTGTGACAATTAAGTTACAGATGCTTGTCAGAGTTATTTATTTTTTTCAAATTCAGCTTAATGAGCATACGGTTGATAGTAACTGCAGTTTCTAACAGCAGTTTGAGGGTTTCTTGGCATGTCTAGGAATAAAATAGACTGCTGCAAAGTGTAAACTACATATCAAGCCAAAGATTGAATGCCCTTATTGTTTCATTCTGTGTCCCCTGACTTGCAAAGCACACAAAATATCTTTGCCTTTTATTCAGAAGCCTTCTTCTTGTGAGGCCCTTCCGTTCAATTTCATCACCCAGTTAATTTCATATCTTTGTTGTTATGGTCCTTGAAGGAATCTTCTGAATATTATTGCATAACTTGCATTTCTGCCAAAGTAGATCCACTCTGAAATTAATATCTTCAGAAATACTTGTGTGTAATACTTGAATATATCAGACCTGTGAAAACATTTCATTGGAAAAGAGAATAAAATAAATTAATACATCATATGGAAATTGCTGTGCAATCATATTTATTATTTCGTTCAGGCTACTTTAGATGTGTTTGGGACCATGCAAAGGACTAAAATGAGGAACTGAACTTTTCTAGATCAAGTACCTTAATCAGATGGTTAACATAGTAAAAATACCTCTAATTAAGTGGTAGCAAAGAGATCATTTGCGGATCATAAGCCAAAGAGGAGTTAGCATCCTGCCATTACCAGACTTGGATGTACTAAGTTAATACATATATGGGAATATAGCTTCAGAATGAGCTACGTAATCCTTTTAAATCCGTTCTGCAGTTGTAATGCATTAGGTAGCATACAGCATGTACTCGGATACGCGAAAATGTGGGCCAGCTGGAGTGAAACTGGGGGAGAGAATGGTCAGAGATCAAAGGAGCATGATTTTTGGGGAAGGAGAAAGAGACGTTGTTTGACTTGGAGAGGACAGTAGGGGTACAGACGAAGACCTATAAGAGGAATAGAATAAATTTGCTTCTGTATTCCTGGTGACTTGTAATAGTAATGACCTTACACCGTAGCACTGGAAAAATTGTTTCCCTAGTAAAGTTGAGCTATGTTTGTGGCTGTGTGGTCTCTATTAGTGCACATCTCTTATAATCAGTCTAAAAAGCAAAAAATATGTCAGGATTGGTATAAGCAGTTTTGGAAGGGAGCTACACAGAAGACTTCCTACGAATCTGTGAAAGACACCCCTTTCTTCAAACAAAACTAAGAAATACTGAGCTATACTCAACTGTGTGCGTGACAGAATGATTTTTCTTCACTGTTTTTCTCATTCTTTTTGCTTTAATTTATAAAATTTGTTTATTTGGCTACTTCTTTGCAATTTTCCAGCAAGAACTGGAAAATGGCTCTTGGCTGAACAGCAGAGAACCTGGAAAAAAATGCCTCTTTTATAGGATGTTTACTTGAAACTCGAGGCTCGTGGCTCCTCAGAGGGCACTGCTTTTGTGGCTTCATAGGTGGAGCACCATATCTGTAATGTTAAACTGTGGAAAAGTCATCAGAGAAAGCTAAATTGCGTGTGGGGAAAATCATGTAAGGGTCAGGAATACTAAGAAAGTGGTTCACTCCACAGCACCATGCTTGTTACAGCATTTGAGATGTTAGCACAGACTAGTCACAACAAAGAGATGATCAAACCCTGTCATAGGTTGTTTTCTAGCTTGTGCACTTCTCACTAAGCACTTACAATTCTGCAACTGTAAATTGGAATTTTGGATTACTTCTGAATGTAGGCAGCTTTAAAAAGATGCTGGTATGGTATAAAACACACTCATTCTTGACCATAAATGAATTTACTTGGGGGGAAGGGGGTGTTTGTACCTTCGGTGAAGGGCTTGATTTTGTCCCTTTTCCATGATGTTTATACCTCTGTTAGTGATTTGTTCAAATTAAGTCTCAGTTCATATATGTTGTTCCTGCTATCCTTGTTACATGTGTACTCATACTGGTGATTATATAAATAGACATGGATCTACTTACTTGTCTTGCTTTGTAAATTCTATTAGGAAAAAAATGGCATTTTCAATGTAATCTGTCAAAAGGGAGAAATATTTACTTTTTTTTTTTTTAATAGCCTCTTTGTGGGGAGGGAGATTGGGAAAGTAACTCCCTTGATTCAATTTTAAGCATTAAAAAAAATATTTCTAGTTTCATGCACTAGCCTCTTGTTGCTTTCCTTCCAGAAAACCTTGCTGCATGTGTAGCTGTCTCTGCCTTGGAAAAGACATTTAGGACTGGGTGATTATTTTTTTTTTTTTTAATTTAGGGGGTTTTTTTTT